>VZRU01004550.1:0-89734 GCA_013398155.1 Pedionomus torquatus | reverse complement strand
GTGTTGATCTACTTGAGGGTAGGAAAGCTCTACAGAGGGACCTGGACAGGTTGGATCAATGTGCCACGGCCAATGGGATGAGGTTCAATAAGGCCTAGTGTTGGATCCTGTATTTTGGTCACAACAACCCCAAGCAGCACTAAAGGCTGCTACTACGGGGAAGAGTGGCTGGAGAGCTGCCTTGAAGAAAAGGACCTGGGGATATCAGTGGACAGCTGGCTTAACATGAGCCAGCAGTGTGCCCAGGCGGCGAAGGCGGCCAGCAGCATCCTGGCTTTTATCAGGAATAGCATGATCAGCAGGAGTAGGGAAGTGATGGTGCCCCTGTGCTTGGCACTGGTGAGGCCTCACCTCGAGTACTGTGTCCAGTTCTGGGACCCTCACTACAAGAAGAATGAAAGGCAGGAATGTGCCCAGAGGAGATCCACCAAGCTGGTGACGGGTCTGGAGAACAAGTCATATTGAGGGCGAGGGAACTGGGCAGATTTAGTTTGGAGAAGAGGAGGCTGAGGGGAGACCTTATTGCCCTCTACAAACTACCTGAAAGGAGGTTGTAGACAAGTGGCTGTTGGCCTTTTCTCCTAAGTGAATAATGCCGGGACCAGAGGAAATGGTCTGAATGGAGGTTTAGGTTAGATATTAGGAAGAATTACTTCACTTGAGACGGAGGTCAGGCACTGGAATGGCCTTCCCAGGGAGGTGGTGAAGTCACTNATGAAAATGTTGTGAGTCTGTGAAAGTTCGCACAAAGGACAGCATTTCATCAAAATTTGACAGACTGTTAGCTCATGGTAGCATGTAGGCAGCATATCAGTTTCATAGGACCATCTTGTTCCCCTATCTGCTGTGTTATCACAGAGTTTGGCTGTAGAATCTCCATCCTACTCCATCCTCTGTGTTGCTTTGCAAGCAATTTTCCACAGGGAATTGCAGATGTAGATTCCTCTCATACCAGCTGTGGTTGTATTCCACACTAGAAACTGTTTTATTTTATACCTCTCCTTAATGTGTGAACAATGCTGTATTTTCAATATAATTTAATTTTAGCAATTATTCCACAGCTCATCATCAGTGTTGAAGACAGTGTCAAAGAAGGTATTAAAGATCTCTGCTTTTTCCACATCCCTATTTGTGAGGCAACTGACCTCATGAAGTAACAGACCAGTGTTACTTCTGATCTTCCCCTTGCTGTTGACACATTTAAAAAAGCCGTTTTTGTTGTCCTTTACAGTGTTGGCCAGGTTGAACTCCAATTGAGCTTTGGCCACACAAATTTTCTCCATAAAGTTGCAAAACCTATGAAAAGTCTTTGTCAGACCTGATGAATAACATTTTTCTTATTAAAGATTAAAATTTACTCTTTTATGCATCATGACTGGTATAGATCTGAAGCTAGTATTTCAATTAGCTTCTTTCTTGTAAAGTGCATTAAATGAATCCTCTTTTATGAAAAAATGCTATCTACTGTTCACTTTCATAACCACTTATTGCACAAAATAATTTTATTAAACCATAATGCAAAGAATTCCAATATAAGCCTTACCGTTACGCTCCCTGCCACACCCTAAATGAAAGACTTTGATTAGACAAAAGAATTACAAAAAGTTAATTACTGAAATATGATGATCCACTGTTTGCAACATTAAGAATATATATTTTTCTTTAGGAGTTACTTATGTGACTTAAATGCTTTTCACCTCATTAATGTAGTTTCTCCAGACTGGATTGAAGTTGCTAAATCAAAGCAAAAGAGGTTTTAACATTGTTAGAGTACATTTTAATAAGAATAACTAAATATTCTGTCTACATAAAAGTTATGTCATAATATTTACTTAATTGACTGAACTTTTTTTTTTTTTTTGTTTCTCTGGTTTATACACAGACCAGCGAAGAGAAGGTAGTGACATATACTGACATAATGTATAAGCCAAGTGAATTTTCTGCATTTGTAATTCTGGCAGCATAAATTCTAATTATAGAATTATAACAACATGCTGTTAAGAGTCCAAAATGACATATTGTGTTGAAAGACTACTTTATAAGAAGATATTTAATGGTTACCTGCAGAAATGTGGAGGATTAGCAAGTGTGCAGAAATTGGAAAAGACATTCACAATGCGTATCATTAGATGGAAATAATTTTTTAAAGAAGGAATGAAAGAGTTGTCTGATTGGAAATATGTTATTGAAATATATACTCGGAAGCTGTATATTTAGTTATAAGAATGTTATGAGTTATAATGTTAAGTTATAAGAATATATTTAATATATGAATGTTTTGATTCATTGTGTTGTGCCTATGGTTGCAAAAAACCCCAAATAATCAAACTTTTTAATCATTCCAAAGATGATCAGATGAAGACAGGTTAAACAGCCAATAACTTTCCTTTGTCAAGAACGATTCATGCTCACTTTCTTCTACTTTTTACAATTCTTTTGATACTGCCTACAATGTTTTCCCCATACTATTCCTATTGGATGAGCAAAAAGCTGATTATAAAACTGTACAAAAAGAACATTTATTAAAGATTTATTCTGAAACTTGAAGAATGAACTGAGCACAATTCTAAGGGAGTTTGTGATGGGTCTATTAACAGCCTGGCTGACGGAATGGCAAATACACTGATTAAATTTATAGATGTCATCAACCTTTTGGAATCCGTGAGCATGTTGAAGTTGAATTCAGAATAATTTTGAGAAAATGCAGAAAATCATCAGAAAAAAAAAAAGATGCAAGTCTACAAGGACCTTTTCAAGGTGGAAATGATCAGCTGCATGAAATGAGGATGGAGAATAATCGGCTAAGTTATTGAAGAAATTGGGTTATAAAGGAGATAAAAGGAGATAAAAAGGAGAAAGAAAGGAGATTGTATAACAGCCTCTATATATAGAAGATACATGATAAGAGAAAGCTAATAAACTCTTTTCTCCATGTTGCCTATAAGTAACTTAGGAAGTAAGAGACTTGCATTACATCAAGCACTATTTATGTCAGAATTATTTTTTTTTTTTTTTGTAACTGTAAGAATAGTTAAACATTAGAACATGTTTGATAGAGAAGCTATATGACTTCTCACTGTAAGACCCGTTTTTTAAAAAAGAAAATAGGAATAATATGACTAGCTTTTGAACACATTTTGTGTGATTATACATTTATATATGTACCCTTGAAGTCGTATGCTTCATTGCTCCAATGTTTCAGTTCACTATTTTGTTTATTTTTATTAGACACTGAGTAACATGATTTAATTTAGACATAAACCTTATTGACAGCTACTCCTTAAGTCTCAGATGTTTACCTACACTACTGTAATTCAGCAGTTACTTGTCAGCTAAGCTACATTACATGTATGCATGGTTTTAGAAAAGAATATTACCAATTTATATCCTTTAGAAAAGGATATTGCCAATTGTGCTGATTCTTATTTCAATTGTTTTTCCTCTCTAGTTTCAATTCTGTTACTCCAGAACATATTTTTTTGGGAAAAAAGAAAAAAAGAAAAGAGAAAAAAAAAATCAGAATCACGCCCAGAATATCTAAAGTGCTTATCATCCTGTTAAATTTGAAAGACATCCTTAGGGTTGATGTAGAAATTCTGGTAGTTTGCACTCTACTGAATACATAAAAAAAAGAAAGAGACAGAGTGATGTGTTATACAGAGACGTTTGGTATATAAGGTCTTTTGGTTGAAATCTTTCAATATGTAAACCTCACACCTATGTAGCAAATGGTCACACTTAGCAATGAAAGGAGATAATCTTTGTCAGCATGTGCAAGTGTGATCCCTCTCATTGCTCAGAAAATCTTGGCAGTTAAAAATGATAATTCATAAAAATAGACTGTCCAGTAAATCTGACTGGATTTTCTATTTTCATCCTTTTATCCTAGTAAGTTTATAATAAATAGCAGATGACAGGCATAAATTTCAGTTGTGACTGTAAGAGCATTGAGGAATATGACGTGAGGTTATATATGTATGTAATATGATACTGTACTGACATGATACATCAATAGATTGTTTATAATGCATCAATATCCATATCTATCACTGTTTCTCTTTGGTCCTCCTAAAGGAGCTGAGAGGACAGGAGAAAACATGTATTTCAGCTTAACTTTGTGCCTCTATGGAAAGCAGGGCTTAGCAGATCAGCACAAACACAGCAGTTAAAAGCAGCTGCAAAATATACTCAGAGGATATTTGAAGTTGTATGGAAGTATTCATAGGGAATGAATCAGTTAGCAGATGACATATTCTCAAGACTGAAATAAAAGAACAAATAGGCAGAAGGGACTGATGCAAGACAAAGGTGGATCTATGTTGGCAATAGGACATATTGCCCATATCTCTTTGGATGTAGACTGTGGACTGAGATTTTACTAGGGACTGAAGAGGTAGCTATTATCAAGACTGAAATACCATTAAGGGTGGTATTTCACATAAGGAAAAAACCTATGTGATTTTTATAATCACTCAGAATTTATAAATAAAGAGAGAGTCTAGCTAGATATGCTCTATCAGTACCAGAAGAAATTGTGAAAATGAAGAAATAAAATTATGAATAAATAAATAATATTCTACTTTTTTTCCTCTTGGTAGAAAGAGTTTTCTGCTTATTAAATAAGTATATGGTTTGGGCTTGTGTGTGATTTTCTGTATATACCTAGCCTGAATTAAGAAATTGTCATCTATCTTTGTCTCAGATGTCAAAATACTTGCCCAATGCTTTATTGCTACAATATCAAATATAATTATATAGGATGTTTAGACACAATTTTCTTTTTTTTTCAATTATTGTTAATTTTGATTCAGTTCCTTTAATGCACCAAACCCTAGGGTTAACGTATGAATCTTTATTTATTCTTTCCTTACAAGTTGTGTCTCCCAATTTTTTATCCTTGATCTGAAGTCAATAACTGAATATCCTACAACTTTCCCCCCTTTATTACATAATCTCCATATGAAATGGCTGCTGCCTGTAATTAGTGGCTCTTGCAATATCTCCTATACTCCTCATCTTTTCCAGCCTCCCAGCCAGAAATCACAGAATTTTTTAGGCTACATCTTTTTCTTACAAATCACAATCTGGTCATGAAATACAATAATAACAACTCTGAACTCAGAAAGTACCACTCATAAAATGCTTTGGAGAAGAGTATAGTATAAATTGCTTGTGATCATGGATACTTAAGTGAAATAGGAAAAGAATGATCCTTTAGTCCACTTCCATATTCTAACACAGGTCAAGATCTAGCAGGCCAAGATCTAGTAGATAATAGCAAGAAATCTGTTCCTTTGCTGATGGGCATGGTTAGCAAAAGTCCTAGTACTTGTTCTTTCAAGTATCTGAGGATTATATTTTGGGTGTATTTAATATTCAACTCATTCTGATCATAGTTATCTTGATAATTTTAAGACACTGTTAATTATCCCTCACTAAACAAGAATAAAAAGTGTCAGGAAAATTGTTATGACCTTTGCTATGTCTGCTCTTTTCTGGACTTTGTTAACAATTTTACAAAGAAAAAGAGTTTATGGAACAGGAAATCTGAGACAACTATTTTAATTACTAAGAAAAAGAAAGAAATCAGTAGGGTATAAATCTGGATATGGGACAAAGAATTATCTTATAGCAAAGGGGCAACAGGGAAGATAGGAACCACGTCACAGGTGGTGACGAATGAAACTAAGAAGAGGTGAAGATGAAAGTAAACGTGATTTGAAGTGAGGCTGTAGAGTTTTCTTACTCCGTGATTGGTATATGATTGCATTGGATTAACCCTATTCTACCTCAAACAAACTCGGATTAGGAAACAGATCTTGGTCTGACAGTCAAAAAAGTCTTTATCTGGCCTTTCTATTGAATACTACCAGTTGAGAAAGGCAGGTTCAGAACTGGTGACAAGGAAGTAGACCAAAGGGAATTAAGCAATCAGATATGATGTATTCAATGAACCTGAGCAATGAAGCAGGTTAAATTTAAATGTGTTTAAAAATTTATGCAGAGAATAAGTATAGATTACCAAATTAAAAAAAAAAAATAGACCCCACAAACCACAAAACTGATTGTTATGTTTCTGCATTTCGGAAGACACAATGCAGAAAAAATAAATTTTTCAGTTAATAATATTAATGGATAGAAGAAAAATGGAAGGTGGAAAGGAAAAGCAAATTTCACCTCCAAATCAGTTTAGGATATATAGATGACCTCATGAAAATTGCTACAGCTGGAAGTTATTCAAAGGAGAATACTACGAAAATGTGTGACATTTGCAAATAAAACCTTAAAATTCCAAATTTGAAAGGTTACTCTTTTTAACCTTTGTCAGATTTCCCTTTAAAACTCTTAGACTGTAAATAATTCATGGGTTTCAATGGGAAAGTATTAGTCAACTACAAAAATGGCAGTAGTGTCAGTATGCTAAACATGAAAATTATAATTCTTTTTAAGTAAGGCAACTGTCAGAGCCTGATTGCATTAATGTATTTAAAGATAAAATATTTCTACTTACTGTATTTCAGACTAAAAAAAACCCTAATAAATACTATGTTTAAATTATACAGCAAAACATATTGCTTGTGAAAAGGTAGTCAGCTATGATATACTGTAGAAAAATTATTTGAAATGCACTCAGACCAAGACAATCGACTATAGTGGGTTTTTTGCCACATGAATTTGGAAAACATAAAGCTGTAATGGAATAGTCAACACTTTGCCATCCTAAAGTTGCCTTCAGTGTTCCTCAAATACTTTTTCAGTCTTCCCTTAAACTTAGATATACTTTTTTTTTTTTTTTTTCACAGCATTCTTTGGCAAGGAGTAGTACTACTGTGTTTGATTATTTTGAACCTGGCTTCTGGTAGCTTTAAATGATGGTCACAAGCTTGAGCAATGGAACAGAGAGTGAATAGCTGAACAGTTCTTCTATACCCACTATACCACTCAGAATTGTAGACTTTTACTTTAACCCTACCATATGAACTCTTTTCAGTTCTTTATACAGCCTGTTTCACAACAAGTTCTTTATACAGCCAACTGGTTTCACAAACTCCTAGTGACAGATATTTTCTATTTACTGTTAAAGTTCAGTATTAGAAAATGCAAAAAGGAAAAATCGCCAAATGACAACTATTATGGTGATGTTATATAAAAAAGTCTGGCAATATACTGTTTCGTATCTGTCATATGGACCGCTGACGTACAATGAATCTATTGTATAAGATAAATGCAGTCAGAATTTTTACATTTTTAAGCAAATTTGAGCAAAAATCAAAAAGAACAATAGATAGGCAGGCAACTGACTCTGTTGATAGGTTTTAATTGAACTGAATTTGTCTAGCTCACTCGTAAGCCCTGCAAAGAATGTTAACTTTCAACAGCATCATAATACATGGGAAACAGCAGCACTAGTGGATGCCAAAATGATAAAGATAGCATTCTGTAGAGATGAATGCCTCTGAAGGAAATTTTAAAATCCTGTACTTAACAAAGAGTGTGATGTATTGCAATATGCGCATTTTTTACATTGGAAGGCACTGCATGAAGCACATTTATTGATTAACATAAATCCTGACTAACAGTTTGATCTATGGATAATTATGGATTGCACATAATAATACATAATAATGTAAAGTATTACACTCTTATATTTTACATTGCTTTTATCACTACATATCATAATTAATAGTAATTCTCTCATTGAGGTATTGAAAAGAATAATAAGTGCGACAACAATTTGACTTCTGTACTGAGAAAAAAATAACATTAAAGTCCTATTTTCCCACATCCCATTATCTTTAAAGATCACTTTAATCTTTATAACTTTTTTATCTTTAATGATCACTGTAGGTGCTGGATATAGGTAAATGCTGTAAATGAACATAAGATAAAAATTCAGTCATTCAAATTCTTCATTTAGAGAAGTGATAGATGGTAAATATTTAAAAATAGCACAATTATTGGAGGAAAAACTGTGTGCAAATGATGTAGACATTGGAATAGTAGGTCTCAGTTCTGTAAAAAATTTCAGTGCATAGGACTATGAAGAACTTTAGCATGACCTTTATGCAGTTCTGTTGGCAGGATCAGGGTCTAAGCATGTTTCACATTTCCAGAGCATTCATAACATGATACTTTGGATCTTAGACAATGGAAACAATTTCTTCTTTACAAACTGAAAATGCGTTATTTTTGACAAAATCGTGTGTGATCTCTGTCTTTGTGGTCAGAATCATGATCTATGAAGTCTATCTTCCAGTCACAAAAAAGTCATTAAAAGTTCCCTTTTAATTATTAAAAGGCTGGTATAAAGTCTCCCCAAAGCTTTCTCTTTTCCAGGCTGAAGAACCTCCACTATCTCAGCCTGTCCTCATAGGAGAGGTGCTTCTAATCATTTTTGTGTTCCTTCCCTGGACCCATTCCAACAGGTCCATGCCTTTGCTGTGCTGAGAACTCCAGAACTGGATGCAGCATTACTGGTGGGGTGTCAGAAGAGTGGAGCGGTGGGTTAGAATCACCTCCCTGGACGTACTGGCTACACTTCTTTTGATGCAGCCTAGGACACTGTTGACCTTTTGGGTTGTAAGCATGTTCTTTGCAAGCACCTTTGAGTTGCAAGTTCTTCTCTGCAGGGCTGCTCTCAATTCCTTCATCCCCCAGCTTGTATCAATACCAGGTGTTGGCCCAACTCAGGTACAGGGACTTGCACTTAGCCTTGTTCAATCTCATGAGGTTCACATGAGCCCAATTCTTGAGCTCTTCTAGGTCTCTCTGTATAGAATTCCATCCCTCAGGCATGTCAACTGTACTGCTCAGTTTGATGTCATCCGCAAATTTGCTGAGGGTAAAGATTATTTTTTTAATAAGTTTTGTTCTTTCCTTTCTATTTCTTATCATTGTTACAAAACTTTGATTACTGTAAGTAGCCAAGGAAAAATACTTGCTCCCTAGTCAGAAAGTCCCATTTGCTTTGTGTTTTGTAGCTAAATTTATTTCAGTAGAGGATCAAAAAAGAAAGAAGCTTTGAATATCTGCTTTTTAAATTATATATCCTCTAAACCCAAATTTTACTCTGTGGTAATTTACCATTGGCTGGCATCCAAGGGCCCGTCCAACTGCTCTCTAACTTCCCCCTCAGCTGGACAGGGGGAGGAAACAGGAAGAACAGGAGTGAGAAAGTTTGTGAGCTGAGATAAAGAAAAGGAGATTACTTTACAATTACTGTTGCAGGCAAGACAAATTTGACTGGGAAGAACTTACTTAATTTATTGCCACTTAAAATAAATATTTAATTATTGATTTAAGTAGTGGGAAGCAAAAATGAAAAAATCCAGAAACAAACATATACACGCTTAGGGAAAACAGGTTTTCCTCCTGCTTTCGTGGGCTCAGCTTCAGTCCTTCCTGCTTATTATGCTCAAGTTACACTCGGTGCTTTCATTGAGGCAATAGACTGTGTGACAGGGGATTGCAGCCAGGACACAGAGGTTTTGCTCTGCTGCCCTGTCCTTCATACTCTGTTCTGCTCTGGTGTGGGTCCCTTCAGAACTTTCCTGAACTGTCTTAAGTCTCAACAAAACAAATATGTTTTCCTATTGTTTTTTCTGAACAATGAGCCGTATGAGCCTAAGCTATTTATTTGCTATGGCTAGCAGCACAAACTAGCTGGCCATCAAAAACTGCAGTTTATGTCATTAAGGTTTCTGAGACTGGTCTCCTGGCTTAGTATGCCTTCATTACTGAGGAGAGATGCTATCCAGAATCCATCCTCTTTTGTGTTACTGGAACACTGAGAAATTAAAATGATTTCTCACAATTTCCTACCTGTTAGGTGTAAAAGCTGGTATTTTGCAGATATAGGTATGAATGCAAAAAAAGACATGGAAGGCAAACATTCATTATAAGCAACTATAACAGCATGTTTGCATGTTTCTATCTTTCTATAGTACCTTACTCAAACTATATGAACACTTTATAATAACAAGCTTGCAGTTGTATTACAAATGGATTGACAGTTTGAATATTACCTCAGTATGTTAGATTTTGATAATCTGTTCTTTACCTTTCTCTTATTTTCCCAGAGAGCAGTATAGAGTCATAGTAATGAATAGTATGCTCTCCTCCCAACGTCTCTGTTTTTGTGTTTGTTTTTTTGTTGTTGTTGTTGTTGTTGTTTTTGTTTTGTTTTGTGGGGGTTTTTTTCAACAGTTGTCACCACAGAATTCACCACACTGTAGAATTTATGCAGGGAGTTACCATATGCTTCATCATCAGAATACTTCTGATTTAATGTTAATATAATGTATCTTCAGAAGAACTCCTGCTGTCACTGCAAGAGTGCTATAAGCACTAGTGAAATATGGTATTTCAGAAGCAAATATCCATGCCTGGCTTGAGATACACCTGTTTACATCAAATCCAAGTGCATATTACATACATAGATATTTACAGACGCTGTTAGATATCTATTTTGTAACTACTATTAGGCTACAATAGCTAAATAAACTGCCTGTTATTATTAAAATAAATGTTAAATTAGATTCATAATTATTGAATGAAAATAAGTACAAAGCAGCTGCTGAATCACTTATTTCAATACAAAATGAATTAGGATTGCAATTCCAAATTTATCACTTGTATGCATGCATACATTCATGAAATAACCCTTTGTGTGAAACTGGGACACGAATGCAGCAGTGATGGGTTCACTAAAAGATGGGTATTCTGCTCCAAGACACATGCTGGATCTTCTGTTGGGACCATTTTTTTTTTTAGTATTTATTTTTTCTATTTTAATTCTACTGTTTTCAACAGAGCAACATCAGCAGAGATATCACTCACTGACTTGAACACAAATAATATCCATGCACCAAACCCCAAAGGTTTGAGTTTAGAAATAGTTTGGAAAGGATTGAAAATAATGTGTGGCATTACTGTATTTTCTATTCCCTTTTCTCCTTATGTTCTCATGAGGAATATGTTATGTTGAAAAAGACTTTGATTTAACTAAGCTAAGTTTCTGTTCCAGATTTATGAAATTAAGAATATGGCAAAAATCTGGTTGTAATGGAGATGATCAGCTCATACTTTATGTGGATAGCCTAGCATGTAAACTGGTATTTTTTCCCTCTGTAGCTGAATAATGAATCTTAATATCAAACTACCCTAAATTGAATGCTGCCTTGTAAATAAAGTTAGGATTAGAGCACTTTGTGATATGGTTGTTATCTACATACAGTATGCAATTGTATCCTCAAATGATGTTCTCTATAAATTAATGCATAAAATACCATTAATGTTATTAGAACATATATGCAGGCATGAAGAAGAGGCTATATTCTTCAAGAAAACACTGAGCTTTGGAAAAAGCTGACACCATATCATCCAGAGATAAGTCTAAAAATATCTATCACAGTAACATAAGATATGGGGTTAGCATCAAATGCCAGTCCACAATATGACAATAGCTTTTATATGAGATATTGTTGGCAAAACATATTGCCCATGAAAAGTGAAAGAATTAATAAGCAAAGCTAACAACTGGCTTTAGCATATTATTATTAATAGCTGCATTTACTGTATGGCCATTGCTATATTTATACGGTATTGGTTTTTTAACTTATGCAAATACATTTTTTTTCATCTGGATTTTCAAGTGCAATGTAAATACTTAGACAGTATTTAAACAGGATATGGGACTGAAGGACTAAATTTGTTGTTTGCTAATTACCCAAACACAAATAAGTAAGGCAATGAAAATAAAAAATAATACTAAATAAGTACTGTCTGTATTTGAGACTATAGCCATGCTGTAGGGTAACAGATAGCTGCAGAAGGCTGAGTAATTTCATTTTGGAAACACATCCAAAACATCATTGTTTCCAAAATGAAGTTGTGAAACTTCCTTTCTCTGTTCCTCCTGCATAGATGTAGTGCTCTGTCAGTCCTTCAACATATTTTTTTAAAGACGGCTCCAGCTTGTCTGGGGATTTCTTGAATGAGCAAAAGGGTTATTTTTGCTTGATTGTTTTCCTCACAACTGGACATTGGTGCATACAATTACCTCTTTCACAGATGCTTATTAGTGAAAGCAACAGTGAAACTCCAGTCTTCTGGAAACTGTGCAGTGGTTTAGTGAGACATTGTATGGTGATTATCAGAGCATTTTTGTCTTCCAAAAAGACCGGAAGTTTACTGAGGGTTAAAAGTAGAAATAGAATACTCAATAGTGTTGCCACATCACCTAAAATATAAGATGTATGCATAGATTTAACTTCCATTCGGATGATGGACAAGAGACAGGAGATTGACAAATTATGCATGAACTCATTTATGTTAATCTCATTAAGAAGACACAAAGATGATAAAGTAGGCTCCAGAGCAATGAATTGTGTTATGTGCAAAAATTGAGCCACAAAGGGAAAGAGGCAATATCTTCCCATAAAGTGCCTGTTCACATAATTCTTCTAGAGAAACATGCCACAGATCACTAAGAAAAAAGTAATACGAAGGAACATTTCCTCTCTTTCTTATGCTTTGTAAAGAAACTATTCTTCTGCAAGAAAATGGAAGGACTGGCACCAGAGCTTTATGGATATTGGCTTTATGAGCAACTTTAATTCTCAGAAATAGGCCTTTCAAAAATGAAATACAATTATCTGAAAAATTAAAATTCTGCTCCAAACATTTGAGACCTCCAAGTTATAATAGAATTGATACAATGGAAAGAGCACCCATAATTCAGATATTGAGACTGTGTATTTTGTTGTCGCTACTTTAAGTAAATTGCCAGGCAGACACTAAAATTACATCTTACTTCTTTGAATAAAACCAGGATACTTTATTTAAAACGTTCTTATTGCCAAAATAGGTTCTTCTTTTCTCCTCCTCCTTTGGGAAAAAAATGTTAATGTCATTGAACATTTTCATCAAATATGTTCTGGTTTGGGTGGTTTTTGGTTTTTTTTTTTTTTTTTTTTTTTTTTTTTTTTTTTTTTTTTCTGTAATCAGCTCTGGTTTTGACAGTATATGAAAGATATAACTTGTGTATTCTCTTCTTCAATTAAGTTCCAATATACCAATATTCCAAATAAGTTCCTAAGCACATTATTTCCATTTAAATGGAAAATGCTTTTAAGTTCTAGAATTTTCACTTTTTCACAGTACTGTGAAGTACATAGATTCCGAAGTTTCCCTCAGGATAGCTGGCACTTGGCTCAGGGCAGTTTTACCTGGTAAAAAATTTAGTCTCCAAATTGGAAAGTCATGGGTTTGATAGATGGACCACTTGGTGGGTAAGGAACTGGCTGGATGGCTACACTCAAAGGGTTGTGGTCGTAGTGTCTGGTCATAGAACTACATTTTAAGAAATGTTGTGGGTTCAGCCAAATTTACCACAAGCTGACAGATATCCTCCCCTCCCCCTTTTGGGTAAAAGAGAGGAGAGGAAGAAATTAAAGAGATTCAAGAGTTTAGAAAAAAAACTAAACTACTTTAATGAAAATATAAAGAATAATAATATAATAAAAAGGAAATTTAGGAAAAGGAAAAAAGAAGTATACAGTATATACAAAACCGTATCAAGCTCCCAGGATGATGACCACGTCACCAGCAGGCTTCTGGAAAAGTCCCAAACTGGACTCGGTGATTGACAGGAGCTGGATTCCAGGTCAGGAATGCTCGGATCAGGATCAAAGGCAGATGAACAGGCAGGGTCCTCCTTGGACGTCAGCCATCGAAGAAGGGGGTTGACCTGTTGATCCCTCAGCTTTTATACTGGGCATGATGCGGACTGGATGGAATACCTGTTGGTCAGTTCTGGCTCACCTGTCCTATCTGCTCCTCCTTGCAGCTGGGACCCCTTTACGCTTTTCCGTTTCCGACCCTCTAACACCCCCCGGTGATGAAAATGATGAAAATTACCTGACCTTGGTTGTTCTAGCAATAAGTCTAAACAAGGGCCTCTCTGCATACCATCCCTTGGTATAATCAGGTCTTATCACTGTGAGATGAAACAGTTCTGAACAATGTGCTGTTAATTTCAGAGTTTAGTTAGTTAGAAGAGGCCTAGCTAAGAAAGTAAAACTGTAAAACAGAAAATTGGTTCGTTTTACCTCAAACTTCCAACTCTTCAAGGAGCTAGTAAACAGGACCCCATGGGAAATGGCCGTCAGGGACAAGGGAGTGGAACAGACCTGGTAGTCCTTTAAGGATGCTCTCTATAGAGCACAAAAGATCTCAGTCCCCATGTGTAGGAAATTGGGCAGGGAAGACAAGAGACCACCATGGTTGAGCCATGACCTGCTAGTCAAACTAAAGGGCAAGATGGGGTTACACAAGAAATGGAAGAAGGGACAGGCATCCTGGGAGGATTATAGAAAAGTTGCTTGGCTGTGTAGGGACGAAGTCAGAAAGGCCAAGGCACAGCTAGAACTCAATTTGGCAAGGGATGTAAAGAAAAATAAGAAAGGCTTTACAGGTATGTTAACCGGAAAAGGAAGGTTAAGGAAAATGTACCCCCCTGATGACTAACAGTAACTTTCCATGATATTTAAAAAATTGTGGCAGTCAGATGAAGTCCCTATGGACTGGAAGAAAGGAAACATCACACCCATTTTTAAAAAGGGTAAAAAGGAGAACCTGGGAGCTACTGACCTGTCAGGCTCACCTCCATGCCTGGGAAGATTATGGAATATATCCTTCTTGATGCCATGCTTGGGCACATGGAGGACACAGAGATGTTTCAGGCCAGCCAACATGGCTTTACTAGGGGCAGGTCCTGCCTGACTAACCTAGTGGCCTTCTATGACAGAGTTACTACGTTGATAGATAAGGAACGACCTGTGGATGTGATCTATCTGGACTTTTGTAAGGCCATTGACATGGTCCCCCACAACATCCTGCTTGATAAATTGGAGAGATACGGATTTGATGGGTGGACGGTTCAGTGGATAAGGAACTGGCTGGATGGTTGCATCCAGAGGGTGGTGGCCAATGGCTTGAGGTCCAGTTTGAGAGCAGTTACAAGTGGTATTCCTCAATGGTCCAATGGGACCGATACTGTTTAACATTTTTATCAATGAAATAGAGGAATCAAGAGCACCATTAGTAAATTTGCAGATGACATCAAGTTATTTGGTGTTGTCTATACACCGGAGGGATGGGATGTCATCCAGAGAGACCTGGACAGGCTGGAGAGGTGGGCCCAGGTGAACCTCATGAGGTTCAACAAGAGTAAGTGCAGGGTTCTGCACTTGGGCCAGAAAAATCCTCACTATCAGTACAGACTAGGGGATGAGGTATTAGAAAGCAGCACTGAGAAAAGGGACTTGGGGGTGCTCATGGAGGAGAGGCTAGACATAAGTAGGCAGTGCTCACGTGCAGCCCAGAAGGCCAATCACATCCAGGGCTGCATCAAAAGATGAGTTACTAGCAGATCCCGAGAGGTGCTTCTGCTGCTTTACTTTGCTCTGGTGAGACCCCNACTTTGCTCTGGTGAGACCCTACCTGGAGTACTGTGTGCAGGTCTGGAGCCCTCAATATAGGAAGGATATGGACATGATGGAGCGAGTCCAGAGGAGGGCCATGAAGATGATCAGGGGGTTGGAGCACCTCTGCTATGAGGACAGACTGAGGGAGCTGAGGTTGTTCAGCCTGGAGAAGAGGAGGCTCTGGCGACACCTAATAGCAGCTTTTCAGTACCTAAAGGGGGGCTGCAGGAAGGTTGGGGAGATTCCGCTTACAAAGGCGGATTACAAAGTGATAGGATGAGGGGCAATGGATTTAAGTTGGAGAGGAGTAAATTTAGATTGGATATTAGAAAAAAATTCTTTACTCTGAGTGTGGTGGAACACTGGAACAGGTTGCCCAGGTTGAGGCCCCTTCCCTGGAGATATTCAAGGTGAGGCTCGATGAGACCCTGGACAACCGGGTCTAGTTGAGGGTGTCCCTGTGACTGTGGGGAGGTCAGACAAGATGACCTTTGGAGGTCCCTTCTGATCTGCATGGTTCTATGATTCTATGATTTTATATTGGTGCTTGACATCCTTCCTCCTCAGGTGCAGGACCGCACATTTGCCCTTGCTGAACTTCATTAGGTTCTTCCCTGCCCAGCTCTCCAGCCTGTCCAGATCATGCTGGATGGTGGCACAGCCTTCTGGAGTGTCAGCCAGCCCTCCTAGTTTAGTATCATCAGTGAACTTGCTGAGGATACACTCAGTTTCCTTGTCCAAGCCATTGATGAATGTGATGTACAAGACTGGACAGAGTATTGACCCTTGGGGGACACCACTGGTTACAGGCTTCCAACTGGACCCTCCTCCATTAGTTACAACTGTCTGAGTCCTGTCACACAGCAAGTTTTTAGTCTACCTCGTAGCCCCTTCATCTAGCCCGTACTTCCTCAGTTTCCTAATAAGGATGTTATGGGAGACAGTGTCAAAAGCCTGGCTGAAGTCAAGGTAGATGACATCTGCTGCTCTCCCTTCATCCAGCCATCCAGTTATAACATCATAGAAGGCTGTCAGATTGGTCAAGCATGATTTACCTTTGAGGTTTGGAGATGGCATCTAAACAAGTCTCTCCATTACCTTCCCAGGGACGGACGTGAGATTAATCGGCCTGTAGTTCCCTGGGTCCTCTTTCTTGCCCTTTTTGTAGACTGGAGTGATATTTGCCTTTCTCCAGTCCTCAGGCACCTCTCCTGTGCTCCATGAACTTCCAAAGATGATGGACAGCAGCCCAGGAATAACATCTCCCAGTTGTCTCAGCACCTGTGGGTGCACCCCATCAGGGCCCATAGGACTTACGGATGTCTAGTTTGGCCAAGTCCTCTCTAACCCAGTCCTGAGAGAAAATCTTCCTCTCTCCAGACCTTCCTCCTTGTCTCCAGGGTCTGGGATTCATGGGGGACAATTTTAGCAGTGAAGACCAAAGCAAAGAAGGCATTCAGTAGCTCTGTCTTCTCTGTGTCTTCCACTATTAAGGCGCCCACGTCATTCGTCAGTGGGCTTACATTTTCCCTAGTCTTCCTTATTCTGTTGATATACTGAAAGAACTTCTTGTTATCTTTAAACATAGTGGCCAAGTTCAGCTCTGCTTGAGCTTTCGCCTTTCTAATTTTCTCCCTTCATAGCTTTGCTATATCTTACATCTCGTAAGTTACCAACCTCCTTTTCCAGAGGTCATAAACTTTCCTTTTATTCCTAAGGTCCAGCCAAAGCTCTCTATTTAGCTGGGCTGGTCTTCTTCCCCTTCGGCTGATTTTATGGAACCTGAGGATGACCTTCTCCTGAGCTTTTAAGAGTTCCTCCTTGAAGTATGACCAGCCTTCCTGGGCACCTATGCTTTTCAGGACTTTGTCCCAAGGGACACTCTCAACCATGTTCCTAAATAGGCCAAAGTCCGCCCTTCGGAAGGCCAAGTTGGCAGTTGTACTCCCTCTCCACCTTTCTTCTCCAAGAACTGAAAACTCTGTGATTTCATGATCACTCTGCCCAAGACAACCCCTTACCTTTACATCCCCCACAAGACCTTCTCTGTTAACTAGCGGCAGCTCAAGTAGGGTGCTTTCCCTGGTTGGTTCTTTCACCAGCTGTGTTAGGAAGTTTCACACACTCCAAGAACCTTAAGGACCATTCCCTCTCTTCTGTGTTGTATTTCCCGCGTATACCTGAGAAGTTGAAGTCTCCCATGAGAACAAGGGCAAATGATAGCAAGATCTCTGCCAGATGTTTATAGAATATTTCATCAACCTCTGGTTGGGTTGGCTTTGGGTTTGTTTTTTTTTTTTTAGTTTCATTGTAAAGAAGAATGATTACTAGTGTTTTCTATTTATCACTATTGTAATCAACAATTATTCATCTTGACAGAAAACATTGCAAGTACCCTAATTTTATATTCATTTCAAACTCATAAAAAAAAAGAAAGAATGTTTGTAAAACAGAATACAAGCTAAAAGCCATGACAAAATCTTTGCTTAATTAACTTAAAGTCTTCAAACAAATAAGTTAAAATTACTTCTTTTCAAGAAGTACTTGACATTGTCTTAAGTTTTAATGTAAAATTAGAGGACCATAGTATGTAAATTATGCAATATCAATAGTGTCTCTCCTACGCTTTTGTAAGTACTGTAGTTTCTCATTATGCAGGGAGGATGATCTGACCTAAGGCGAGGACAGAAAAATTAAGTAAATAGAATAGAATCTATTTTACGAGTCTTATTGAGCTCCCACTGGAGTCCATGGGTAAATGCCTAGCTATTTCAGTGGGAGTAGTGCTAGATTTATGATAAGCAGGTTATGTTTTCTAAAATATGGTATGTAGCGATTCTATAAAATAATATTCAGAACCTTATTGACCTTCAGGTTGCTTCTTCTTGTAAAAAGCAAGAATTACGCAGCAAATACCTATAGGTCTTCCTAACCTGGGATCACATTTTTAGGGTAATCATCAGCCCATGCAGTTTTTGGTCACTTATTTCACAAAACAAGTGATGTGGACCTGAAGAAAAGAAACAAAAGCTGTGGGTTTAGTCAGGTGATTATATCAAACATATTTCTTAAAATATGTATTAAACTTTTCAGGTAGCACAAATGTCTGTTCTGGATATTTTGTAGTAGTCCTGTAGCAAAAGTGAAATAAAATTTATCTAATATTTGGTTGTGGGGTTTGTTTTTTTTTTTTAGCAAAACTCCCTTTTTTTATAATTTTAAAAGATGAAGATTTAAGTGTTAATAGCTTGTAATTTATTTCCTATTTCATGAGCTGCAAATGAGCATAATATTTTGAGAATAAAAAAAGAGTAGCTTTTGGACATCAGTTGTATAACATTACAAATGTCAGCTGTTTCAGTAGTAGTATTAGTATTATTCAGTAATAGTCCTATAGGATTATTATATTTCTTTCATTAGTACTGTGAATTCAAAGTTTTAATAAAGGCTGTTGCAACTTGAAAAGAATTGAATGAATTTAAGTAAACAGCCTTGATAATTACCATTAGTATTGCTGTAAGTAGATATCAATAACAAGTAGTTGAGAATGGGCTACAGATGCACATACAAATAAATTTAGAACCCCCTGAAACTGGTTAAAGACTCAGAATAAGAATGTCTGGGAAAGTGAAACATCTCAAGACTGTAGCGGAGGAGCCAGTATGTAAAACAGCAGAGGCATTGCCCATACACAAGCACAGAATGATGCCAGAGGTCTCAGGGCTATACATACAAGTGGTCAGTTATTTATATAGAGTGGTGTAACAGCCTAATGAAGCTGCCCATAGCTGATAGCATAGTTGGAAATACAAGAGCAATTAATTTTACAGGTGTAACAACTTCAGTATTGGTTATGTGAAATTAATAACCCTGATATCGTGCAATGTTAGGTGTTTAACTATAATTAAAGGGAAATACATTTAATGCCTGTGTTTGGTTTAACCTTCCACTCTTGAGGTTTGACTGCATTTTAAAATGCAAGAGAGGGTTTCATAAAAATAAAAAATAAATAAAATATTTGTTAGTGCTTTTGTATACTACTAATGCAAATTTAGGCAAACAAGGATTATAGGACTGAACTGAATGTTGTCCTTTCACAAGTAAAAATAGAACTGTTTTTTTGGTTTTTTTTTCAAGATGAGAAGTGGAATCAGTTGCAAAATAAAGTGCTATGAAGGCCATTTGCAGATCATTTCTAAATTTTATTACTCTAAGCTATTCAGCACACACTACTAATATATCATGATACTGAAGCTACACTCAGAGTGCATTATTTTTAAGAATATTTCACTCCTGTGCAATTTAACACAAAGAAAAAATGTGTGCTCTTCAGAGTTGCTTTTATTTGAAGTAGAGTTTAGCAGCTAGCAGATAAATTCATAACATCCAGCATGGAAGAATTTCATATAATCAAGAAAAACAACTCCTACACTCCTGTAAAATTTGTGATGATGTCTAAATAAAGGAGCAATTTTTGATTCTTCAGGCATATTATTGCATAGGCTCTTTATTCTCAAATATTTTTTTGTTGCTCTGAGTACAAATTAATTTTAGTACAGTATTTAAAAACATTCTGCAATCACCTCTTTCTATTTTTTTCGGCATCACACGTCAGATGCTGTTTTGTCTGGGAGTTTGATGATCTGCCAGCCAAAATGCTGAGAAATTGGAGAGGGATTGATTTTGACCTTTTATAACTTTGAATCTACAAATGTTTATGCACATAGTTGGCTTTCTGGGTGAATGGTTCCACTGACATCAGTGTGACCACTTTAATAAAATATTTGCAGGGTCAGGATTCAGTACTGCAGAAATGCAATGCAAACAGAAGAGGAGATAACTCAGCAGGTTTCTCTCATTGGTATTACAAAAAAATTAAATGCAAATAAATTAAATGTACATGTACTTGGCAAATGCTAGGAAAAATTTGTCTTAATATACAAAAGACAACTTACAAACAAAACCATTCCCTTATTTTTTAATTAAATTTTCTCTTACAGTCAAACCTTTTATTTGTACGCACAGTTGGAAATTCTATGTTTCTGAACTACCAGTAATTTAATACAAAATGATTTACCAAACAATACATCTTATAATTTAAAAGCTAGGCTAATAATATACTTACATTAATTGAAAGATCATGAGTGCATAGAAGGAAATGTCAATTGTAGTAGTGATTATTAATTCTATTTAATTTAGTTTTAAATAATTTACAAACTTTTAAAGCTTAAAACACAGTTGTGTGACTTACTGCATTACATCATACAGAGCTGACCATTATATTTAACTGCAGTCTCCATAGTCTGTGATTTAAAACTCTTTGTAATTCCTGCAAATGATTTGCTTACATTTTGTTTATGTTTAAGTAAATCAATTTTCCTTTAAAGTTTGAAGATATAACTTGAAACGGAGAATTAATTACATTTAAAATTATGCACAGAAGCTGTGGGATAAAGTGGAATCCCAAAATACTAAGGTCATTCATGTAAATATCATCTTAAATAAAGGTCAAGCAACTAGACTATGTTGAATAAAAGTGTTTTTACTACTCCCACCTGTGAAGTTTCATCTGGAATTGTAATATGAAACATTATCATCAGCTTCTAGAGTCTGTGGGGAAATAAACTCCAATTCAAGTACCATGGATAATGCTATTCTTCATGGAATAAAAGCACTTATTTTCTTATCCTGGATATCAGTATATTAACTGGACTTGAAGAAAAGACCATTTTACAGCTTTCTTGGTGCAGATGTTGGATATCAATTAATGTGATAAAGTGAAAACTTTAGCTGGATGCTTTGCAAATATAGTTCTATTAAGTTTGCTTATATTAGTTCAATTTGTACAGAACGTGATTTTTTCTTCTACTTACTTTGTATAAAATTATGAAATAATAAATAAAAAACATCTCAAATGCAAACAATGAGCTATGACATTTGTTCTTTCTTGCAGGTAAGAATACTATTATTTCTTTTTTTCATTTTCAGACACTGTTTTTCAACATGTACTTTCTGATATCAAATTAATATTGCAGTAGTGTGATATATAGAGTACAGGGAGATGAATCTCAATGTGGCCATTCTCTTTAAAGAACACGGTTTGCTATGTGGAAAAAGAAAATAAATATTTCTGGTGGGGAATAATGTACATATTTCTTCAGCATCTTGTAACTGCAGAACATTAGAAATTATTTTCATCACCATGGTCTGCACTGGTTCTTATTTCTTGAATTTACAAAGCTAAAAAAAGAGATCAGCTGATGGGGCAGCATGACCCTGTTTGACAACATTGCCTTACCTGTGTCAGTAGCTTTCTGAATCAAGCATGCAAATATCCAAACAGGAGAAATTCTTTCCACATGTGGCTTCTTGCTACAACATAACATTTAAAAATATACTCTATCAGTGTCATGGCATGAAAAGTTGTATTTACCAAGAGTTTGTAAGAACCAAATGGGGAAATTTGTTTGCTTGTTTGGTTGTGCTATTTTTTAGGTTTTCCTTGCATTAGTTTTGTAGGTTGGCAGCATTCTAGTTGGAGCATTAGTTTATTTTCACAGGGCTTGTGACAAATAGCAAAAGAACTTATTTTTTTTGCAATGTTTACGTACTGATTAAAAAAAAATGCTATGAAAAATAGATATCCTAATTAAATATAGATTTCTCATATGCACCAACTCCTGTGAGATTCTCAGCACATGTACTTTTGAAGAAACGATATTTTTTAATTTGGAAACTCAAAATATACTTGTGGTAATATGAAGCTAAAGGTAAGTGCAGGGCCAAAGATTCTCAATAATTTTTCTAGCCTATGCTGAAATGTACCTTGACCAAGCTAATAGTAGAGCTTAGGGCAATGAATTCACACTCCTAACTGTAATGCAGATGTATACAGACTGAAGAAGAAGGTGCTGTGTTTGTTGTGTTTTGTTTTGTGGTGATTTGTTCCATTTTGTTTCAAAGCAAATAGCTCTCATTTCAGGGTAAGACAAAAATGTCAGTAAAAATTCTCATGAAATGTTTTGTTGAATCAAGCTCTTATACATGAGAAAGGAAATTTCCATTGTTAATTTTTGTAACAGATAGAAAGTAAATGATTTTGTTTATAAATTATACTTTGTGTATATAATATTGATTTTATTTTGGAAAATGTGGTCTTATTCAGAAGTATGTGTGTGTAGGTCTTTCTCATTGGATCCATATGAAACACCTGACTCAAACCAGAAAATGCTACATATGTAATACATGTGTAATTACCATCCATGGGCTTCTTCAGTAATCAGTTTTTTGAGGAAGAGTGCTTCAGAAGAGATGTTTGCTTTAACAAATATGATTTGCCCTTTTGAAGGAGCTTTATATTTCACCCTTATGTGAGGATGAAGCTTAGGGAAAATACTATATTTATAATATATGTGTAAATTTGAGATACTGTCTAGATTTAAAATAGCAGAATATCTGATACTCTCCTACAATTTTATTGCTTATTCCAGACCCACAATTTTACTACTGGTTATTGCAAATTTTTTTCTTGTCATGTGCTGGAGATGGTAAGCCACTTGGAGCTTTTTACTGTGCTCCAAATCTTCATGCTTTCTAAATAATAGCAATGACTACTGCCTTCATGGTAGTGGCTGTAAATTCAAAATTGTATGTTTTCAGTAGATTTACATTATTAGCATACTCTGCATGAGTATGCAGGACTGCAAATACATGACATAGAATGCATATTACTATAATTAATGAGAAAAATGTATCACAATATGTATGTATTTTAATAAAGGAAATGTGTTTTTTTTTTTCTTTTATTTAGCAGCTATTCATAAAATGGTACAAAGAAAGTGATCTGAAGTAGAAGTATTTTAGTGTCTTCTGAACTAATGGTCCAAGTCTTATCACCTGGCTCAACTGTGACTCATGATATATAGAAAAAGTATAAGGCTACAGGCAGTAATCACATGGCTAACTAGCTTCATAAGGATAATCTCCTTTGGCTTCCTCAGTAATCCATGGTCAAGGATGGGTCCTTGGAATAGTGATCAAGAGAAGGTGTCTAAATCAACCACTATGAATTCTCATCTGGAAAACATATCTTTTCCCCCTGCTTAAAGAAGAAATCCAGCGAAATAAGCATCAAGAAGCCAACATTTCTTTCTCTGATTGTTTTTCAGGGATCCAGAGGATTCCAGCACACAAAACCAGCACTTGAAACAGAGACCCTATATGAACAAAATTACCATCAATTTAAAATTCTACATTCTTAAAGTTGTCCTTATTAAAATGTCAGAATGCTAAACGTACCCTGTTTGCTCTGCCTGGGAATCTCAACTGTACAGAGAGCAATTGCATACTCACACAAACAGAAAATAACTCATCTTCATGATAATTTGGAAAGAAAGGTCTGTTTTGATAGATCTTATAGCAAAAAAAATCTTTCATTGAATAGCATTGTTGAATGTGCTTCAAAGGAAACTGGTCAAATTTCTTGACTGAGCTACAGACCATGAGGTTTTGATCCAATAAAACACCTAACCACATGCCTAACTGACATATTAGCATCTGTGCTACTATTTGTGCCTAAAATCCAGAATACATTAAATATTGGAAATGTCAGGTCAGGAGTTTAACCAAAGGTAAAAGCCATTTCAGGGACTTGTCCAAACTATTAACATGTGATAATACTGATGAACTGATTCAAAGTACTCAAGGTCTCTGTGTACTATATACACTGAGTTTTTTCCTGAATAATAAAATGTAATGTATTTTTAATTATTCATTCTGGAATAGTTCCAAATTTTAGTTATCTTTGCTAGAAACATCAGCTAATCTCGTTTTTCATTTTTGTTTTCTCGTCTAACAGCATTCAATTTTTATTGATGATTTTAACAAAGGAAATTGATGTTGTTTTTTTTTCTCCTGTCAGGAATATCTCAATTGACATAACACTCAGAACTCTGACTCACTGTATGTATTAAGGATTTCAAGCATTTTTGTTGTGCCTGATGTTCCTGTGCCATGGCAATGTATTACAGTCAGAACACCAGAGTCAAACGAGGTGATTTTGAACTCTTGCCTGCTGTTGAATTTCATATGAACTGGAAACCCCAGCAGTGTAGCCACAGAGTCAATGGTCCTTTCAGAGAGAGAGGGAGACAAAAAGGATATGCAGAGAGCAGATGTTCATAGATCTACAGAGATTTAGCACTTGTTTCACATTAATCTCCAAGCACTCAAGGTTAAAAGGTTAGGCTCTGGCCTTTTCTCTCCATGTCACTTGAAATAAGTATGCAGCCAATTTTGCTTCACATAGTTTTGGTATTATCATTCCCTCCTGCTGCACATTCATACCCATTAGCTGTCACATTTACTCACATTAGGTATTTTTATTCTTTTTTTTTTCCCTGTTATATTTACATAAGGCAATACAGATAGCATGCACATTTGTTAAAAGAATCAGGAAGCTTCTTCATTACTGAGGAACAAAAAGGATGAGCAAATGGGATTAGTAATTCTGGTTTTCAGTGAACAATTTTATGGATTTATATCAGACATAATAACATTGTAAAGCATATCTTCCTAATCATATTTGTGCTAGGAATATTCACAAAATGTCATTTAATATGTAACATACCATTGCAAGTCAATGCACTTCCCAGCTTTGAAACATTAATTATATATGATGCAATACAAATTATGATCAACATTGTTGAGGCCTACATTAGAAGAAATTGAAAACAAAAATCAACTATGGCAAGTTGGTGAAATTGTTCATCAAGATACCGGATTTTTACAAAGTGAAAGATAAAAGAACTTCACCTTTCATGCATGAAATATGCATTCTTAATAAAGTTAAATTATTGTCTACTTTCACTTATTAGCAAATGTCTAACAGTGAAAAGATTGAACACTGAGACAATCAGAATGTAAAAACACTTTTATAATTATTCTTAGTGTATTCTTAGTCTTATACTTTAAGAAATATGGAAATTGTTACTACTTTTGAGTAGTCTCTCAGCACAGTGATTTGCTAGAGGGTATTAAAAGTATTACTTGTTTATAGTTGCAGCAGTGGATTCCAGTGCTTGAAAATTTATTGGGAAGAGTCATCCATGTAATTACTCTGGGGGTCAGATACTGCCTAAGACAGCCTTAAACACTAAGGAAGAATAGATAAGCCATTTATTTTAAATCCTTAAGTATTAACCTTAGTAAAACATATATCTGTTTCATCTTGTTCTTTTTCTTTGATTTGTACCCAAGGAAATTTTTTACTGAAATAAGTGTAATTTGTGCCAGTAAAAAATAAGTTATTGGAATTTAAGTCACTTGTCACCCTTCTCCACAAGTTAAGATACTGATATAATTAAAAAAGCACTGAAGCTTGATTTCAACAAATTTTCACTCAGGAAAATAAAATAAAAAAAAAAGAAGCCAGTTCAGTCATACTGAGTTTGACAGTATGAACACTAGAATAAAGTTACTTACGTGTACAGGTATTTTCAAGGCTGAACTCTAAGTCCAGGCTTATATGAGAAAAAGTTGCTTTGCAGAGATATGATTTTAATATTAAGTTATGAGCCGTTGTTCTTTATGAAGGCAGAAATGATAATGCCAAAGATGTTCTTCTGGTAAAATAACTTATTCAAATTGCATGAAATAAAAAAAAAATAATACTACAACAAACCATTATCATTTGTTATTTTGTGTTCCCGGTGACCACACATGATAAATATTTGTTTAGGGAGTTTTGGTATTATAATATTATAATTTAAAAAATGTCTTGATCTAGTGTAGCTCTTTCAGGTACTTATGCAAGTGACTGCAATTGGAACTAGAAACAATAAAAGAAGAAAGTCATCTATTGGATCATAGCATGAAGAAAAGGAGATTTCTTTTGTATTAATTCTTCACTCTTCCAGGAAACCTCTGTCCATCTGAAGTTGAGCAAACAAACGATATCTCTCCTAACTTATTATAGAGTGATACTAATATGTGTGCATATAAAAAAATAGATCTATAAAATTTGGCTCAGACAAGTATAGCTTAATAATTTCCATATATTTATTAAAATAGGAACCAGATTTTCAAGTTAGATCACCTACAGACAATTATGAACTTCTTGATTTTACTTCTTCTAGTGACTTGTGAAGTACAAGAACAAGTGTACAGAGCAACCCAGATGCTTATTCTCAGAAGTTAGATGCTCAATAATTACAAATGCCAAGAGTTGGCAGTAGGATCACTGACAGCAATATTAATATTAAATGTGCATATGAACTGGTTGGCAGATAACTTCCAGTTCATACAGTGTCATTCTCTGTCTGTTTCTGGATGCCAGTTTCACACTGTGCGTCACTGATGAGCAGATGCAGCAAAATTGCAAAAGAGGAGCTGAACAGATATGATCACCACGATGATTGTGTCACATGATGGAGAAGCTTCTCTGTCCTCTTCCAGAAGTGCACATGGTTATGAAAGCAGATCGTTGGAAAGATCATCCACTTCTGTCACTTGATGTGCCAAAGAGAATCCACAGAGATACACAGAACATCTATAAATTGCAGTCTCTACGGCTGGAAAATGGGAAACAATTATTTAGTAAATCTCCATTTTAAGGCTGCCTTATTTTTTGTTGCTGTTACTGCTGTGAAATAAGTGTAGCAGGGAGCTTGTTTGCGACTTTGTGAAGTTTAATAATATTCTGAATTCTTTTACACCTTTTTTTTTTTTTTGTTTGTTTGTTTTATTTAATAAAATTGCTTTGGTAGTTTTATGTTTCCATATTTTATTGTTATTGTTATTGTTATTGTTATACTTTTAGGCATCCTAACACTATATTTGTAAGCGTATATTTCAAGGGATCAAGTACTACATGGGTTTGACATTTCGTCCCTTTAAATAAGACTGCCAACACGTGTTCTCCCCCTCCAAACTTCATGTGCATTCTCTAATCAAAGCATAGCTCAGCCTCTAAGTCTTTGTGTCTAAGCTAGATGGTAAACCTATAAATATCAATAAAAAAGTATATGGGACTAAAGTATGTTCTGATACTAGAGCTTGGTTCAAAGTTGACTGCAACAAAGAGTTTGGGTTGGTTAATTTTGTGGTTTCTAAGTTATTGTCAAAATATGAATAAAGATGCATAAGAAGCAGCATATTAAAAAAAAAGCACCATTCATTTTTTTGGAAAAAATTAATTATATTCATATCATCATGCAGGTACGTATCTCCCCTTTTCTTTCTTTTTCTCTCTAAGTTTACTATTTAGCACTTGCAATTACAGGCCTGACTGGTACTTTTCTGGATACTTTACTCTCACTGAATCACTGAATTTATCCTAAACTTTATTCTTAATAGGACATCAAACATCTCAGTGTGTACCAGCTTAAACTTTTTTTTTCTTCCACTTCATGCTTCTCAAGTTTAAGTTTTAAAAGCTGTGTATTAGAGTGCTTACAGACATGCAGCCTGAGTCTAGGGGCTACAACATATACAATTCAGGTTATACGATTTGAGGTGGGGGCAGTAAACAGGTTATATGGCTTGGGGTGGATTTGGTAGATGCCCCATCCCTGGAAACATTCAAGGTCAGGTTGGATGAGGCTCTGAGCAGCCTGATCTAGTTGAAGATACACTTGCTTGTTGTAGGGGGTTTAGAGTACATGACCTTTAAAGGTCCCTTCTAGGTCAAACTATTCTATGATTCTAAACCACATATACTGTCTTTCTTAGGTAATATTTGTCCATCAAGCAGAGAGCAAAACACATCAGTGGGTCACCAAACCTGATAGGCATTTTAGCAGTATTTCTTTGAGAGTATAACCCTACTTAATAGCAAAAAATCACAAGATTTTAGCACTAGAAAATGTATCAAAGGTATGTATAAAAATTATCTATATACCTATAGAGATTTTTTCTGTTAGTGGGTGTCAGTCACCCAAAGTTAATGTGTGGTTGCCATTTGATAGTGGGGACAATCAGTAAATACTCCAACCAGTGCAGCAGCAATGACTCTGGACTTTGGAACAATACAGCCCCATTGCTCTGCCTGGATCAATAATGCCCTTCTCTAAACTCATTACATGAATGGGGCTGGAATATCTGGAATATGAGTGGATGCCAAGTTTTTTGATGTGCTCAGATAAAATAGTGATGAATCACAGAAGCATCTCAAGTAAGTGGCCTTTATGACAGATAATTTTTCTGTCATTAGATCACTTAGCTTCTGACTTAGCAATATTCTTGAACGTCCATTCTTTGCATTTCTGTATAGTTGAGTGCAGGCAACATGATTTTTTCTGTGGTTAGATTTAGACATTCTTCAGATTCTTTTAGAGCACTGGTCTCTCATGCCTACAACAGAGAGAATAAAGCATTCTTTCCTCAGAAAAAAATATTGCAAGGTTTTAGTTCATTAGTATAAATCACCCAAATATTACAGTGGCAAAGTCTATGTCTGTAAACAGAATAAAAGTTAGATTGTATGTTCTGCACTTAACAGAGCAATTGTGACTTTGTGCAGGTAACTGCAGAATTTTGGGGTCTGTTTTTTTGTATATAATTAAAAATACAGGTGAATGCATATTGCAACATATAATTTTTACCTTCAAATAAATTACTTGCAAGTGTCTTGATATATGGATCAGAACTACATATTTAACACAACATTTCTTTGTACTTAAAGCTGTTATGGAAAATTAGTCATTTTTTTTTCATCTGTAGAGAAATTGTTCCAAATGTTCTCAAAGTCACATACTAGCAACTGTTAATTGAGACTTAAATTACCCCTCTGGGTTGGATAAAAATACCTAACTTTCACTTCACTTGCAGTTGAAGTAAAGCCAAATGCAGGTTAAATGCAGCAAATTTCTTCTTCTCAGCCAAATCAGAGACATATTATCAAGACTATATTTGGGGCTATTCTGAACTAGAATGTTCTTAGAACAGATGGGTAATGCCCTCTGTATTAGGCAAAACACCAACGAATTCCAAGTTTCTCTTTGTGCTTATTCTATAAAATAAATCAGCTTCAGGGGAACAGTCACCAATGACACAATACTGAGGTGCTATATAGGTAAGTACTGACTCTAATCATAATATAGGAAAATATAATTATTGTGTATTAATGCCACTTCCCAAAGTAATGCCCAAAGTGCCATTTTTCTGTTTAGCCACTGAACCTATCTGGGAGCTTGTTTTGAAACATATAACAAGATAACAGAAGAGATTACTAACCTCTGAGATTTTGCATTCATAGGCTGAGATAAGGAAGACATGTTTCAACTCTGGTCAAGAAATTACTTTAGCACATTCTTAGTTTTAAAACAACACTGCTTAACCCCAAATTAAACAGTTATCTTAGTATGACCTATGCTGCAAGGCATAGTGCCCTTTTTTGTAAATATGGAGATATACACTGTGTGATCAAAATTATGTCTGATTTTTAATTTCATACTGCATGCTCCATACCCTTGTATAGCTTGTAATTTCCAAGATTTTCTTGAAACTTTCCTATTATATGATGTGTAAGTAATTGAATAGCTTTTAGCTCTGAGTTGGTTTGTGTTTGTATTCAGATTATATTTGCATGTATGTACATATATATATTTATATTCAAATTTATATCTATTATTTCTAAAACTGCATTTGTTGTTTAAATAGTCTAATAATGAAAGGGAAGGGTAGTAGTAATGCATTTTTGTTTTTACCACTAAGATCTGATGTAGGTAGCACACAATAAATTTAAGGGATCAGGTTAGAACTATTCCAGGTGGTTAGTGTACCTCAAATGGAAATTACTTTGCTGTTAACGTGTGCGTATCGGCATGGCGAATAATACACCATACTCAGTAGGTTATAGTTTTAGCTTCATGTGAGTTAGAGATAAATTATATGACTTGTAATGGATGAGGAATTTGCTTGAAGAAAATTATCTCTTCTGAGATGAGGTGGGTAGTAAGTTCTTACACTACAAAAGTTCAGTCACTTGTGTCTAGCTGATCATACCCTATTCCTGTGTCTGCCAGTTTCCCTATATGTAGCATGGAGCTGTTTGTCTAGTCCAGAGGATTGCCAGGAGAATTAATTGCATAGTATCCGAATACCTGATGATGGAGAACACTGCATATAATGTTGTTAAATCATGCTTATAGCAATACTTTGATTGGAATTGTTCATAATCATACTTGGTTTGGACAAGATATTTTTCACCTCTTAATGTGAGAAGTCTCATCTGCAGGCTCGACAGGGCTTTTATCGTGTTCTTAGTTGTTTTGCTAACTGAAGCAGCATGTATAACAGGACCAGCTTTTCTCAGCATAAACAAAATTCTTTATCTTTATGTATTGTTTCAGCTTTTAGCTTCCTGTCCAATATTCTTAGCATTTAGGATCTAACTCTGTGGGTCAGTGCACAACAGGGGCAGTCAGGCTTTCCTTCCAATGGTATTAAATAGAGGATGGGACCAGACTCAGGAGCTGGCTGGTAGATGTTGATAGAATTAGCAGAAGATGGAATATAATTTTCTTGTAACCACTTGCAGGAGTACTAGATTTATTCATAGTATCACCTTTCCAACACCTCCTCACCCAACTTTGCTTGTGCCATACATTGTAGGTCTACTTAGTGGAATCACACAGGCTCAAATAATTTTGGAAGATGTGGCAAAATTTCCTTCACTTACCATTTCCTTCTAATGCCTTAGCTAGATGTATCTTTGCAAACAACAGAGGTTTTAAATCTCTCACACACACACTTTTAGAGAGTTATTTAGTACTGCCAGAAGAACAGTCACCACAGTCCATTTGCAATATACACTGTTGACAGGATCCTTTTTTTTCCTTGAATTTTCAGATCCTGAGAGAAAGTCAATTTAAGATACAGAATGTCAGATTCTAGAACTAACACACTGTTCAGCATGAAATGAATATGAACAAGATGAATGAGCATGCATTTGTACAGGGTGCAGATTAAGATACTGAGTGGCTATTTCTTTCACGATATCTGAGGAAATTTGTGTGAGTCAATGTAGGCAGGATTCAGGAACAATCACATAAACATGGATGAAAGGCAAAGAACAAGTTTAGTTTCAATACCTCACAGATCAGGAATCTCCAAAGCAATAGACAGGCAAAGGCATGCAAACAGGGGACACGAGCACCATGGAGTGATCAAGAGTCCTTGTTGGCGAGAGTCCTTGTTAGGGAGAGAGTGAGAGCACAAACTCCCTTCTCTTGCTTGTATTTCAAAGGCTCAAACAGACTCAGGTTTTCCACTGTACTTTGATCTTCTTCAACAGGACAGGAATCTCAAGCTACTAGATAAGGTGCCCCGAGTCCATCACAGGCTTATATTATCTAAGTGCAGATGTTCTACTTGCAAGCTCATAAGACTGATCAATTAGTGTGATATATGTGTTTCCCAGCACCCCAGATGCAAGTCACTTGAGGGTGGTTACAATCCTCCTTGCCAATCTTCTGTTACTCTCCCACAAAATTAAAGAATCTTCCTTTACAGGAGGAGATTTCTATTTTATTGGAGTGAAAGAATGTCTTAACTGCATAGGCAATATTTTAAGGATCTCTTACTTTCAGTTATTATTGTTTCTGTCAGCAGAATTAATAAAAGAAAGGAAACTGTATTTTATTATTTATTATTACTTTCTGCAATGTAACGACTATCTACCAGTTTGAAATAGTGTGGTGTTGCTAAGAAACCAAATAAATCTAGTAATAGCAGAAACCATTAATGTGTTGGATTCTTTTCTATGATCATGATTTTTACTACCAAATTAAATCCTAACATACCTGAAGTTATCTATTACACTAGAAGTATTCCAGATTTCTTTTGCATTAATGTGATTCTTTAATCAAATTTCCACACTAACAGATAAAATGTCTGAAAGCTGGCATCACTGGTTTTTTTTCAGTTATAGTTGTTATTTAATAGTATTTGAAGGTGATTGAGAACATGGACACATTCAGTAGAGGCTCAAATTGGCTGCATATTATAGACATTGGTCAGGATCAGAAACATACTGTAAACATGTCAATAAAGTATGTGCCAGTAAATAAAGGATGAATAAAAATTAAAATACATGTTCTTAAAAGTGATGTGATATAGAACTAAATTGAATTACAAGCATCTTAGAGAATAAAGGAATTCTAGAGCAAGAATCAAATTCTTTCAAGGTAGTGCAGTTTATTTCTATGTAATTAATGTGAAAGAAGTTTTTTGATGCTGATATGTAATTCTTTGTTTCAGAAGCTAATTAGAAAGGATTTTATATTATGAAACAAATTTTCAAAGCATACTCTTAAAACTGTTACATAGCTTCTTCTGTAGAATTTCTCTCATTTCTCTTTTTTGTTCATCTTCCTTGCATTTTCTGTTCATTTTGTTAATTTTCTTCTCTCTGTTCTGATATGACTTTGTTTTTCTTAACCGTATTTTTCTCATTCCCTTTTTTCAGCTCATTATTACTTTTCCTTTATATTGAAGTCGTTCCTAGAACTCTCAAACACAAGAAATTGTGATCCCCCTTAGGCTAATGAGTGCAACCATGTAAACAGAAATGTGGTTGCAAGTCTGGAAATCACCCCAGAAATGAGAATGGAAATGGGGATTGTAAGCCGTGAAGTGGAGTCAGAAGCAGAACAAATATTTAGAACGTTAGCCAAAGAGTAAAATAATATGCATCCAAGCCCATTCTGCAAAGTGCTGCAGACCCTGCAGAGGAATAATTATGAGAACAAGGTAGAACTGATGATACAAATAAATAGGAAAAATGTGTTAAATTTGGGAACAAAAATAATAAAATGTGGAAGATCCTTAGCCAGTCAAGTAAATCCCAGCTTTTTTTTTCTGCCTTCATGTTCTTCTTGAACTCTTGCTCCCTCGCAAAGTTATCACTAAGTACTTCAAGGTTCCAAATATGCTTCGCTCTCTGCCCTCCCAGGTTGCAGCTTTTCTCCATACCTTTGTGAAGAAAAACAAGGTTGGATAGTGTGGGAGGGAGCTTGTCTTTCAAACAGTCCAGTATCTACTACCGATACACTGCCAGCTATTAAACTATCTACCCACTTCTCTGCTAAGCCATGTTTTCATAAAGCAATACAGGCCGTCTCAGGTCAGGCACCATACAGCCCTGCACTAAAAAAAACCTCACCTCAAAGAAAGAGAAAAAGGATACTGACAGCTGACACTGGGGCTCTTATATGGGAAAATGCAAGATAAGAGTCCTTGGAGTTCTGTAAGAAATGGCAGAAACTTTGGATGTACCACTGTGTTAAATGTAAGAGGTTAGACTAATTTTGCCAGTCTTTGACATTTATTTTTTTTTTCCAGCAGGCATGCCATAGTATATTTCTGATTGTAATCTCTATTTCTTTCATAGCTAGAACTTCCAGCACCACCTGGACACAATACTGAGTTGATTGTTTACATTTCAGTGACTATTTAAACTGTTGCTAAGCAGATGTTTAGGGGTATATCTGAAGGTGCAGAAGGCAACCTTTAGAGTTTTGGTTATAAATTCTTTATCTGGTTTGCATTTGTAATGAGCATCTTAAGGAACATCAGAAAATTATACCTAAATAATAGATTTCCACCAGAGTAGTGCGTGTATTTTATTTTATGTATTACATATCTTATTTCTCTATTTATCTTTGTTAAATTTTGATCATGTTAATATTATTAGTATCAGTAATACTGACATATCTAACAGTGAAATGAGATGAGAGACTTAGAAGTGTTTTTCCTTGAAGAAAACTCAGAATTATTTGCTTGGTATCTCAAAGCAGTGCCATTGATTTTTCTCTCTTCAGTTTCACTTGCTTTCCTTCAAATTATTTATTTATAGAACTCAAGAAAATAAAAGGTTAATTTAGAAGAAATTGGTGTAAGCTTTAAAATCAATAAACTGAGATGAAAAATGTAGCAGCAAGCATGTTGGATAGTTACATTTGGTGTGGCTGTCTGGAATAAACTGAATTATTTCCCATGAAATCGGAGAGATTTGGGGATAGAAATACACTGACTCTAAGTGGCTTACAGAAGTATATGTCAGTGTGGAAAAATTAATAAACCTCCACATAAATTAGGTGAGAAAAGAAAGGAGTTTTATAGATTGCAGCTATAGTTTCCTTGCGGGGTGGCTGAGGAGCAATCCCATCCTCGTCTTTGAAGGGAACTGTGAACACTGAAAGAAGAAGAGACTCATGTGTAAACAGGGCAGGAGGGTGAAGACTAATTTATTTGCCCTACTAGGACTTCTTCACACCGTTTTAGCAAACACAGTCTGAGAGCATTTCAGCTGGGATCTTGTCCAGTCTGTTAAAAAATAACTTGCAAAGCCATGAGAGATTAATTTTTGTTTCCTCACATATGACGTATGTCTTCACAATTGTATGGACACAAAGGGTGATGATCTCTCCCCTTCTGGAGAAAAGACACCACTACACTAGCATTTTTGCCCAAGAAAAGGTCATGAACAACATGTCCAGAGGAGCAAAAAGTTACATTCGTCACATATTTACAGAAAGACTCGGTGGTAGTGTCTCATTATAAATATAGTATTTCCTCTTTCTTTTCCTTTTCCATTTGGCTGGAACGTCTAGCACTGGAATTACTGACTATCTCATTTTGATTGCTGTGCAATCCATACCTTGTCAGTGAGCCACTTCAGAGATCTGGGCATGCCCCCACTCCCAATATGCTGAACAATGCTGCATTTATACGTTAGGTGGTATTTTGTTTAATAGTTATGTGCAGCTACCAAGTACAACTTGCAGACTTTGCCTGCTATTCCCTAGCCCTGGTTCTTTTTTGCTATCAACTAGCAGTGGCTGTGGTGGCTCAATGGGCCAAGCAGTCAGGAACTATTGGGCTGTGGTCAAACTAACTGAAGTCATCAACAGATGGAAGCTGGCAGCTCCACACCCATGAGGTCAGCTCCCAGGAGCTGTAGCCACTGACCATTCCCTCCTTGCTGACTGACGCCTATCGGTGAAAGCTCAGTGAACATCATGCTAGAGTGTAGCATCTTTGCTTATTAGATTCTATTTACATTTATGTGTGTTAACCAACACATATTTGCTTTATACTCTTAGATTACATATATTCTACCTGCAGAGTGTCTTCCTACCTGGTTAAAGATGCCCAAGGACACTGGCCCAGGAGAAGGGTGGGAATTAGGGGAAGAGAAAATCAGTAAAAACTCAGACATGGAGTGAAGCAAATAGACAGCTACATAGAGTCACTCAAGTTTAAGTTTCTTGATTTCAGGATATCTAACCATTTCAAACCATGTTATGAGTCTTTATATAGATGGCTAGAGATATGGTAGGTGCAGAAGTTCTTGCAGTTTTACTATTAAGTTTTTCATGTTCCAGAAATACTGCTTCTACATATATAAATACCTTGGTCTTGACAGTAGATATTTGGTTGTATCACAAGCAAGTTCTGCCACAGAGTTTTAAACTAAGCATTTTTCTTCCTTTCTTGAAGGACAAGCAGATATTGTTCCCTGTGGATAAAGTGTAAACCTGTCTTTTCAAAGCAAAGATATTGAGATCTCCTTTTTCCTCCCCATAGTCCTATGGTCAAATAAGAAACTAGAGCTCAGTTTGTGTCTGTGGAAAGGCTTTGTATTCTATATGGGAAAAAACCCAAAACATTAATGTCAGCTCCATCTACCATTCTACTTCACCAGCAAATACTGCTTAGTAGTCATTTAAAATAAATGTCAAAAGCACCAATTTTTAGGAGGTGGCTCTACTCTATGATACCCAAGTGGTGGGATATGCTCAGACTCTGGAAACTGTCTAGATAGACTTGGGGACATATCATTGTCTTTTTTTTTTTTTTTTTTTTTTCCCCTGCTTGCTAATGTAATCAAATTCCAGGTTGGTTGGTTTGTTGTTGGGTTTTTGTCCCCAGAATTTTTATGAAATCATTTTGTGAATCACAGACAAAATATTATATAGACACACAGACACATATATTCATATTCCTCAGGCACCCAAACTTCCTCAGAACTTTTCTAGTAAAGTTGTCAAGCCTTGTTCTTCAGTGGAATCCTGCCCAACCTGCAACCCATTAGGCACTTGAAAGGGTGATTGCTACCCAAAGAGGTGGTTTAGGAACACCAGCAGTGCTGAATAATTCATTGATTGTAACAATATCATGCTTAGAAATGGATAAAAATGTCTCACAGTAAGTACTTTTTCCTGATTCAGTATTTAAAAGCACTGACATTATTTCACCTGAAGAATAATTCCAGGTCATACATATCCAGTACCATCTCTCTACTTCTCCTGTGTTTTTCTTATTCATTTTGCCCTCTGATAGTCTAGATGAACAGCAAATTGTTTCACATCCTGTTATATTAACATAATATCTTATCATTTATTCCAGAAATAGTAGAAGATACAGTGCTTTTCAATTAATTTTTGAATGTGATTCATATCAGCTAAATTTAGATGTCTACAGTGATGACATCTACATCTGATCCAATCATCTTAGACTCACATGAAACAGATGAATCACCTGAGGTGTGGTAATTACAAGATGAAACTTACTTGAAAGTACTTATTTCTCTCCACTGACTGCAAATAGTCTAAGGTCACTAACTCAGATATAGGAATCTACCTTCGCCCTGACAAATTCCACTTCTTGTGTCTTTTATTATTCACGTTTTGTATGTCCTCTTACTCACTTTAATTTCTTCTTTAGATTATACTGCCATTTCTTGACATCAATAAATACATATGTCAATAAACTATAATGATAATAACGACTAATTATTAACATGAAGAATATGCTAATTTCTGATATTTAACATTCTTTGTTGTACATAGAAGTCATATTGAGAACGGAATCTAAACTCAATGTTCTCACTTATATATTTCATGCTCATTGCGAACACAAGTGTGCCTTGATATCCAGCTTATAAAAACAGTGTCATACAGGCACTCTAAGTTTGATAACAGGCCTTGAAAAAAAATTTGGACTATTACATTTGAGAATTATAAAAGTCCACAGAAATAGAACTTGAGTGTCCTCTTCTCGTCTATGTTAATGTAAAATCAGGACAATACAAAGCTTTGCAGTATGAGAAAGAAAATGAAGAAATGATGATGGCTGAAGGACACAGGAAGACGTCAAAATGCAGGTATAAACTGTCCCATCATGAGTGGATGTCCTGGTCTTAGGTAAAACAGAACCAAATTTCTTTTAGGTAATTTTACTTTTCAGTCTCTTCTAACTAGTTGCACTGACTGAAATTAATGGCACATTTTTAAGACAATGTTTGCTTTTGGCAGTGATAATATCTGCTGTTTATAGTTAATAACAAGGAATGGTGTGCAGAGTGGCTCCTGCTTACACTTGTTGCTGTAACAATGAATGTCAGCTCACTTTGTTATATTCACTGTTGGAGGGTTGGTGCACTGTTGGAAGCTTCAAGGGGTTGCACTTGCAGGGAGGAGCAGACAGAACAGGTGACCCAAAATACCCTAGCCTAAGAAGTTAGACACCTAGCTCTTGAGCAAGTCTGAAGAGGATCAAGAACGTGGGGAATTGACATTATATTAGCATATGTTACTTTTATGTGTGTCTAGTAAACATACTGGTGGCACTGAGAACAGGGATAAATATGTATTCCCCTACTGTAAACTGGGATAATTGCATTTCCTTGCTCCAGAAAGCTGGGTAGGTTAACATTTTGGGAGGTTTAGAGAGACCCACATACTGACATAGTGGGGACCAGATACTTTAAAGTAAAATAAAATTTTTCTTATCCTGTCAATAAAGAACTTTCATATAATACTGCCCTGGTGGGCTGTCTAAGATAGTTACTCACCCGTTGTAGTAGTTAATCAACCGTTGAAGAAAAGGGTTATCTTTGTATTGTTTGTATGAGAAATAAGCAGTATGTATTGCTATTGATCATCCCTGTCCAATTTATGAATGGCACTAATGAGGTCTGGAAAAAGTCACCTCTGGCTTTCGCTGAGGTAAGTGTGCTAGTCTGCAGGTTTGTAAAAGGGATTATCCAGGAAAAGAAAATGTGTAAAGTTATATCCACCCTTACTGTGTCCAGAGGAACACTGAATACAATTTGGGAAAGCAATTTCATTTGTACTAAGAATAGAACACCTTTTTCTTCTGTAAATGATTTCTCTTGCAGGAACCACCCTAAAAAAAAAAAAAAAAAAAAAAGTGTTATGTTGTGGGGGTTTTTTTGTTTGTTTAGTTTTATTTTTGTGGTTTGTTTGTTTGCTCATTTGGGTGGGGGAAAGTGTTTTGTTTAGAGTGTTTGGGTTTTTTTCTTTTCAGTTTTTGGTTTGGTTTTTTGTTCGGATTTTTTTGCTTGGTTGGTTTATGGATTTTTTTTCTGAAGAGAACAAGCACAACATGAGTTCCTGACTCCTGTACAGAGAATACTAGCAGTTCATACACTACTGAAATGGAAAGATGGGAATCCAGAGACTGCCTTAGGCTTCTGAAAATCACTGTCTTAAAAGTCACAGAGTCTGTTAGGAGCAAGAGAAGGAACAGTAACTCCCAAGTGGCCCCTGAGAATTCTTTAATCTTTAGGTTATGGATGCACATTTTCTCTCTGTTTTCATCTCCACTTGAATGAATTATTTCTGATTGTTCTCTTTTCCCACTCCAAAACAGACCACTAAGAATATTCAGTGGCATCATGGTTAGGGCAGTAGGTAAACATTTAGCTGAAGAGTTTTAGTACTTTAGTGCCAGAATAAACTGAATTACACATTTTCAAGTTTCAAATCAAATCATTTAACAGCTAGGCTAATACACAAAACAAAGAGTGAGCATATAATTTATGGATATTTTTATAAAGAAAATAGTAAGAAAATTCTTCACAGTCAAAGGGCAGACAGCTTGCTACATGTGGATCTGTTGACCAGATGCCTTTTTAACACTTTGGACTGGCTCAGCTAAGTGCTGACTTAAGCCATTTTATGCTATGTTTTGATGTCATAATAACTACAGTTTTAGAGTACCTACTACTGGATCAAAAGATTTCAGCCACAGGACTATATCACCAAACAGGTTTATAAGCCTTTGAAGGAATAACATTTTTCTTTGTCAGCTTTATGCCAAATAAAATATCACTTTTTTGTACCACTCTGTTTTTATGTTGCATCAGATATAATCTACTGACTTAGAGCAAGCAAAAACCTTGGTTAAAATTATGAAGTCAGCATAAAATTCACATTGTCTCCTGTGTTTACCCACACAGAAATGCAGTCCCATGCTCCAAACTGATTTGCAGTGCTTTGTGATCCAGCTATAGATGTAGTATGAAAGTATGAAATTATTATGAAATGATGTAACACAGATGACTATAGGGCCATACCTTGGTAGATTTGCCTCTTCTAAATCCTATTCTCAGCTGTAGATTTAGGAACATACTTTCTTTGTCATCTCAGAAAATAAAAATATTATGCATTTTTACACCACAGTTCACTCTCCTTCCATATGAGATAAGGTTTGTTGGGCTATATTATAAATGGGATCATGGAATTTACTTGGGTTAGGTTAAAAAAAAACCCAAAACAACTCTTTTCTGTTGTTTCTGAACATAACTGCACCAGTAGATGGAGAGAACAGCATACTGCTCTACAGGCTAAAAATAAATAACTGAGGGAGAGGAGGGAACAGAAAGTTCTTACAGGTTTTGCCACTAGAGGAAAGCATCAATGAACATCACCCTTAAGCTCTTAATTCAGGTTTATGTATTTCACTTCCTAAGCTGGACGTCTAGCTGGATGTCTAGCTCTCGAGCACTTAACATGATATACATCCAAGATTTTTAACTTCCTTATTGTCTTTAATCCTTGTTTCCTGTATCTGTAACTTATTTTTTAATGGTTGCCCTACCTATGGCTAGCTGCCTGTGGCATCTATAGAGAGCGGAAGATTATTAGGAAACAGCTTAGATAAAAATAGCAAAAGTTTCAAAAGTGTCAGAAGGTGCTATATATTTTCACAGGAATGTGTACAAAACAATTTAGAATTCTTCCTTTATTTCTTCTGTAAGTAGATCCCTTTTAAAGGCAATTTTAGTATAGGGTGCAACTGCTAATTCATTCCTCTACTACCATTATTCAAGTACCAAAGCTAAAAATTACAGAAATTCATATTACTTCAGGTTTAAATGTGATATTTTTAAAGTTGCTTTTTTTTTTCTTTTTTTTTCTTCTTTTTTTTTTTTTTTTTAATTTCTATCGGAATTTAGTGTGTTCCAACTCTGTAACGCTGATTGAGCAACTGCTTACACTTCAGACACTGACCTATTTTAGTATACCGCATATTTTTTTTAAAGATTGAATTTAGAACCTTGGGCAAGAAAGCTAGTATGCTATTATTTCTATTCAGTATAATAAATCAGCATGTTTGTATTAAGGTGTAAGAAAGATATAGATAATTTCTTCAAACCGTATGACACCCATTTCTTAATAGTATACCTATTAAAATGATTCCTGAAATTGTTCACCAGGATCTAGTTTCAGTCCCACTAAACAGAATTTTCTGCATCATAGTAAGTATCGAGATAACTTCCTTATCACCCTGGTGTAACCAATTTTATGACAATTTCCAGCAGTTTTTTCATTAGAGAAGAAGGGATGGTGGGTTTGAATCCCTTCAGACTCTAGAGGGGCTTCAGTTCTTAAGCTCTGCATCCTAAGCAGGCACACTAAGCACTGGAAAAACAAGGTACTGTGACCACTATCACATTAAAAGGATAGGCATTAATAGCTTTTAGAAAATTATAAACTCCACTCAGGGGATTATAGACCTTTACCAAGAACAAGATCATTACTGTCACTTGAATAGACTGAGACACCTACGTGCTGAAAGGAAGTGGTCTTTAAGCTTTTTCTGTTGCGAACTCTAACTGGCTTTCTTTTCTGAATGCCAATTGAGGTGCAGTACACTATGCCTTCCCTCTTCTGATGTACAAATTTCAGTCCACATCTGCTGTTTAACAGAACAGGAGTATTTAAACGAATTATAATAGACTTCAGACGGTAAGACAGAAGAGATGGCAATCTCTCCTGGCATCCACAGGTTTTAAAATTAACTCTAGAAGGTTTTCCCTTTTAGTATTTTTAAGCTAATACTTTCTGCCTTTTCAATCATATTAAAAATTACATCTATTCTATTTTTTCTTTTATTTTTGGTTTTAGTTATAGCCTAGGTTGGAGTATATAACTGCCTGAAGAGAAGAGTATTATTCGGCTATGCAGTATATTCACGTGTAGAGTTTGAGAATCTGCTCACTTCTGAAAAGCAACTTGGTAAATTACTTAAAACTCTCAAAACTCCATCTAATATCATGCCTACCTACTCCTGTATGTAGACAGATGGTAAGCTGTGATTATTCCTTCCTCTTTATATTTTGTTCTCTTTTTATTAACTTCCACAGTCTTCCCATTCTCTCTATTTGACTTGTACTATACTAGAAAAGATAAATTAAAAAGAAAGAATTCAGCTACCAAAGCTCTGCCAATCACCACTGTTTTCTTTTATTTTGAAGTTATATATCCATTCCCAACACTCAACATCTCTGCGCCTTTAAGATCATAAACTCTACTGGACAAAAGCTGTCTTTTTATCTGTATTTGTACAGCATTCTGGTGTACTGGCCTCCTTGAACTCGATACTCCTTACAGTATTGAGTTCACATAAAGAGGACTACTCTCCACAGCTGTAGGATCACCATTTAGGTGTCTACCTTAGGGACAGATTTTCATCTTCTGAATCTGAAGTGGATGGAAAATCTTGCAGTTTTGTAAGATGTTCACAAACCCCCCCTGTGTTTTCTGATGATTGTGTCCAAGTATGTCCTCTCAGTACTGGGAAATGAAAGTTTATATCAGTACTGTGTTATTCAAACATACTCATTTTAAATCTCATACTGGTTCACAATGCTAACATGAAGGCTTGCGTCAACTCCATCAAATCATATCTGGCTGTAGCATTTCTGCCCTTATGTTCTTTATAGAAAGGACAATCAGTTGGAAGTTCTGAAATGGTGCATGAGGCAGGCATCCTTACAGGCTTGGAAACAAAAAGAGGTAGCCCGAACTGGGCCCTCAATTATAATTTTTAAAAATATTCAGGGATGGAAATTCTCCTGTCTCTGCTGGTTTTTTAATTTCAGCTGATAATTATCCTCACTGTCAAAAATCTGGTTTTGTTCATGTATTTGAATCTGACTGGCTTCAGTTTCTAGCCTTGGATTCTTTTTATACTTTTCTCTATTTCACTAATAAAAGCTTTAGTGCTTTCTACCCATGAAAGTACTTATGCACTGTAGATGAACCAGGCATGGAAATTATTTTCTTATCTCACAAAAGTCTGTTACTTTGAAAAATTCAGGAGAATAATTTCATTAAAGAGTCTGAAATGTAAATGAAGACCAACTACAATTGTATTTCCCAATGTAAGAAATAATATTTAAATGATTTGTATAAATTTTGACTGCTGGATTTTAGATTTTTTTCTTTTAATGCTATCATGATGTTTCTAAATCTTAAGCTTTTAGTTTTAGTTCTCTTTAGTTCTCTCTTTAGTTTTTAGTTTTAGTTCTCTCAACATTAAGGATTTTCCTCCACCTTCTGAAGTGTTACTGTAATTCTTTTTATCTATGGACTTGCTTAATGCCAGCACAGATTTTTCAGTTTTTGCAACTGATCTCAGAAGGGTTTTTGTTTCAACTCAGAAGTGCTGTTTATAGTCAAAAAGACCTGCTTTCTAAATACTGCTTTCTCATCAACACATAAAAAAGTTAAATTAATCTTTTGCTAATAGCATTAGCTTTGGAGCTCATACTGAGTGTTGGCTTTTAGTCTGCCCTCTGTTCCCTGTCTTTTTTTGCCTTACTGTGTTTCCAAATCCTTTGCACCAAGCAATCCTTCCATTTTTATAACAGGAATACACATTTTTAAACTTGTATTAGGACCTAACAGACAGACAGTATTGTTTTGGTTGTGTTTTCCCAAGTAAGCCACATGTAACCTGTAGTCACTCTCTCCTTACCCTTTATATTAATTCCTCCATAGCTTTTTAGATCTGCTGTCTTTGTTATGTCTCTTCAGGTATAACAAAGAGACCATAAGATGTTTGTTTGTTTGTTTTAATGTTATTGTTCTTATGCTCTAATTCTCTGGACCAGCATTTAAAACCCTGTCTAATAAGCCTCAGTGATTTTCCTGGGAAGACCTCACCATGATTTGTCTTTCTTAGCAGATACAGTCTCAGAAATGTCCCTTTAGCCAAATACTGATTTCTATCAAAACATCAAATGACTTTCACTGGTTTACCATTCTCAGTAAAATTTTATTTACATATATCAGAGAAAACAGAAGGGACAAGCTCTAGCAGAACAAAAGTCCCATTTACCTCTCTGTCATTACAATACTTTGTACAGATACTCCTGGATTCATACATTGATTTACCTGCTATTACCAAGTTTAATTGTAAAAAATAATCTAATGCAACAAAAATCTAATGCAATTAGCAGTCAAATATATTTATTAAAACAGATAGCAACACAATTTACATATTTAAGAATAAAATCTAGAGATGACTATGAAGATGACTGAACCATTTAAGAGATGGTAAGAAAACAGCTACAGTTTTCCATATTTCCCTTAGAGTTGTCCTGTTTCCCGTATTTCCCTTGGGGATCTTCTTTTTTGTCATGTCTGTTTAACATAGGTATGTACAGTTTCATTTAACTGCTGTACTACTTGTGGTATTACCTGTCTTTCCTTGTAAATGATCATTCAAACTATATGTTGGGATTTTTAATTAAGAAGACTTCAGGAGCACATTCAACTGTTAATCCAGTCCTAAATGTGAATTTTAATCCATGACGTGTATAAAAAACTGGGCATCCACTCACAGCAAAATGGATTTTTCTTGCCCACTACGTGACATAGACATTTCACTGTACAATGGAAGACTGCATTCCTGACTCTAGAAAACTGGATGAGCAAATGATCCTTTTACCTGTGTTTTGGTGGTATGAAGATATTAAAAAGCTCAGATAAAAATTCTTACACATGGATCTAGTTTCCATCAAAAAATGGAAAAGCAAAAGATATAGTAAAAGAAAAATGACATCAACAAGAAAAATTACAATGACAATAAGGTGTATACAGCAGCAAGAAGAACTGATCAGCAGCATATCTACATGGCAGTCTGAGTGGCAACACCAAAGCTGCCAGCCCAGATGCCTGAGAATTCTGCCTTGGAGCAAGAAACACTTGCTGAGGGGAAAAAAAATCTGCACAGTTTGACATCTCTGCTGTAACAGATAAGGAGGATGAGCATTCTAAAGAGCTGAGAATAGTACATGACTTATCCCCCAGAAAGATTTTTTTTAATAATTTTTATTATTTTCATTTGACAGGAGAGACTGAAGAAGACACTGAAAATTAACACTCTTACCCTCTTGCCCCCTACCTTGAGTTAAACTACCTCAATAATGGAATTTTTCTAGTAGTCAGTCACCATAAGCACAGGTATATTTGGGGCAAGAAAGCATCCTATACATAGTAAGCAAAGATTTTTTTGCTGAGTGTTTTTCTTTGTTTCACTAACCTTACTTTATGCTCTAGCTTTTATTGTTTGTTTTCTTATGTCAATGATGCTAAAGTCTGAAACACACAAAGAAGTAAGACAACTGTCTTAGAGTAAAGCTTTTGAAGTGAAAAAGATCACGTGTCAATTCAGAGCTACTTTCTCATATTCTTAACTTAATGATCCTTCTTCAACCAAAAAGTCAATATCATATTCCTTTACAGTCAGAATTACTGGCTAGTCAGTGCAATTATTTCTTGTACATCTAGCTGTATAATGGCAATTTAAAATTAAAACGTGCTTTTCCCATTGAGATTTAGAATAAGTGGGTGATTTTAAGGTAATCAAATGTCAATGGAATTATTTCAGTTCCATGATTTATTAGCCATTAAAGCAGAAAGTAAATCCTTATAAAGTTATCAGCTTGGTCTGCCCAGGAGCTATTTTCAACACTAAATAATAAACATCTTAATTCTTTTCACTTGTAAAAATCAAAGGTTCAGAAGAAATTACTGAAGTCTGAAAATATTTTTTTTCAATATAATAATGTTCTCACTTTTCTTTATATGTATTTTAAAATAATATTTTTTTTTAAATAATGTTCTTTGCCTATGGAATTATTTCATTGATTCACCTAGTTTTGAAAGGAGCTGACTGTATCAGTGAAAATGGGAAAAAAATCGGGTCATAAACTTTTGAAAACTTGGCATCATGGTGGAAACAGGAAACTAACTTTTTATAGCAACACTAATGGGAATCACACTAATAACTATTGTAACCAGATCTATGAAAACACATGCTCACAAACAATGCACGATTTAGACTATTTGGACACATCTTAGTGTCCATTAATGCTAGACATTATTCAAAATCCTTTGTGTTTTATTGGGTTGATTAGGATTTTTAATATCTTCATATTAATTCTCTGTGAAATGACAAGGCCAGTTAGCAGAGGGTTTGTACTCTGAAAAGTATTAAAATGAAAAAATAGATAAAAGAATGCTTGAGTGTTTTTCGTAAAGGAAAAATGTGCAAAGTATTTTAGCTCTGTGATTCAATAATATGCACAGCTTGATGTTCCAGAAGTTGTGCAAAAATCATTTCATCACATTGAATGAACTCTTCAAGAGACCCAAGAAAGCATATTAATCCATAGCTGTTCTCTGTAACAGAAAAATCAGTTGTTATTCTTCATGCTGCATAATCATGATTGCTCTTGTTTTACTTATTTGAAATTAGATTGTTATTGTTGAAATCATGGAAATCCAAAGAAATTTCAACAGTTGCAAACATTTTTTAAATATGACAGAAAGCCTTGGAGAGACCATTCATTATGCTGTGTGGTAGGGAAGCTAGCATTTAAGAAATGATGGCAAAGCAGACACAGCAATAACACAAAACTAGGTGCAGTATAGCACTTCCAGGATGTCCTGGTTTGAGGTAAAACGAACCAATTTTCTGTTTTACAGTTTTACTTTCTTAGCTGGGCCTCTTCTAACTAGCTAAACTCTGAAATTAACAGCACATTGTTCAAAGCTGTTCCGTCTCACAGTGATAAGACCTGATTATACCAAGGGATGGTATGCAGAGAGGCCCTTGTTTAGACTTATTGCTGGAAGAACCAAGGTCAGATAATTTTCAACATTTGCCCGTTGGAGGGTCCCACCTTCAAGGAGGAGCGGACAGGACAGGTGACCCAGAACGGACCAACAGGGGTATTCCATCCCATCCGCATCATGCCCCCCTATAAAAGCTGAAGGACCAACAGGTCAACGNTTTATTATATTACTTATATTTTCATTAAAGTAGTTTAGTTTGTTCTAAACTCTTGAATCTCTTTAACTCCTTCCTCTCCTCTCTGACCAAAAGGGGGGAGGGGGGGACATCTGTCACTCAGGTTTCGGTAAATTTGGCTGAAACCACGACACAGGACTATGTGGAAAGTAAACAGGACCATGAGTAGCACAACCAATAAAACTCAGCTTCCTGTGGAATTGTGTTTTAGATTGAGGATTCCCTGATGTCAAGATTAGAAAGCACACAAAAGCATTTTCTTCAGTAGTGAAATAACAAGATCTTTCTCTCTTTTATCCAACTACATATCCTTTTTTCTAAATTTTCAAGGATTTACTATCTATCCAGACTATTAAAATGTAACTAGGATGATGTCTGAAGGACAGATACACACATAAAGCAGATTTTAATTCTGTGTAGGGGTTTGTAGTGACAGAGGAGCCTAACACCCTGGTAGATCTAGTGAATAAACTCAGTAGATTCCAGACAGTGGTTCAGCTGACCCTCAAGTTCAAAGGGATTCATTTGCCATTGTGTAGGTGTCTCCTATCACTTTAAGTCCTTTAGGCATGTTGCCTACTGCCTTTAGTATTAATTTAGAAGTGCATGAGTATCTCACAGGTCCTGTGACATATCTAACTGTCCTGTGAGATATCTCAGGTAGTCTAGAGTAGCTCAAATGGCATTAGAAATCATGATGCAAGCAATTAATGAGGCATCTAGAGTCCAGGCAGCTAGACTCATGATCTCAGAATCATAGAATGGTTTAAGTTGGAAGGGGCTTTAAAGATCATCATATATTTTCAAGCCCCCTGCCATAGGCAGGTACGTGTGCCACTGGACCAGGTTATTCAAAGCCCTATCCAACCTGGCTTTGAACACTTCCATGGATGGGGTGTCCATAACTTCTCTGAGCAATCTGTTAGAGAGTCTCACAATCCTTACAGTAAAGAATTTATTCCTAATATCTGATCTAAATCTCCCCTCTTTCAGTTTAAAATTCTTTGAGTGTACACCTCATCCTATCACTAGGCCCACTTTAGGTACTGGAAGGCTGCTATAAGGTCTCCCTGGAGCCTTCTCTTATCCAGGCTGAATAACCCCAATTCTCTTAGCTTATCCTCATAGGAGATGTCCTCCAGCACTCTGATAATCTTTGTGACCCTCCTCTCTTCTGGACCTGTTCCAACAGGTCCATGTTCTTCTTGTGCTAAAGACTCTAGAGCGAGATGCAGTAGTGCAGGTACGGTGGCAGAATCACCTCCCTCAAGCCACTGGGCATATTTCTTTTGATGAAACCCAGGACATGATTGGCTTTCTGGGATGCAAGTGTGTGTTTCTGGCTCACATTCAGCTTCTTATCCACCAACATACCAAACTCCTTCTCCTCAGGACTGCTCTCTACCCATTCTCCAATTAACTTGTGTTTATGCTTGGGATTGCCTTGACTCATGTGCAGGACCCTGTACTTGGCCTTGTTGAACTTCATGATGTTCACACAGGCCCACCTCTCAAGCCAGGTCCTTCTGGATATCACCACTCCCCTCCAGCATGTCAACTGCCTCACACAGTCTAGTATTGTTGGCAAACTTGCTGAGGGTGCACTCAATCCCATTGTCCATGTTGCCAAAAAAGGTATTAAACAGTGCCAGTACCAATACTGACCCCTGAGGGATGCTACTTGTTACTGATGTCCATCAGAGAATAAATCTCTAGATTTGTTGACTTGTTAATTGTGCTACAACTCCTGTTCTGTCTTCAGGTGTTTGCTCTTCAGGATCTAGTGACATTTAAGATGCTATAGAATACCCTGTCTATCCTCCATACTCTCCCATGTGTATGTCTTTGAAAAAGGCACTGAAAAAGGCACTGAAAGGCAAAGCCACTGAGACCCATTGACTGTAACAGAAGCATAGGTATCTATGGCATATATAGGCACTTATATCTAGACACCTTAGTTTGTGTGCATAAATTTAAAATCTGAGTTCTTACTGGAAATATGTATTCATGCAGACTTTCTTGGAATATCAACAAGGTTTCATCAATATATATTCTAAGAATTTTCTGTCTCTATACTTATAATATCAGAAGACATTTCCCTGCAGAAAAATAAACAAACAAACCTAGCAACAGATTAGCAAGCTATTTCACTTATTTATGATGTGTACTCTAATTTTTTAGTACATACTGAATACAGTATGGATATTGACTACTAGCTGAACATTTCCAGGCAAGTAGACGTAATGCATGTGGATAACAACACAGCTAAATAATGATAAAAATAATCAACAGACCAAGATATTTTATATTTCCCTTTATGGGCCTCTGGAACAGAAGTCTGACTGCCTCACAGGGAAATTTTTAGTAAGAAGACCCATAAGATTTTTAGCAATGACTAGGATCAATCTTTTGTTTCAAAAAAAGTTGTCCTGGGTCTGAATACATGAAATATCTGAACATTCATTGATTGTGATGACCAGATTGCTACTGTTGTCTCTGTGAAATGAGACTATAGCATTTGTTACCAAATATCACACTTTCTGACTGTAAGAATTACAGACAAACTCAAGCAAATAATGTTATAGGTGCCTACAAAGAACCAGGAACCATAATTTCAGCCGGAACAAGAATGTTACTGAGTTATATAAGAATGATCTTTCACAAAAACCTTTTCTGGTCAGAATCAGGACATGAGGAGAAATGAAAATATAGAAGACATTGACATAGACCAATGTACAGAATTTAGGAAGTAGAGCCAACAAGTGTAAGAAAATCAATACAAACTTGCAGTATTACATTTATTGGATCCCTGTCACCTCATAATGATTCTTCATTACCTTCATTGAAGCTGAAATATTTTTTAGTTGTCATAATTTTTGTGGTAGAAAGTTAATAAAACAATGTGAATAAATATACGTAATTTTTAATACTAGTCTGATTCTCATAGTTAAAGATCCTAGAGAGAAGTCTGAAGACTGTTGCTGATTACTTTCACACCACTCAAGTGTATTCTGGAAGTCCTGTGTTAATTTAGAAGGCAACAGTGAGAATTATTCTTCTTAAAAAGTGATCTGGGTATTGATGGTGATGCTAATGAGACAAAACCTCAGAATGCTGCCAATAAACAGAAAACTGGGAAAAAATCAAACCAAAGAAGTCATATTGAAGTGATCCCTTTATGTTTCCTGGGTATTTTGGATTCTGTATCACACTTTTTCGCATCCATATATTAATCCAAATTATGACAGTTTAAGACAGTTTTACTGTCTCTCACCAGCATATAGGTGATGCTCAGCTTTGTCAATGTCCTCTCAGTTAAAGAATAAAGATAGCCTTAGAACAGACAATTTCAGCTTTATTTAACTTTTATTTAAATATATAAAGACTTCTGCAAACCTGTGGCATGGAGTTCTATGGAGATTACAAAGCACTGAATTTATTCTTATAATGTTCTGTGTTATTTTAAGAATTGAATAAACATCTTCCTGTGCTTAGATCTACTGCTTTTCTATAAAAAACAACACTTAAGCAATATATGTGTGAACAAATGTAGAAAGATATCCTGGTGTAACTATGATAGCACAGCAGATAAATAAGATATATTTAAGAGTGACAGCATATGTTGGGGGAACACAAAGCCTTTAAATAAAGCTAAGACTTGAAGAGAAGGAATTTCAGGTTCTGCAAGACAGCTGGTGACAGCTTATCTTACCTCTCCTTCAAGCAGCTAAGAAAGGTGCTTGAGATAGGAACAACGTCATCCTTGGTTTCTTCTTGGTCCTTTATTTGGTCCTTTTTAAAAAATTACTCCATTCAGTGGATCCAGGCCTTTGAGTGCAATTAAACTAATCTAATATTGACTTCTTAAAAAAAATAAATTCTAGGAATAGTGCCGGACGGAACTTTTCCTGATCTTTTCCCTGAAAAAATTTAACAGTGGATTTGAAAATACACATCAGAATCTATTTAAATTCATTATGTGGCTGAAATAAATGCTACCTGAAGACCAGTTATTGAAAAAAATTCTTGCAAAATTATTTTTTTTTCTTTCCCTTGTCACAATAATCTTTACATCTGCATGGAAAATCAAAATTCCATTCTCAAGAGCTCTAAGATCATTTATTGTTGTATTGAAGAGCAATACATGAATGTGCCAAATCACTCTCTGAAGGAATATTCTTGAAAAATATGCAAATTATATCAGACAACATGATCTGACTGAAATTGCTGCAGTTTTGTGTTGCATACTTTCTAATTCTCAGTAGTTTATATAAAACATGACATTTGGTTTGGGGTTTGGTTTTTGTTTTTGTTGTTGTTGTTGTTTATTGGTTTTTGATATTTTTTTTAATGAGAAAACAGGTTTTTATTGTACAATGTCATAATAGATATTTTGATATTTGCAGTATCCAGATGAAGACTTGAGCTATTTGCTTCTTACCTATTGAAAAGAAAAATGACAACCTGCTGAATCTTGAGTACCTGTTAAATAGATACACAACATATACACTATGGACAATTGGGATCTTCAGAAAAAACTTATTTTTGTAGGGAATATTTTTTTTTTTTGGTAGCATAATAATGTCCAAGTTCTTTTAGTTTCAGTACTTTTTCCTGAACTTTATTCTAGCTCTGAACCAAAATATCTGTGATCTACAATGAATTTCAGCTGCTCTTGAAAAATATTATGGCTTCTTAGAACATATATTTAATGTCCAACTTCTTGAACTTACTTGGGATGGGTTCTGATAATCATATCTGCTGAAGAACTATATATATAGAGAAACCATGGTCAACAAAATCTTTATTTTAATCACCCAGATTGACATATACAATTGTTTATATATTTTAGTTGCAAATTATTTATATTTGAGTAATCCCATTCGCGGAATCATTAAATAGTTGGAAAAAACTATTTTTTTGGTTGGAAAAAACCTTAAAGATCATCTATTTCCAACCCCCTTGCCATTGGCAGGAATACCTCCTGCTAGACCAGGTTGCTCAAAGCCCTATCAAGCCTGGTCTTGAACACCTCCATGGATGATGGGGCATCCACAACTTCTCCGGGCAACCTGTTCCAGTGTCTCACCACCCTGACAGCTAACAATTTGTCCTAGTATCTAAATTAAATGTGTCGTCTTTCTAAAACAATCTATTTTTAATTGTTTGGGGATATTGCATCTATGGTTAAAAGCTTTTTTTAGACATGAGGCTATTTTTCATTGTAATTAAATTAATGTTACATTTTTCTCTAAGGAAATGGTCAAAGCAGGCGGCCATATAATAAACATCAGTAGCTCCTTTTTGTTAATCTGCATTTCATTCTCCAGACAGAGCAGAGATTAAAAGGCAAATGAAACAAAAATATCTAAATAATTCTAATTCAGTAAAAATGGCGTTAGTTCTATGGGAATGTCATAAATGCACCACTTGCCTTTGACATTCTAATGTTAAACCATTCTATAAGATTTATGAATTAAAATAGATTTTGTGGCCCATCTATTCCTATTTTAAAGAAAGTCATGACACAGAATATATAAATTTCATCAGTAAGTTTGTAATTTTGTCTAGTTTTCTGACACTTTGTTCAAAGCACTATAAAACATGTTGTAACAAGATTTTTTTAAATTAAGGTTAGACTTGTGTATTTTTTAACAGGAAAGCAGTCTATGTTCATTTTGGAGGTTTTAAATACTGTTCTCTTAAATTCATTTGATTGCAAAAGGAATTAAATTGGCCTTTGGTAGTACTGATCAGCTACTTTCCATAACCTTTCAGCATATCATGTTCATAGTTAAGATGAAAAAAGAGAAATTCAAACATGTAATGATTTTATATAATGATATTATGACATTTAATAACTGAATAGAGAACAATGTAAAAACTTGGATGATAATTAAATTAAAAGTTGTGTTAATTGGCCTGAGTTCAACAGATTTTTAAATCAATGTTAAAAATTCTGTGCAAAACTTAATTCCCGTTAGTCCAAGCAAGATTATATTTTAAATAATTGTATTTATAAATTTTAATAACATTGCAGAGTTAGGCTTTGTAGACAAAGATTTGTCTGTGGCATCTTCTGTTCTGAGAAAAACCTGTGCCTTTCTTAATTACTGACATTAGAGAAACAAGCCACATGCATTTCCTAGGCCAATTGCAAAAATATTATTATTTAAGTTGCTTATTCAACTGTTATGTATCTGAAGTAAGAAGGCGAAATAGTTACTTCATAATCACACATGAAAACATAAAAATAGCATAATGCTGAAATGGAAATCTGGATTTCTTTTTAGACAGTCATAACTCTTCTCAACCACAATTTAATCAATGACTACTCTCTTCAGTGTTTAGAGAAAGTGAATACAAATGGGCTCAAGTGTGACTGAAATGAATTTATTTGTTTTACTTGCATGAATATTCATAAACATTGTTTGTCAGTTTTGGTAGATTCTCCTAGTTAGAAAAAGCTTATGATGACCCTTGTCATAATGTCATAATGTCATATGACCCTGTTCATAATGCAGGCTGTCAGATGAGATGCTTCAATCTGGGCCATAGGAATTTAAGCCTTGCAAGACACACTAGCCTAAAAATCTATGAAGATTACTATGCAAATGAAGTACTATCGGTATTAGTGTCAATACCAACGTGATTTAAGAAATGAAAGCTCCAGAAATCGTACACACAGAAGTACAAAACACTGGGAAATTGAAAGAAGCAAACTGAAGTAATCTGTTACAGTGATAGCTCCTCCCCCTTCCCTGACAAAGTAGTACTAAAATGAGGCTATGCAACAGTCTAACACAGAATTTAGCTGGTCTGTTGCGGTTTGGGCTAGACTGGCCACTGGGATAAATGACAGCTGTTCTCCACGTCTCTCTTCAAGGAGACATAGGAGAGAGAGAGAAAGAGATTAACAGACCTCAAGTCTTCTTAGCCTGGGGAAGAGAAGACTGAAAGGATATCTTACCAATGCTTATAAATATCTAAAAGGTGGGTGTCAAGAAGATGAGGCTAGACTCTTCTCAGTGATGCCTGGTGAGAGGGCAAGGGGCAATGGACACAAGCTGTAACACAGGAAGTTTTGTCTCAACGTGGAAAAATTTCTTTACTTTGAGGGTGCCAGAGCACTGGAATCAGCTGCTATGGAGTCTCCTTCTCTGGAGACACTAAAAACCTGCCCAGAATCACTCCTTTCCAGTCTGCTCTGAGTGACCCTGCTTTGACAAGGGGCTTGGACTAGATGACCTGCAAAGGTCTCTTCTAGCCCCTACAATTCTGTGATTCTGTGATTTCTATGATTCTGTGAAATAGAGTTATGAGTTTAGAAGAAACTAAACTACTTTAATGATTTTAATAATAAAATTAAAATAAAATAATGAAATATATATGAAAACAGTACTGACCTGCCAGGATGACAATCACATCACCATCAGGCACTGGGAAAGTCCCATAGTGGACTCAGCAATAGATGGGAACTAGATTCTGGTGGACTCAGGAATGCACAGATCAGGATCAAAAGCAGACAGACAGAGTCCTCCTTGGATGCTGGCCATTGAAGAAAGAGGCTGGACCTTTGATCCCACAGCTTTTACACTGAGTATGGGGCAGACGGGATGTGGTACTTCATTGGTCAGTTTTGGGGCACCTGTTCTGTCTGCTCCTCCCTGCAGGTGGGACTCCTCTAGACGCTTTGCTGCTTCTGACCCTCCAACGGGGCGTATAACAAAGTGAACTGACCTTGATTGTTATAGCAATAAAGTATAAGCAGGAGCCTCTCTGCGGACCATCCCTTGACATCACCTATAAACACAAGTCATCACTCTGAGAGTGAAACTTTTCTGCACAATACACTGTTAATTTCAGAGAGTTTGAAGAGTTAGAAGAAGCTTAGCTGCAAAGCAAAATTACTGAACAAAATATTGGTTCTGTTTTACCTCAGACTAGGGCGTTGTTCCACAGTATGAAGTGTCTGATATGAAAAGTCACAGTATGGTCATTTTTTGTAAGATTTTATTAGAAAGACTTGTTAGAACATCTCTAGAGATTTATGCTAAAAGAAACCAGAACTGAAGGTATCAACTCTAAGTGTAAACTGAAGATATGAATGAATGTTCTAAGAAGCTAGGACCTTACTCTTTTTATGAACAGACAAATAATTTCAGTTACTGCTTTTACGTGTGTTTTGATAATGGAAGAACAAATACATACTATTGTTTGCTTTATTTATACCCATCTCCACAGATTTTCTGACCATTCATTGTTACCGCTAGTGTAGTAATTTTTTCCTGCAGTCCAGTGAAAATGGATTTTTAACACCCTATAAAAACCTTTCCTATGAATAATAATAATTGACGTATGGAACAACAGCTTCACAACCTTAGAGGGTTATAAAGGAGGCATGTTTATTCAGTGCTGGACGCACACAGGATCACTGCCAAAGGTGTGTGCGCCAAGCACGGTCATCTTCTGGGGTTATAAGTCCTAAATATTACATATTCATGAGATTACACAATATGCCTATACATATTCAGTAGCTATCCCCACTTTGTATTAGAATTAGTTTTCCGCCCCTTTGCATCTGCACCGTGCTTCTTGGTAGTGATCGTTAGGGGTCTCAGGGATGAAGTCAGTAGTCTTCTTCACTGGAAACTTCTCACCCCTGGTGTCTTGCACAAGCTCAGATCATGCCTGCAGCTCATCCAGGCCTCAGGTCTGGTTTCAGTGAGTTTCGTGGCCTTGGCTTCTGTTTTGCTCCTGTTTTGCTCATAGGGGGTTTAGCTCTTTTAGATAAGCAAACATCTGAAAGCTGACAAAACTATTCTAAGGTTTCATGCCTTATCTATAACAGAAAAAAAAAACTACAAAAAACCCTACTAAACCTTGTATCAATAATGAAAAAAGAATGTAAATTTCACATAGCCTTTTTTTCAGAAGTTTAGCATCCTTAATTCTTGTGCCACTTAATTCTAGTATATTAATGTGAGTAATATTGTAATGGCTGTGATACCCTATATATCTTATTATTAAAGAAATTAGGTGAAAAAAAAGAGAAGGAAGGATCATGTAGAAACTTCTGGGTTGTTTACCTGACATTTACTTAAAATTTCTGTCTTGGTGGTAAATTTCCAAACTTATCACTGCATTTCCCTGACATGGGGAAAGAAGACATTCTCTGTACTTTGTATGACTGAGAAACATACATAGACCCTTCTTGAAGACAGTCACAGTCTAAAAACATGAAAAAAAAAAACCCAAACCACAGAGTGGTCTAATGATACAGCACAATTTTCCAAATTAATCAGTTTAAGACTAAATTTACATCATGTCCATATTGAACTAAAATCACTAGAGTGGACATGATTATGGTTCCAGTCTCTGAATTTGGTCTCAGGGAATATTATAAATATCATTCTTTCTCTATCTTTTTTGCTTGTTTGTTTGCTTATTTTCTTCCTGGTTATTTTTTGAGCACTGTTCGGAAAACAAGTGTCACTGAAATTTAGATAGGCTTGAGTGAATTACAAGGTAGACTTAGATTGCAGATGTTGTTGTAGAGTGGCAAGAGACGAAGTAAAGATTGCTGATTAGCCTAGCAATGAATGAAAATTCATTCTTTGAAGTTGGTTATTGCAAAGAGGAAAAGATCTATACACACTTCTCTCTTTCTCTTTCTCTTTTTTTTTTTTTTTTTTTTTTTTTTTTTTTTTTTTCCCTGTAAAACAGCTGATATATGAAAAAAAATAATGATATCCCTAGGAAATCAAAGATCTCCTTTTTCCTTAAAGCAGTTCAGATTTGTTCTTGAAACTGTTGGTGTTAGTGTAATTTATATGGACGTACTAAAACGGAAAAGCAGTGAATGTAGCATGTAGCAATGTCATCTGATGGTAATTCCAGGAATGTTTTCCCACATCTTATAACATGCTGGATGTATTTTACTGTTTTCTCTTTTGTACTTCACTGGATATTGTAAATAATTATCTAAATTTCTGAATACAGTGACTCAAGTCATTCTTTTAAGATGACAACTAAAACCAGAAGGAATTGGAAATTTGTACTGCAGTCCTTTTATGCAGCAGACTGTAAAGACCAAATGTCAGAATAATTATATAAAATGTTGAAGTGGAAATTTCAGGAGAAATAACTTTTTCAGGCATTTCCCTCAAATATCCTTGGAAAAATACTATTTTGAAATCCCCCCCCCAAAAAAACAGTCGAATTTTAAAGCATACACTAATGCTGAGGTTACCCTTAGGAAGGGTAAATGATAGGAGCTCCTCTACAGAGACAGAGCAGAAAACACTGAAATGAACATGAGATCTTTCATATTTTATGCTAGACCTCTAACATGAGAAAGCACTGATCCCAAATAATTACCAGATCCCTTCTCTTCATTTTCCCTTTAACCCAACCCAGGCTAACAAACCTGTAGAGCAGTTAATTAGGATGTGAAAGACAAGCTGAGATTCCTTCTCTAATTTAAGTAATAAACTATGGGTTAGTCCAGCCTGATCTAAATTATCTTTAAAGGACAATTTACTAGGTTTTTTGATTATTTTCTCTTTCTAAAAGGCATTGTTGTTGATAAATATTTGATTGCTGTATTTCTATAAAGGGGCAAGAATTTGTAAATCAGTTTTTTTCCAAACAGGTGACAAGGGAAAAGGAGGTGAAATCTGGAGTGAGGTTCTTTTATTTTACAGATCTCATCCTTCTATATAGAACCAAAGATTAATCAATGACATGCTGCTATTTTCTACTTGGAAATACAGAAATATAGAATTTAATCTTTCTGTTGCCATGACATTAACCAAAAAATGGGTCAGATGTGTCATTAAGGAAAGATTTCAACTGAATTTTATTATATCTGTATGACCTCTTTTACAATATTTATGCATATTTGTGTACCTATACTATGTATATATAGGTCTATATATACTTGAACTGTATGTATTTGTTGATACAGAGGACAAATTTAATCCTTCTTTTATAGATGGAGAACTGAAACACAAATAAAATAAATACTTCTTCTGTGGTGAGAAGTGGAGGTGTGAGTGAAAAATATTAACTCATTCTGCCATGGTCTAGGGGATCATCAACCCACCTAGGGTTCAGATCTACATTCCACACTGAATAGAGTTTTGGTGTATATGGTGAAGAAAATAGTTACCAGAATATCAGTACTGAATACTAACAAAGGAATAAAATGTAAGAGGCAAGATAAAAAAGCACAGTGGCTTAGTCAGGAAGAGGTATAGTTATGTATCGGAAATCAAGCAAAGGAATCTTTAAATTATGGAGTGTCATGAAGGAGAAGTCAGTGAATGGATTTTAAAAATATGCTGACTTATTCAGACTATTTTATGTAGGAAGACTTTGCCCACTACATAAAGATTATATATAGTAGGTTTGAAGAAAGACAGAGACAGGTTCATCTGCAGTAGACATGAAGCCTGATAAGAGCCTAAACAAATCAAAGCATGGCACAGAAAAAGGAAGAGTGACTTCTTGGACAAACCATGTGCCTGAAGACAGAGGAGAGAGACAAAAAACCTGGAGGTGGACAAATCAGCTGAAAGACTCTTCTTAACAGCACAAAGAAGGTGCAGCGTTGTCAAGAAGACCAGAAGTTTACTAATAAAACAAGTAGTGAAGAGAGTATGATATTTATTTTTGGCTGTATTACTTTTACTTTTAAGTTGACCAGGAGACCTGAGAAAGGAAATGTCTGAGAAATATATGGGTTTGGTTAGAAGTTATGCAATAAATAAGAAAAGAATCATAAATTAGAGGGAAGGTGGATAAGGTTACAAAAAGGGAACAAGATGAGGAAAAAATCTGGTGTTAATGAGGAAGATAAGTGCTCTAATGTCTGATTTATGAAGCTCTGCCTGGATCTGTGTAGTTTCTCCTGCACATACTTAGAAAATAAGCTTATGAATAAAATACAATGACTTTATTTAAAAAGCTTCATGTAATAATGTGCAATATCATACAGCAGGTGGAAAAAAGTGATGAAATCTTACTTAAAGTAGTATTCTGTTATGAAGGAAAGGCAGAGATTTATAGGCACTGTGAGAACATTGATTCAGTGGTAGTGGAAGCAAAGAAACATCTTAGCTAAAATCAGTCCATTGCTAAGCTTTTACTGGTATAGCTTTTTAATCTATCTGCCAATAAAAAAGAAACTATATATGAACTGATTAGATTGCTCCTTTTCTGTGGAGCTTCTTCCTAAAAAAATATAATCCTGGAATATTATATTCCTTACTAAACAAACTTTTAAATTTGTATAGGCAGTAATTAAAATTAAAACTATAAAATGATGCTAAATCATTTTATATGATGCTAAATCATTTATATATTTTATCATTTTATATATTTTATATCATTTTATCATATTATATATTTTATATCATTTATATATTTTATCATTTTAGTTCAGTCTAAACTATAAACTATCATTCAGTCAAAAGCAATAAAGGACAAATTACTCATTCAAACTTCACAAAAAGAAACTTCACATTTTCTGATGGGAATTCAGCAGTGTAATTCTAAATCACCACTAAACACCTTCTATTCCCTGAAACTTTTTCTTATATGGTTATTAAAGGGTAAATAGCATCTTTAACTGACATGTATGTTTGCACTGATAAAGATATTGTGGCTTTTTTTTCCTTTTATAAAAATTTAATGTAATATAAGTTGCCTTCAATGAAGCAAGAGACAATGGCTTGCAGAGACATGGGAGGATGTATCTTTGTATCTTTGCCATTGTATCTTTGTAAACCTTTAATTTAATTATGAAGTTTGGGTGAAACATCTATGAGCAAGGTCTGTAATACGACTCTTTAAAACCACATTTTGATCCCCTAACCTATCACAGCGCACAAAATAATTGTCCTAAACACTCATTCAGATCATGTATTCACTGCTTAAGTTTAATGCTCAAGACTGAAAGATAAAAAAAATGGATGCAGCTTTCCTTCCCAAATAGTGTATATGCGTGAGGTGAAGACGGGAAAAGTGGAGAGATGTTGACAAAAGTTAGTAACAAAAGTTGCTGCAGCCTGAAGCTGAAGTAACTAATATCTTGGTGACTTATGTGGATGTTTTATATTCTGTCTTGCCTAGAAAGTCATAAAAAAATCTTACCTAGCTGCTCTAGCCAGCTGCCACATTTATGAGTAAGGACTCATTCTACAAAACTACAGATGAGCAGGTGTAGATATATCTATTTCTGTACATCAAACTGTAAATATTTATTCATAGATGTCAGGTCAACTCAAATTACCTACAAAAAAGTTCACTTCAGCTGTTTATTTGGGCACAAAAAAAAAAAAAACAAAAAACCCAAACAAACCCTAGAAAGAAACAGTGTATGATATTGAAGAAAAATTGAAAGTGGGAAGAGAAAACATTGTACTCCAGCCAGGCAAGAAGTGAAGAACAGTAGCCTATGGGAAGGACCCACATTGTAGAAGTTCATGGAGGACTGGAAATGTGTGTGGAGCAGGGGAAGAATGTGAGGAGGAAGGAGCATTAGAGATAATGTGTGATGAACCTACCACAACACCCATTCACTCTCCCCCTGCTATCAAGGACATGAGGTAAAGAAATTAGGAGTGAAGTTGAGCCAAAGAAGAAGGGAGGGGTGGGAGGAAGTTGTTTTATGATTTGGGTTTATTTCGTATCATCATATTCTGTTAATTGGCAATAAATTAACTTCATTGAGTCAAGTCTCTTTTGCCGGTGACAGTAATTGCTGACCGATCTCCTTGATCTTGACCCATATTGTGTCTCTCTCTCTGTCCAGCTGAGGAAGGGGAGTAACAGAGTGGCTTCAGTAGACACCTGGAGCACAGCCAAGCTGAACCCACCACAGATAGAAAAAGGAAGTTTGATAAAGCAAGCTAAAAGTTAAGGCATCTAGTGAAGCAGTGGGCCTGAAATGGTGAGCCCACTGAAACTATGATCCTCCAGCTGAAGCATTGTGTATGCTCACTGGATCTGTGATTCTCCAGCTAAAGCATAGTTTGATAGTTTTAACTCAGTGCAGCATTAAGGATGTGATGAACTTATTCTGTTAGCCTATGGACCAGAACGTAGTTTCTAGATGACTTTTATGGTTATTTTGTTAATGTTATCCAGATGATTTTTAGTGATTACAGAGAGGAGAGGAGAGAAAAAATCAAGCCCCACTGCAGATCGAGCCAGACAACCATGAAAAAGAATCAGCCACCTGTGGAAACCACTGTGTGGACCAGCACATAGCCAGAATGCATATGTATTAGCTAGATTTTAATATGCATAACCTGTAATGTACAAAAAGTCCACCTGTGCAATGGACAGGCAAACACGTTAGGTGGAATGATACCCCGTGTTCCCAGCACTGAATAAGCATACCTCTCCATAACTTGCGAGTTTAGAGTTTGTTCCTTGCGATCCTCGGATCACTAGTTAAAAGTGGTAAATATTTTTTTGTGTCTGGTTTTATATTTTTAGTTAGTAAATATTAGATAAAAAGAGATAGAATCCATAACATGGTCATGAGATGCACTATCTTCTTCTCAAAAAAAAAAAGTTTTTATGCCACAAAACTGGACTATGTTTTGCTGTGTCTTGCTCTCCTGTTAAACCCAATTCAGAAACTGCTTCTGTTCCCAAGGCAGGAAGACCTACACAACAAAGATGTCTGTCCCTACTTGTGAATAAAATGGACTGTGACTTGCATTTTCTGCTTAATGGTATTGCCAATATGTTAGCTTTGTTCAGAGCATGCCTAGTCAATGAGACCCACAACACCTAAGCCATAAACCTCAAATAACCCAATAAAGACAGTTGCATCAATTTTTTGTGCTAATGCAGAGCTTTGACACCTAACAAGAATGCTTCTTAGTAACTTTTGACCTGCTTAGCACCATGGGCAGCTGTGTTCTGTCCAGGAAACGTAGGTGCTGAGTTTGGATCTTAATTTTTGCATTTGTCTTTTCCATAGAGAGTTCTAATAAAGAACTGGTGGTATCTCTATGCAGATTTCAATTCTGGGTGAAGGATGAATTTTTGTTATACTCCAAGGATTTTTAAGATGTATTAGGTATTTTGAGTCTGTAATAATTTACTATCCAAAGCCATAAGCAGACACCACTCTATTCCTTAGTTTCTCCTAAGGTTTCACATTTCTATTTAATTTCTCATCCCTTTATTGAATATTAAGCGGTAAAACACTTCTTTGCAACTGTTCTAAATACATAGAGGGTGGTTAAATTCTCTGTGATTCTACTAGAATTGTAGAATCATAGAATTGTCTAGGTTGGAGTGGACCATTAAGATCATCTAGTCCAACCATCAACCTAACTCTGATAAAAACCAACAACTCATCACTAAACTGTGTCACTAAGCACTACGTCAAACCATCTTTTGAATATCTCCAGGGATGGTGCCTCAACCACTTTCCTGGACAGCCCATTCCAATGCTTGATAATCCTTTCAGTGTAAAAGTTTTTCCTGATATCCAATCCAAACTCCCTCAGTGCAATTTGAGGCCATTTCCTCTTGCACTTTTCCCTGTGACTTGGGAGAAGACACTGACCCCCACCTCTCTAGAACCTCCTTTCAGGTAGCTGTAGAGAACAATAAGGTCTCTGCTCAGCTTCCTTTTCTCTAGGCTGAACAACCCCAGTTCCCTCAGCCTTTCCTCATAAGACTTATTCTGCAGACCCCTCACCAGTTTTGTTGCCCTTCTCTGGACCTGCTCCAGCACCCTGATGTCTATTTTGTGGTAAGGGGCCCAAAACTGGACATGGTACTCGAGATGGGGCCTCATTAGTACCAAGCACAGGGGGACAATCACCCCCCAAGTCCTACTCACCATGCTGTTTCTGATACAGGCCAAGATGTTGTGACCTTCTTGCTCACCCGCGCACACTGCCAGCTCATGTTCAGCCGACAGTCAACTAACACCCCCAGGTCCTTTTCTGCCAGGCAGCTCTTCAGCCATTCTTTCCCAAGCTTGTAGTGTTGCATGAGGTTGTTATGACCCAAGTGCAGGTCCTGGCACTTGGCCTTATTAAACATAGTCCTATTGGCCTTGTCCCATCAATCCAGCCTGTCCATATCCCTCGCAAATCCTTTCTACCCACAAGCAGGTCAACACTCCCACATAACTTGTTATCATCTGCAAAACCTTTCACGCTTGATGACATCTGAACAATTGTTAGTAACATTTCTGTTACTGTCTACGTTTCTGTCCAAGTTTCAATTATTGTCTAAGTTTCAGGGGATAATGGCTCTGTGCAGCTTTTCAGTAGAGAAATGAGTTAAAGGGAATTCTGCATGGTATACAAGTTATCCAGCGGGATGATTTTTCTGTCTGCCTGTTCTAATTACCTTTACTGCCACTTCCTTCACAAATAGAGTTTAGTTTGTCTTTTTGTGGACTCAAGAATGCAGGCATTTCGTGGCTGTAGGAATGCCTTAATTTCAGGGTTTGAAATCTTGAGCTGTGAATTTATTGAGACACACACAGAAGTCCACAAAGATCTGATTGTATATTTTGGAATGATTAGTGTGGCTTTGCTTCAAACTGTTTCTGATGAGAAAGATGTGGGTGTATATTTACTTTTCTCTGTTTCTGCCTCCATTTCCAGCTCTGTGTAGAACAGGATTTTTTTCCCTTTTCACCTGGTGCATCATATCTCTGCTTGGTGTATCTAATTGATTTTCTGTTTCAGAGGATTGGAGCTTTGCCAGCCTTCTAGGGTATGCCTGAAGCTTTTTATAGATCTCTCCTTCCTGCTCCTTTTGTTTTCCTTATGAGTCCTTTTCAATTGTCACAGTTTCTGTATTTAAGTAATTTTTCATTTAATTTTCTTGTTTAAGCAGGAGATGAAAGGAGCTACTTCCTTCAGGGAGCTGCTTTGGTAGGCTTTCCAAATCCCTGTTCTTTCTTAGAATGACAGATAGGGACTAGATCAAGGGCCTGCTCTGCAGATGGGACTGAAGATGTATTCATGTGTAACAGAAAGAACTGGGAAAACATCTAAAGCAGTCTATAGTAGTGTCACTGGGATGAGATTACAGCTTTTTGCACAGAACCAAGCCTCTGCCCCTAATAAGAACTAGACAGCTTTGGAGACTTGCTAAGACAGTGTGGGGAAGGCTGCTGAGGTTACTAAGGGTGGGAAGAAAGTGATTCTTAGTATTTTTCCCTGTATAAATCCCTGCTGGGTTTTTCAGAAAGGCTGTGTTCCAAAATGTATAACAATTCTTCCTAGAACCACCGTATGTTTTGATCATTATTCAGAGGGAAAACAAGGTGAAAATAATGGAAGAAAAAATCTCAAAACCTAATTTTCTTTTCCTCCCAGGTATTTTAGGCTAAAACGTGGGTTTAAGTGCATCAATATTCATCCAGGACTTTCAAGAGTTTGATAATCTTAACTAAATTTATACTCAGGTTCTGATGAGCGTAATGAAATCAACTTAATCTGAGGTCACAGAATCTGTGAGGGGAGCTTTTCTCCAATTAAATTGCATTATACATTTATTTGAATGAGTCCATGAGTTCAGTCCTGATAAATGAAAACTAAAATAAACCTGTCATTTTAAATGTTATGCACATGCCTAATAATGGGGGTGTAGAGAAATTTTACTCTAATAAAACATATTACAGTAATAAAATATATTACAGTTATATATAATTATTTTTCTTTAAATTAGATAAGGAATAAATAAATATGAAGTTAAATACATGCATGAAACCTATGCAGCATACAATATGATTTCACAGGTTACTGGGAGTGAAAATAAGGTGCTAATTGTTCAGAAATCAGGATTATAAGAAATTGCAAAAATGAGGTGCTTTTGTGTTATTTCCAAAAAGGTTGTAGTTCCTTACACTGTTAAGTTCCTTGTGCTGTTAAGTTCACTTTGAAATTTTTTCAGTCGTGGCAGCAGGCTATTTGATCAAAGCACTGATGCAAAAGCAAAATGGGCAAAAGCATTCTGCCAAGTCAAAACCAATATAAAATGAACTGATTTGTTCAACATCCTTTTCATTATATGCTTATCCTAATTCGTAATGAGAACCTTCTCTAGTGTATCACAGGCCTTTTGCACTACGACCTCCTTGTCTTTTGTCAAAAATCTAGTCCTCTAATCTCAGCAAAGTGTTGCTGCCCTCATTTCTGAGAACATATGCCCCCTGTATCTTCACTCACATTCAATTCTTTCTTTCTGTTGCAGGAAGATTTTGCTTCCCTGAGATGCCTTCATGTTTATTGCTTCAGAGCTCTAATGGCCAGACCTATGTGTCTCTACAACCTAAAGACATACTACTACTTTACATCTGCTGGTATGAGCAGCCTTAATCATCCAGAAAAGAAATTACCCACTTAATGTACACCCTTATAATTCCAACTAGACTCAACTATTAGTCTTCTCAATTGCTGGAAGAAAACTTCCTTAAAGAGAATGATGTCTTAGAGTTTGAAGGAAGGGATAATATATTATGCCATCTCTACGCACTGTTGTTACGATACATATTTGGTATATCTGGACTGGTAGGATGTTTTGTCTGTATTGCTGGAAGAATAACATTCCTGTTTGGTATGCAGACTGCTGAACTTCCGACCTGAGCCAGGAGCCAAGAGTTTGAGTCATTATTACCAGAAATGAAAAAAAAAACCAAAAACGTTTAAAAAGTATTTTAAAGTAACTTTATAATAAATATATTTATTCTCTATGTCATTCAGTGAAACAGACCAACCAGAAATATTGCATGCAAGAAATAACTTTGACTTTACAAGTCATTAAAAAAATAAAGTACCTATAGATTTATAAGATACTAAGAAAAACAAAGAGGTGATTGTTCACTTAGAGCTAAAGCTTGTCTATGCAGCAGGCGTTAGGATGGTACAAAAGTCTCTTAACTCCTGCAGGTGGGAACCTCAATATGAAATTCTAACTAGTTCCAGAATAACAGGATCACAGAATCACAGAATTGTAAGAATTGGAAGGGAACTCTGGAGATCATATGGTCCAACTCTCCTGACAAAGCAAGTTCTCCTGGAGCTGGTTGCATGAGATTGCATTCAGGCATGTTTTTAATATCGCCAGAGGAGACTCTACTACCTCTCTGGGCAGCCCATTTCAGTGCTCTGTCACCTTCAAAGAAAAGGAGTTTTTCACATGTTTCGATGGAACTTCCTGTGTTATAGTTTGTGTCCTTTGCCCCTTGTGCTGCTGCACACCACTGAAAAGAGTCTGGTCTCCTCCTCTTGACACCTACCTTTTAGATATTTGTAGGCATTGATAAGATCCCCTCTCAGTCTTCCACAGGCTAATCAGACCCAGGTTTCTCAGATTTTCTTCATATGAGAGATGTTCTAGTAACTGGACTCTTTCCAGTAGTTTCTTGTCTTTCTTGAATGGGGGTCCCAGAACGGGTCACAGTACTACAGATGTGGCCTCACTAGGACACAGTAGAAGGGGTGGATGACCTCCCTCGACCTGCTGGCTACAGTTTTTAATGCACTCCAAGATGCCATTGACCTCCTTGGCCACAAGGGTAGATTGCTGCCTCATGGTCAACTTGTCCACCAGGTCTTTCTCTGCAGAGCTGCTTTCCCACAGATCAGCCGCTAACCTGTACTGATGCATGGGGTTATTCCTCCTGAGGTCTTCTGCGGGAACCTACACTTGCACTTGTTAGGTTTCATAAGATTCCTCACTGCCCAACTTTCTAGCCTGTCTAAGCCACACTGAATAGCAGCACAGTCTTCTGAAGTGACAGCCACCCCTCCCAGTTTTGTATTGTTAGCAAACTTACTGAGAGTACACTCTGTCTTGTCATCCAGGTTACTGATAAGTATGTTGAAAAATATCAGCCCCAATACGGCCCCCTGGGGAAAATGCTAGTTACAGGCCTCCAAATGGACTCTGTATTGCTGATCACAAGCTTCTGAGCTCTGCCATTCAGCCAGTTTTCAATCCACACACACAAAACAATAAATTGACGACAGAAACAAAAAAAAATTAACGTGGTATTCATGAAGAAAAGGTTTCTGTGCTATATAATATGTCTGCTTTTGTGGATGAATAGTAAGTTTTACCAACAGGTAGATTTGTCATACCAGGCTTCATGATTACTAAAAGAATATATGTTTTTTTTTCCCTATTTGGACATAATTGTTTCTAATTGTTATTCATCACCCTGCTGCCTAGGTAACAAAAATAGCGAAGTTTAAGTAAGTTTTGTGGTGATAAAATTTGGGGCTATTTTTTCAGCTGTGAATTACTTCACAATCAGTGAAACTCCAATTTCTTATTTATAAAAGCATTCTCATTTGTAGGAGTGAAATTGCTTGGTAGACTCACAATTTGGTCACAAGACCAAAATGTTGTCCTAATATGTCATTTAAAGAATGTCCCTGTCAACACAATAACTTTGTGTTCACTAGCACATTCACTAATAGAAATTATTAATTTAGAAAAAAAAAGATAAAAAAGAAAAAGTCTAATTCAAAATCTGTGATATCACTAACAGTTGCTATTATAATTTCTTACAGAAAGTGCCATCTTTATTTCTTCAATGATGAAACATGATCTTTCTTGCTTTAGAATAGGTACACTTTGTTTTCTTCCTAGTGCTCACAATCTCCTAGGAGATGGATCACATTGTCAAAGAGCATGAGAAACTGAAAATCAAGAAAGAGGTTATTAACTGGCTGAGGCTATTCTTAGTGTATACCTTCCCCTCAAGCAAAGCAGGGAATATGAATTGTAATATCAAGAATACAGACATAGAAAGGAAAGAAAAATTAATCCAGCCATTTATTCTAACTGAATGAAAGAATATCAGGCTAAAAGGAAATTCAAATAGAAGAAGGAACAACGCCACCAAAAAGGAGACTTTATAAGTAAGGAGAGTATTTACCAAAACATAAATAACACCATGAGTTAAGTAGCTAGCACCATGAGGTAGTACCTCTGATTCAGCAGGTCTGTGCCACAGCATCAGATATGTGTACTCATATTTCCTGTGACTCTGGTGCCCCTATACACCCACCTTTCTTTTCAGCTAGAAGATTCTCAGGGTAGCTTGCTGAGAGCCAGGGGACCTGGAAGTCACCTGTAGGGAGAAGGTCAAGGAACTGTGGCTCTCAAGGCTTAACATCCAAAAAAAGCCACCCAGAAAACTTTGAGAAAAACAGGATAGCTTTGTTTATAGTTTTTACTTTTACAGAAGTTAATGGACTCCAGAGCATTCTCACAACATGTTTCTGTTTGACAAATCAATATTTTCCAGTGAAAAATAGCTCCATCTGGGGAATTCCTGGTGTAGGCTGATTTAGGCTGGTTTTCAAGAAAATCAGACAGTTTAAATATTAGCTGTTCCACTCACATTTTGATATAAAAATTATTGAAGTGCCTAAAGAATAAAAAGAAGCAGTTGTCAGCTGTAGTGATGCATTATTATTAGGTTTTTGAGAAGGTTTATACAAAGAAGTATGATTTTTCTCCTTTTTGAACTAAAGCATGTTTTCACTGAATTTATTAGTCCTCCTGAAGAACAGTATTTTGTAAAATGTGATCAGTTTTCCCTTGTGTTTGTATTGTGCCTTCTTTTTCTCTCACTCACACATAAACAGAGCCACGTGTACATTCATGCACATGTGCACTTCTGCCCTCTCTTCAAGGCATTTAAATGAAGCCAGTCTTGTTTTAAAATCCATCATTTCATAAGAATGATACATCTTCTTTTTCTCCACAGCACTAAATGACTCAAAAATGGGCGTGCTTCAACATAGCTATCATTGCACTGCCTTGCATTTCTGCCTACTTGCCAAGTTTGCAAAAGGGAGGGTGATGAGAAATCAGGAAGGACTAGTGGGTGGCTGTGGTTGGTTTCTATTTGGAGGAAACTATTTGGAAAACTTGTATCTGTCAATGATATAACAGTCTGACATGCCTAGCAGTAGGCAGAAGGAACAGTCAGTAGTAATATAATTTATTAATATCTCTTTGAATAAGAGAGCTGACAAACTAACATAGGAGCAAAGGGGAAATCTGCCAAGTCATCGGTTTGCACCTCAGGCTCAGACTGCTGATAGCCCACTGTGGAGCGTACACAGCATTAAATATGTATTGATTAATTCAGTGTTACGGTCCATGGACTGCATCATCAGTAATAAGGAAAACAGGTGAAGCATCACTTCGTCTTCTAGCTGAGAGAGAGCCCCATGCCAAACATGCTGATTTTCAAAATTCTCTCCAAGAATAGCTACAGCTGTCCAATAACAGGACAGCCTGTAGGAAGGATTTCTTTGTGCATGTTATAAAGCAATACTAAATTGACAATGGAAAATAAAAGGTATGTCAGATAAAGAAAGTGATCACACAAGTAGCAAGTATTACCTAATAATTATACATTAAGGAAATCAACTTGATTGATGACATTATGCTGCTGTTCTTTAAGATTTAGAGTAAGTATCATAAAAGAAAAAAAAAAAAAGAGGAAATAAATTCTCTCTACTTATTAGATTAAACTTACAAAGTGATAGTGAACAGAAAAAACATACTTTTTTAGTTCTTACCAGTGTTTTGGGAAGTTTCAGAAGGAAGGTGACTTAAGAGCACTCCTCAGATTTCCCCCTCGTAGCACTACATACATGGCCCAATACAACACAGACTTGTGGTAGCTACTAAATACTGTTCAAAAAGACAACATCTAATGATTTAATAATCATTGTTAAAAAGTCAAAGTTTTCTCACATCAGTTTGTGCAATATGTATGTTTGAGATTTTGGGGGGAATTTTTTTTTGAGGGACTTCTGTGTTTGTTTTTTTCCTGCAGTAGTCCAGGAACAAAAAGTAAATACAGTGACTCCATGTTAACAACTGGTAAATAATAATATCTTAATGGTGAATCCTGAATGTATTATATTGAGTAAACAGCCAAAATAAAAAAAAAAAAAGACCAAGAAATTTTTAGGAATTTCTGCCTCCAAGTATCATGAAGGTGATTTCAGGCAAGAGCTGCTTCAGTACTTCAGATTCATTACCTTTAAGACTTTATTGTGAACCTTTTAAAAGACTTTGCCATGTGACATAGAAATGGAAACCAAATTAACAGCCTCAGCTTGATAATGAAGCCAAAGAAAAATTCCTAATTCAATCTATTGTTAATTGATACTGTGTTATTAATGTTGAAGAAAAAGGTAGCAGTGATTTAGGAGAAGGTTTAAGTGGTAATGGTTTTGTTCAGGTTCTCTATGGACCTACAAAAAGACTAAATTCTTATAGTGAAGTATTTTTATACAGTTATTTCCTTTTAATCTTCTCAGCTGGTGAAAAATATGCATCTTTAATAAGACCTGCATGAAGCATGATTTCATGTAGCTAAGATCTGAAAAATACATTTCATTGAAATTCATACAAAATTAAGATTTTGCTGATCCTAATACATGAGCAAGTTCAACCTCCACTTGCTGAATTTTCAGAAATAGTGTCTATATTAACACTTCTGCACCGGACTCTGTTTTCCCCTCTACCCTCTCCTAATGGCAGAAAAACAAAGGTAGCATGTAGTAATTTTGTCAACTAAATGCATGAAGAAACCTGATTATAATTTAATTTTAATTGGAATGCTGGTTTTGTTTTTCAAGCAAGCAAGCAAAAACAAGCCAGCAATTTTAAAGCCTTTTTTTAAACGTTGAATGTTTTGCTCATGTTTTACAGATCAGTGTCATAGTTATATAAACCTTGGAGATTATATTAAACTTTCCGTGGAACGTGTTGTTCCATAACTAACAATGTTAGTTTCTCATAACTTTTGAAGTAGTTTGCATTGGTTACCATTCAATAGAGTGTTTGTCTCTGAAACTTTGACCTGATCTATTCTCTCAGTTCCTGTATTGCTAGAGTTACATATTTTTCAGATGAATGCTAATTGATTTATTATAGTGAGGATGTTGCACAACTCTTTTCATATACTAAGTACGGAAGGAAAGTGCTTTCTGTATATGACTGCCAAGTGGTCCTTCTTGGTCTGTGCCTGGCATCAGACACACACACACACGCCAGCAGAAACAGAGTCCATCACCCAGGAAATTACTTAGAAATGGATTTTAATGACAAAAAAGGACAGACTATGTTTATCAGGCTCAGGCCACATCCAAATACATGTACTGATGAGCAACTGTGTTAATGCCAACATGGGACTGTGAATCAGGGGGGGAAATGTGTGGAGTCAGCAACCAGGGAGACCACCGTGCATGTGATGGTGTGAGTGCCTATGTCAGTGTGTGAACACTAGGAAACATCAAACTGGAGTATTCAGCAAGCAGGATAAGAGACTTGGGAGCCAGGTTTTGGAGGTGCCCTAACTCTGAACTGGGTGCTGGAGAGACCAGATGTTCTGCTTATTGGCTGCTGGAGGGACCAGGAAGATCAAGCCAATGACTGGGGAGGCCACTGGGCCTAGGGTTCAGGTCCTCATGTGGTCATAGATTTGGGCCAGATACTTGTGTCCATGCAGCTGAGAGACCAAGCTGATCCAGGGCCAGCTGCTGAGTTTCTAAGGCCAGCTCCTGAAGGCATTATTCATATTGTATATATTTATATATACATATATATATTCTTCTAATAGGCTTTTATACTAAGAGAAGGGAACAGTCTGAAAGGAATATTAGTGTTGTCTCTATTTGAGCAGGTGTTGTGGTTTCTGTCTGTGTTGACCTGAACAGCCAATCATGTGCATATGTACTGTGTGTATGTGTATGCATGTCTGTTGGGAGCATACACTAGTTTCACCCTAAGCTGCACCTGGGGACATGGAGCTGCAGCTGCCTTGCCTTTATTGGAGTACCAGATTCAGCAACTTCTACTAGGTAAGATCCATGGGACAAATGTATGATTTAAATGTTATTACCTTCCTTCCTAGAAAAAAAACAGAAGAATTTCTTGTAAATTGGTTTTACGTGGATGCTGAGAAATCTCTGCTTAGCCAGAAAATCTCTTTTGTAAATAATGACTTCAGAGACCTTGAGGCAATTTATAGCTGGCCCAAATGCGCATACAGACGGGAAGAGGGGTTTTATATTTAAAGCAAGATATTAAGTCTCCAGGGGCCCAGTCCATAAAGATATTTAGTAGTTGTTTTTCTTATGGGGAGTCAGTGTAGTCATCAGTTATTGGGAAAGACAGAGTGTATATGTCCTAGCATTATAAGACCAAGACTTCTTAGGGTGAGAGGGTATTTGTCTTGGGAAGACTCATTTTTGAAGACAGCATTGAAACAATCAGCTAAAATGAGGCCATATTGCAGCAATGTATTCTTACTGTCCATTTTAATTTCTTGCAGCTTTATATGGCACTTGAGATCAGCAGCCATTTGACCTCAGAGTTACAACTTGTCTTTGTAAGAGAATACACACCTATTGTATTTATTTTCTATCATTTTCATAAAAATGAACTCTCTCTGGGTAAGTATAGTCTTCATGGTAACATGCCTTTCCAGTTCAAGAATCCATATGTATACAAAATTTTTTTTCTTGTACATCCCTCCTGTTGTTTCCCTTCCCAGTGTAAATAATTCAGGCTTAAACTGCTTGTTGTGTATAAAGAAAATTTAAGAGAAAGCTTGAATAAGTCTGAGGAATTTATATGCTCAAGAGATTCTTTAATTGTCACCTCAGCCCTCTGAGATACAAGGAAATAACCTGTATCTCAAGTATAATGCACCATCAATCCCGAATAGATGCATTATTTTATGACTTTACACCAAGTATGACAATTTCGGTACGTTTTAAAAAGTCATGATTGAATAGCCCTTGAGACCCACTGCACATTTTTTTTTTTTACAAAATTATTGCAATGAGAATATGGAGCTATATTCTCTTCAGCATTTCCCCCCAAAAAAGTATTTTTTAAGGATAATTTCTACAACACAGATTATTTCTCTGCACAGAACTACTTTATTAGTTCTCTAGCACACTTTTATTAGCTTCCTCCTCATCACCATTTCTCTTTGGAAAGCACAACCTTTCCTTATAATCCTAAAGTCACATAGCTAAGATGAGTGCTTAGCTGTTAGGTGGAATCTCTTTGAGCTGAGTCTATACCTTGGCTATGAAATAAACTTATCCTTGGTGACTGACTGATTTGAAAGGGCTTCCCTTTCTAGTGATTTCTGAATACATTCCATAAATGTAGGGAAGCTTGTAAATATCTTCACATGCTTGTCTGCAGATAAAGATAAAATTGTTTCAGTAGAACACGACCAGGAATTTTCAAAGGGAAAGGAAGGGCTAAATATCCATCAGAGTAAGCATCTCTAAGTGACACCCTTGCTTTCCTCCTTTCTGATTGTCAGCCCTTGTAGCTGCCACCAGAGATGGGATGTATTTGCCATTTGGTAGTCCTTTCATCTTTCCTTGCTGTGGATGTGATTACATTGTGCTGTTGGGTTTTAGCACCTGTGTTCATAAGTTGTTGCTGCCCTTCATAGATCTAGAATTTATGCAGTCTCTTGGCTGTCTATTGCTTTTAGGTCAGGCACTTTTCTCTCTTGTTACTTTTCATGAGGTAACTTTTCCTTTTCTGTAGATACTACTGTCAATACACTAAACTGAAGATGTCATTCTGAGAGAGGACAGAGAAGCAAAGAGTTTGTTATTAAATTTTTAAACCCTGGGATCTCTACCACAAAATCTGTGTTTAAGATTCAGAATACTGTTAATCTCCCAGATCCTTAAAAATAATTAGAAAAAAGTGCACTCCTCTTTCTGCCTTCTTCAGCATACTTACCTGACAGTGAGTTTGGAATTCAAACAGATTGTTTGGCACTCATTTTTCTTCCCTCTTTCTTTCTCAAAATGAGAATATCTCTTTTGAGATATACTATACTTTGCATTGAAACATCCTTTCCTATCCATTATGCCTTTTCATCCTTTATTTCTTATTTTGAGACTTGGATAAAGATGTAGCTCAATTCTTTGATGATGGAAGAAAGGCAATATATTTTACAGGGTTTGAGTATTCACTACAGACAACAACAAAAAAAATCTGACACAGATTGAAGGTGGTCAGAATTGTAAAACATCAGTGGGATTACTTTCAGCTCTTTGATTTCCTTCTGCCCTTACTTTAGAGCATCTAAACAGAAGGAGCTTACAGCTCCTGATAAAACAATTTGTTCTCCTCTTCAGAAATATGTAAAATAAAGTTTATATAATTGTGTTTAAATACTGCATCTGAAGTAATCCCTACAGTTTCTGTAACAACCAATTCTGAATTTTCTACCTCACACCTCTGTGACATGAAATGATGCAGTTCTGTACCAGCTTAAGTACACCATTTCTTCTTCTATTGCATTATTTCCTGTGTAATATGCCAGTTTGCCTCAATAGCCCCAAATCAATAATAATAGAAAAAATCACTAATTTAAAAAGAGCTCTCAATGATAATACATTTGAACAGCTCTTTTATGCAGTTATATTTTCAGCCACATGAATACTTTGATGGTTTTTATATTTTTCAGATTGTTTATAAAAGTACTCACAGAACACATCAAACCAGATGAATATTAAGCCTGGGGGCTTAGTGGCAACAAGCTTGTGAGCTAAAATTAGCACACTGTGAAGTGCATGCTTGCCATCCTTTAGAACTATGGCGAACCAACAGTTACCCATTAAAACTCAATGTCAATACATAAGACATCAGTAAAGGTTTCACTGTATCTTGAATCAAGCGCAGTAAAATATTTCTGGCATAATTTTACAGTCTTTTAAGTAGTCAAAAGTTCATTCCAACTGAAACTTTTAAACTACTCTGCATTCATGAGACCCCACCTGGAGTACTGTGTTCTCTCTGGAGTCCTCAACTTAGAAAGGACATAGAACTGTTAGAATGGGTCCAGTGGAGGGCCGCCAAGATGATTAGAGGGTTGGAGTGCCTCTCCTATGAGGACAGGCTGAGGCTGAGAGAGCTGGGGCTATTCAGCCTGGAGAAGAGAAGGCTCTGGAGAGACCTTATAGCAGTCATCCAGTATCTGAAGGGAGCCTACAGGAGAGCAGGAGAGGGACTCTTTGTCAGGAAGTATAGTGATAGGACAAGAGCTAATGGTTTTAAACTAGAAAAAGGGAGATTTAGATTGAATACTAGGAAGAAATTCTTTCCCATGAGGTTAGTGAGGCACTGGAATAGGTTGGAACTTCCACAGGGAAGTTGTGAATGCCCCATCCCTGGAGATGTTTAAGGCCAGGCTGGATGGGGCTTTGAGCAACCTGCCCTAGTGGGAGGTGTCCCTGCCCATGGCAGGAGGGTTAGAACTCAATGATTATTATATATATTATATAATATTTTAATTAATGGAATCAGACACTTTTCTGTTAGTATTTTGATAGCTTCTGCATACTTTTTCTGTCAAAAAAATCTGTGCATTTATTCTTTCAATGCACAATATATATAATCATTGTGCTAATGTTGGGTCTTCAATGTATTTATATTTTGAATGTCTAATCCATTCAAGCAATATATTTTGTACATCAAAAGTCTAATTTTTAAGATGTGTATTTATAGTTCAGAAAAGTTCATTAGAATGCATTTTTAGATCAGCTAACCAGATGTTTTATATATCAAAGTCTCATTGATCTCTTATATGCTAATGTCCCCAATGTGCTCTCATTTGACATACCACTTTATATTCTTTTTAGAGAAAAATAGCATGCAATAGCATGTAGGTCAACCAAATGAAAAATCAAGGTGCCACCAATCCCTAAGAAGCTTTCTATGGTAGAATTTATTTATGAGATACACCAAAATTATCCTAATCTTCAATATATATTCTCTGTTGCAGACAACTTCTTAATCATGACTGAAAGATCCCTTCACTATCATAAACTAATTGATTAACATGAGCCTTACTGCGTAAGCAAGATTAGATTTCTGAGACACACAATTGTCCACCTAATCTTATATATCAGAAACTTCTGGCAGATGTTTTCTCTCTTATAGTGACTAGTTTCTGATATGAAAGAGGATGGAGAAAATAGAAAAAAATAAGATCTCTTTGATGAACTTTACATCAAGACAAAAATGATATTGCAAGTTCACAAACAACTACAAGAAACCTTTAAAGAGGAAAATAATTTACAGAAATTATGCAAATCAGTGATTATCTGACTCATAGGTACAGATATACATAGCTGAAGACCAGGGGATGACCACAAAACTTAGAATCATAGAATAATTTGGGTTAAAAGGGACCTTTAAAGGACAACTAGTCCAACCCACCTGAAATTTCCAGGGACACCTTCAACTAGGGCAGGTTGCTCAGAGCCCCATATAGCCTGACCTTGAACTTTTCCAGGGATGGGGCACCTACCATCCCTCTGGAAGACCTGTTCCAGTGTTTCACCATCCTCATTGTAAAATTTTTTTTCCATATGTGTAGTCTAAGTCTTCTCTCCTTTAGTTTAAAACCACAACCCCATATCTTGTCACAACGGTCCAGCTATCAAATCCATATCTCTCCAATTTAAAGACAAGGATGTTGTAGGGATGTCAAAGGCCTTACAGAAGTCCAGATAGACAACATCTCTAGCTTTTCCACTTGTCCTCTGATATAGTGACTTGATCACAGAAGGCCACTAGGTTGGTTAAGCAGGTCTTGCCCTTGGTGAAGTAATGCTGGCTATTTTGAATCACCTCCCTGTCCTTCACGTGCCTTAGAATAGCTTCTAGGAGGATCTGTTTCATGTTCCCCCCAGGCACAGAGGTGACATTGACAGGTCCTCCTAGCTATCCTTTTAAAAATGGGTGCAATGTTTGCCTTTCCCACATCACTGGCAACTCCACCCAACTGCCATGACTTTTCATATCTCATGGAGAGTGGCTTGGCAACCACATCAGCTAATTCCATCAACACTCTGAGGTTCATCTCATCAAGTTCCATAGACTTCTGTATGTTCAGATTCCTTAGGTGGTCATAAACCTGATCTTCTCTTACATCCTTTGTACTTTTAATTGGTATTTTTTAAGATTTAAAAACATGTATAAACATTTTTTAAATTAAAGTTTAACGTTTAAAATGTTTACATTTTAATTTTTAAATTTTAATTTCAAAGTGAGAAAATAAATTATTTTTTTAAAAATGTTTAAAACATTTTAAACATATTTCCTAAACTGAATAAAACCTACCCTTCAATAAAGAAATCTGACATCATTGTCATAGAATCACAGAACCACAGAATGGTTGATACCGGAAAGACCCTCTGGAGGTCATTTGGTCCAAAGCCTCCTGCTAAGGAGCAATGACATTGCTATTTATCTAACACTAAACTATTTTTCTCCAAATGGCAGCTGATGTCATCATTCTCCTGGAAAAAACAAAGATTGGAATTAAAGACAGTCAGAAAGAAAACATTAAAAAACCAAGCATGTAGCATAACTTTGAGAATTAAATGAAGGCTGACACAATAATGATGGCTTTCTGTGCTTTCATCTTACATTTTTCTGGTCTTCTTGTTTCTTTGTTTACAATGCCATATACACAGTATTATTCTCATAAATCTACCTGCAATGTTTGAATTTTAGCTACTGAACAGGCATAGCTACTATCAGATTCAGTGTTGCTATTCAGTGCTTTTGAAATGACATTCTTGTTAAAGTACTGGGAATTTTAGATTGCATAGACTGTGAGAGTCTGCCCTTGATAGATATGCTTTCTTTACTAGATGAATGTCAGGAGCAGGCAAAATAACTGATAGTTGGGAAAGCATCTGTGTAGTGAAGCAAGTTAAATGAAAGAAAAACAAATCAAAAAGCATAAGGCAGTGTATGGGAAATGGCAGTGAGAAGCTGGAACAAGGGAAGGTGAAAGTCACAATCAAGGCAACAAAAAATTGACTTCTGCATTTGAGGAAGAAGTGGACAAAGAAGGTGAAAATCATGTGAATAATGTCCACTAAACATATGTTGCTAAGTTATCACCTACCTCCACATAAACATGACACCTAAAATTCTAGGCTGCTATGATACAAAATCCATATGAGGTTTACATCTCTATCAGAGAAAGAATGTGGAAGTCCTCTGGTGCATTAGTATGTAGATTGAAGCCAACACCAAGAAGTGAAGTAGAAGGTTCTTTCTCCTGGTTTAAAAACGTGGGCAGGGCAGAAGAAGCTGCTGGAGCTGTATTCTTTACGAGCATATACCCAGAGGAGGAAAAAATCTGGTTTATAGATAGTCTTGGAAGATTAGTATCTGCAAATGGCATGGTGTTGCTCTGGCAGAAGCCTGTTAATAGTCTTCAGGGAGCATTAGGGACTGAAATTCATTGGAAAATGGTAGCAAATAAATTTAAAATGTATATACATTTGGACTCAGTAGGCTAAGAACTCCTTTTGGGAATTTAAAGAAGACCTTGATGGCCCCTGAGCTGGGACTTCCAGATGTAAGTAAAACCTTTTCACTTTACTCACATGAAAAGAAGGGTATTACTTTGGGAATCCTGCCACAGGATATGGCTCCATACTGTAGACCAGTTGCCTACATTTCAAAACAGCTCTATAACACTGCTGCTGGATGGCCCCAGAGCTTATGAACAGTCACAACTGTTGTCTTGAACTTCCAAGAAGCTCAGAAGTTTGCATTGGGCCAGAAGATCACTATTTATGTCTCTCATACAGTTTCGGCAGTCCTAGAAGCCAAGGGCAGACCTTGGTTATCCCCTCAGTGTTTCCTGAAATACCAGGCAGTATTGGTCAAGCAGGATGATGTAGAAATCAAAGTAACAAACATAGTAAATCAAGCCTCTTTCCTGAGCGGGAAAGAGGGTACAGATATGGAACATGACTGTCTGGACTATCTATTCAAGTCGACCAGATTTAAAGGAAACCTCAATTGAAGGAGCAGAGAATTGGTTCACCAATGGCAGCAGCCTTGTGGACCACAGGGTCCGATATTCTGGTTATGGAGTTACCACAGTGGGCTCCATTTTGGAATCAAATCCACTACCAACAACAACCTCTGCCCAGAAAGCAGAAATCATCAGCCTGACCAGGGGCCTGAAAGTATCCCATGGAAAGATAGTGAATATATATACCAATTCTAAGTATGCTTATGGGGTGGTGCATGCGAACTGCACCATTTGGAAGGAGCAGGGACTGCTAATGGCACAAGGAAAGGGAATTAAACACTCAGAAGAAATTTTGGCTTTGCTTGAGGCTATACAACCACCTAAGGAGGTGGCCATAGTCCATGTCAAGGCTCATCAAACACCCCACTGCCTGCCAGGGATTAGAAATAAATTGGCAGATGCTGAGGCCAAGAGGGCAGCTAGGAGGGAAGCTACTAATACAATTTCACTAATACGAAAGGATCATTCAAATAACACAGCAAAACCAACCCTTGACAGGGAGGCCAGATTGGCCCAGGTAACCTGGCAGGGTGACACTGGCAAATAGACCTCTCAGAGTTGCCCAGTAGACAAAGGTAAAAGTACCTATTGGTACTCACTGACACCTTTTCTGGTTGGCCAGAAGCCTTCCCCACCTGAACCAACAAAGGAAAGGAAGTAGTGAAAGCACTATTACAAGAAATTATACCCTGGTACGGGGTCCCTGCAGGGATCTCCTCAGATAGAGGCTCTCATTTCATAGCTAAGATAGTCCAGGAAGTAAGCTGCATATTGGGGATAGACTGTCAATTGCGCACCCCATATCATCCTCAGTCAAGTGGTCAGGTTGGGAAAATGTTTCACCTAATAGAACAGCAAATTGTTAAGTTTAGACAGGAATGTAAGATACAGTGGCCACAGGCCACAGGCATTGCCACTGGCTCTCTTATGAATTAGGACAAAACCAAGATCTGTGGACAAGCTCAGCCCTTATGGATAATGTTCAAACAGCCATATAGTTTACAAATAGATTGGAACCTCAGCTAAGGAAATAGGTGAAGAGTCCCTGGCTTCATATGTCATACTACCCACAAAGCAGCTGGTTAGGATCTGGAAACAAGTCTTGGAAACAAGAGGGCGGGGACTAGATGCACCTATACATAATATTGTACCAGGAGACTGTGCCTGTGTAAAGTCGCTATCAGATGAACCCCTGGAGCCCCAGTGGGAGGAACCATTCCAGGTACTCCTCAGATCCTTTACAGCAATAAAGGTGAAGAAATTCCTGGCCTGAATCCATCACACATGAGTTAAGAAGACTCCAGGACCAGAATGGGAAGTCACTTTCACACATTCAACAGCGACTAAGAATACAACTTAGCATTAGCCCACCTCGCAAACCTGTCCAGGTCCATCTGGATAGCATCCCTTCCCTCCAGCATGTTAACTGCACCACCAAGCTTGGTGTCATCAGCAAACTTGCTGAGGGTGCATTCTATCCCACTGTCCCTGTCTCCAACAAAGATGTTAAATAGTATTGGTCCCAGTACTGACCCTTGAGGGACACCACTCATTGTCTGCCACCACTTGGACATTGAGCTGTTGACCATAACCCTTTGAGTGCGGCCATCCAGCCAGTTCCTTATCCACTGAGTGGTCCACCCATGGAACCCATGACTTTCCAGTTTGGAGACTAGGATGTCATGAGGAACAGTGTCAAACGCTTTGCATAACTCCAGGTAGATGACATCCATTATCTACAATGTTTGTGGCAGTATCATAGAAGGCCACCAAATTTGTCAGGCAGGATTTGCCCTTGGTGAAGCCATGTTGGCTGTCTCCAGTCACATCCCTATTTTCCATGTGCTTAGTAGGAATTCCAGGAGGATCTGCTCCATGATCTTGCCAGGTACAGAGGTGAGACTGACTGGCCTATAGTTTCCTGGGTCCTCTTTTTTGCCTTTTTTGAATATCGGGATTATGTTCCCCTTTTTCCAGTCTGAAGGAATTTTGCCAGATTGCCACAATTTCTCAAATATGATGGAAAGGGGCTTGCCAACTTGGTCCACCAGCTCCCTCAGGACCCATGGATGGGTTTCATCAGGTCCCATGCACTTATGCACCTTCAGGTTCCTCAGGTGGTCTTGAACCTGATCGTCTCCTACTGTGGGCAGTTCACCATTCTCAGAGCCCCTGCTTTTGCCTTCCACAACTTGGGCAGTGTGGTTAGAGCCCTTGCTGGTGAAGACTGAGGCAAAAATGTCATTCAGTACCCCAGCCTTATCCATATCCTGGGTGGTCAGGTCTTCTGTTACCTTCCGGGAAGAGGGCCCCCAGCCTCCCTAGTCTTGTCTTTTTTCCTGTCATATCTATAGAAGTTTTTCCTATTTCCTTTGATGGCGTTGGCCAGATTCAGTTCTCTCTGGACTTTCACCTGCCTGATGTGGTTCCTCGCTGCTCAGACAGTTTCTCTACATTCCTCCCAGTCCACCTGTCCTTTCTTCCACCCCATATAGCCCTCCTTTTTGCTTTTTAGCTTTTCNTTCCACCCCCTATAGGCCTCCTTTTTGATTTTGAGCTTTTCTAACACTTCCTTATTCATCCATATAGGCCTTCTTGCTATTTTGCCTGACTTCTTTTTTGGGATGCACCTCTCCTGAGCTTAGAGAAGGTGATCCTTGGACACTAACCAGCTTTCTTAGGCCCCTCTCCCCTCCAGCTCTTTTTCCCACACTACCCCACTAATCACATCTCTTAGGAGTCCGAAGTCTTTTCTCCTGAAGTCCAGGGTAGTGAGCTTGCTGCACACACTCCTCACTGCCCTAAGAATATTGAATAGTACCATTTCAGGATCACTACAACTGAGGCTACCCTTCAACTTTATATCACTCACCAGTCCTTCCTTGTTGGTAAGGACAAGATCCAGCATGGCTCCTGTCCTCACCGGTTTCTCAAGCATTTGAAGAAGGAAGTTATCATCAACACATTCCAGTAACTTCCTGGATTTCTTGTACCCTGCTGTTTTGTCCTTCCAACAACCACCTTTGGGTGGCTGAAGTCCCCCATGAGGACCAGGGTGTGCAAGCGCGACACTGCTTCTATCTGTCTATAGTCTCATCTTCCTTGTCTCTCGGATCAGGTGGTCTGTAGCAAAACCCCAATGTAACATCACACACCTTTGTGCTCCCTTTAATCCTAACCCATAAGCTCTTTGTCAGGTCTTCTTCTGTTCCCAGGTGGAGCTACATACACTCCAGCCAGTCTTTGACATAGAGGGCAACACCCCCTCCCCTCTGCCCTGCCTGTCCTTCCTGAAGAGTCTGTAACCCTCCATTCCAACACTCTAGTCATAAGAGCCATGCCACCATGTCTCAGTAATACCAATTAGATCATAGCTCTGGAGGACTGTGTACGTCTCTGTGTATGTCTCTTGCTTGTTCCCCATGCTGTGTGCATTTGTGTAAAGGCACTTCAGCTGGGCACCCAATGGGACTGACTTCTTAGCTGGAATGACTCCATTTCTTTCGTGTTGCTCTTAAGGTGGCCTACGTATGCGGTGTTTTGTTTGTGGTTCCAGGGTTCATTTTACCTCTGGAGACTCAGAGATAGGCCTGACGTTCTTCCCCCTCTACCCCTTCACATCTAGTTTAAAGACCTGTGAATCAACCCTGTAATCTTCTGCGCTAGAAACGTCTTCCCCTTTTGAGAGGTATCATCCATTCATTGTGAACAGGTCCAGTGTTGTATACGCCAACCCACTGTCAAAGAATCCAAAGATGTTGTGGTAACACCAGCCTCGGAGCCACTTATTAACCGATTCTATCCATCTACTCCACCCTGCACCATCAGCTGCCACTGAAGGGAGTGATGAAAAGATTACCTGCACCCCATAGTCCTCTATCAAGCTTCCCAACTCCCTGAACTTAAAATAGATTTTGTTATTTCCATAAATATATTTTTTTTATTCTTATAAAATAAATAAGACAATCTGAACCTGTGCACAAGAATAAGTACTTTCATTAAATTATTTTTCAGTCATTTCCCTTCTTACATTCCCCTTTTTTTGTGTTCCTCCCTCTTTATCTCTCTGACATGCAGCTGTGTCAATTGTAATGCACAAGAGTGCAGCTACACAAGATTTTTCCTTTGATCCTTTTAACACAGTGGAAAAATGTGCATCCCTTCCTTCCCAACAGCATAATTTTCTTTTTTATTTCCTTCCACAACTCAGTGTGAAAACTAAACCTCCTGTAGTTCATGCAGTTTACAAAGTAAAGATGAAAAGTCCATACATCTTTTTCATTTTTCTTTACAGTAAAAATAATATTAGCTGAGGAGATCATATAACAAGCCCCATATCTGCAGAATAAACTACATCTCTCTTAAATGGCACATCTCAGTGGAAGCAGAATGTGCCAATTAAATGATCATTCCAATTACAAGAGGCTCATGGGGATACATTGTGGTGGTGTGGTCTATAATTGCTTTCATTTCATGGATTGATTAAAACAAGCAACATCATCGGCTCCCCATCTTGATTATCTAATAGAGATGATCTATTTTGTATCCATAGAGGGATTCTTTTCTGTGTCTGTGACAAAAATAGTGGAACTGATTGTACAGTGTTTGCCAAAATAAAAAAAATAAGATTTTTATTCTCATGTGGCTCTGCTGAATTCTTTATGGTTTGCTGATGAAAACTCCATTGCTAAGTAATACATTTTAATATCAGGGAAAGAATTAGATATTGAGCTCCATCTTGATCTCAGAGGAATTAGCTGGAAGTATTAACTCTTGAACTGAGAGAAAAACTCAGCACACTTTTTGATTTCACAGAAAGTGAAATCAATGATCAAAATTATGAGATTTCAATAGAATCAGACTTTTATTCGGGAAAAAAAACAACCCATGGAACTTATCACCTAAAACCAGAAATAAACCAATCCATCCTGTCCTCAAGTCAGATACCTGTCTCTGGAGAAACTTAGAAGAGCTGCATGCTCTCAGGAAAAAAATATTTTTCTGACTGTAAAACAATTATTAAAGGAGTTGCTTACTTGTATATAATACTGTTTTAATGGATCTTACACTTTTAAAACCCAAAAGAGCTCTAAAAAAGAAAAAGAAAAAACCCAACAAACCACAGATACTATTTTATATTTTCACAATTAAGAAAATTTTAAAAGTAAGCTTTGTTATAGAAATGGGCAAGTGTGATTGAAGCAAATTAGTTATCTTAGTGAACGTCACTGATGTTTTAAAATCAGATAAATCGATCCAAAGAATGAGATTATTCTTATCACCCACTTCAGGTGTTTCATTCTGGTGTGATAGTGAATACCTAAAATAACAGTTTCCTGTAGAATCAGTAGGTGACTACAAGGAGCTAAATCAAATGCCTTAAATTACATGATGTGATTACCTTGATGAGAATCAACAGGGATATATACATGTGTATGTTTCCTTGATCGTGATTGTACACTAGATACTCATAACACTCTGGAAACATAAAGCCTTAAATTAGAGGAAACTTCAAAAAGAAGAACAGTGCAATACTCATCACCTTTTGCTACCTTCAAAATAAGTCAGGTGCTAACCAGAAGTATCTACACTCATCACTTGACTTTTCTCATTTTTTAATGGATTACTGTCCTGGTTTTCTGGGAGGGACAGGGTTAATTCTCCCCTGGCTCTAGCAGGGGCCCAGGTATTCCACCCCACATGAGCCATGCCCAGGGATCGCTGGGAGCTGGCCGGGAAGGGGAGGGGTTACTGGAAGTGTGGGGTCTGCGGGGGGTGTGGTCGGACGTGCGGCGGTCAGTATCGTACTCGCGTGTGTATCCGTCTCCATCCGAGTTACTGTTACTGTTTTTCCCTGTTCTACCTTGTTGTCCTGTTAAACAGTTTTTGCCCCAACCCAAAAATGCTGCCTTTTTCTTCCAACTGCTCTAACGCCGCCACAAGGCGTTAGCCAACCGGGCTGCCACATGGTTCTTTGTTGCCGTCGGAGGCTAAACCACGACAATTACATAATTTCAATTTTTGGCACTTATTTTAAATAGCCTTTCATCTACTTGTTAAGACCCTTAATATATCTTATCATTAACTCTCAGGATTTTCAAGGTTCAAAGTAAGAAGATACTTTAGTGGATTAAATGTGGGTCTTCAACTTAAAAAACTTACAAGTTTTAATAAATTGTGTCTATATATACATGAGAACATCTATACTTATTTTTATAATAACTTTTAGATCACTGCATATAAAAAAAAAACCCTGTATCAAAATGTGTCATCAGTAAACATAAACCAGTGTGAATAAAACAGAAGAAACAATTGAAGACTAAGGACAAATATTTCCACTGCCATTTTAAATGAGTGAAACTCACTAAAATGTTGAAATAAGGTAGAAGTGACACATAAATATGTAACTAAAAATGAGAAGTTCTTGTACCAATATGGCTGCAAAAGTGCATCTGCACACATGAAGTAATCATGTAGAGAAAATAAAGATTTAGAAGAAATTTTGTGATGAAATTCTGCCTACAAACGTGCCTTTTCACTTTCATGGGACTAGCATTCCACCCAAACTCTGTAAAAACAGAATATGTCATTGCAGGTTCCCATTATCCATGCTAATATATTTACTTGAAGGTAAAGCCCTTCACTGCCACTTACCCTTATCCTTCCTACCTATAATACATTGGTAGAATCATTTTATATTCCTCCTTTTTGTGGATCATTGTTACAGGCTGTTGTACCCCCTTCCTTAACTTTCCATCTTCTCCATGTCTTTTTATAAGTAAGCATGTAGGAGACCCTCCTGTCATGAATAGGGATCCATGAATAACTGCTCTATATTTAGCCCTCAGCAGTTTAATGTTCCTTTCCAGTCCCAAGGGTAATAACCTGTTCCTTTTATCCTTTATATTTTATCTTTCTGTACAACTGCTGCTTCTAGCACCATTTTTCTAACATTACTGCTTATCCTTGTATAGCCTTCTTTGGAATGTAGTATGTTATCACTTAAATACAGCTCCTGAAATTTCATTTTCTTTTCTTCCCAGGTATCAAAATCTAGTTAAGTAGTCCATTACAAGGGTTTCACCCCCACAGTAAGTTTCTTGGCTTTCATGACTCTTGAGGGAGAAATTTTCACTGTGCTGGAATGAGGAATTAAACGTACAGCTGCCAATGATGCTAATGGGAATAGTGGTGTGATTTCCTACACTTCGCATTGGCAGTTCACCCTTTGATATCTAGGATGTGCTTCAGGGCTAGAACCAAGTTATAAAACATTATAATTGACAATAAAATTTTAAAGATATACATTTATGGTTTCTTAAATTCAGTCAGTCTAGATTGATTGACTTTTTAAGATACACAAGAAAGCTGTAAAAATTTATATAATTAGAAGGATAAATCAGAATGATACCAGAAATAAACTTTCCAATACCTACTTCTAACCTATGCAATTTCTAGTAGTATCTAACAGCTTCTGAATTCCTAAGTCAGAATGCAAACTTTTCTAAAAATATTTATATTTTTTATATATAGATCCAACATATTAAATAGGCACAGATGTCACTTGATTACTTGATATTTCACAGATTCCTTTCTATTTCACTAGAAAAAAATGTTCCATTCCAAGTATTTCTGCTTCAGAAAGGAATAATATTGCCTTTCTTATTAGAAGCTGGAGTTTACAAAAGTGGTTTAAACGAAAGCATTTTGAAAGATTAAAAGGAGACAGTGTTTGTTTCTAGAAAGAAAAACATCTAATAACGTTTAAGGTATGACTACATATTACTGTAGCATCTACCTCCAGAAAAGTTTTCATTCACATGCTTAACATGAAACATATGATTTGTCAGATTATTGAATGTTAGACTCTTGTTTAAAGCTATTGTGGATCAAGCTTTGCTAAATTATTAGCAAATTATCAGCATTATTTGCGTTCCTATATGCCTGTTTCCCTAATAGTGTTTAAAGCCATCAGTGGTATCACTACATATATAAATGATATTCTATATTTTGAAATATAAATAGCAAGTCATAACTATACAGCACAAAACTGTAAAACATTTGCTGAAGTCAAACTAATGTGCCACCATTTTACATACTTAGATGACAAAAATGAAAATATTTATTACATTTAAATTACTTGCTGGGAAAAAAAAATACCTACACTACAGCATTTTTATGTTGGAAATTGTGTTGAGCTTTTATTATCATACTTGCTATTTCCCTAGTAAAGTATAAACTATTCTAACCTATGCCCTTTCTGGAAAGAAAAAAATGATAAAAAAATTAAAAGTAATTTAAGGGTCCTGTTTACCCTTTTTGTCTGTTGCAATTGCTTTTTAGCTAGAGTTACCGTAATTTAAAAGATAGAAAGCTCATGAGAACTGTTTACTTGTCAGGGAAATTCAGACCTTAACTACAATGATCAGATGTACATCTGAAATCCCAGCAATTGCCATTTCTCTGTACTGTGGAAGTGATGGGAAGGCAAGGTTCTTCCTATAAAGTATAGGACAGAACCACCTCTAGGAAAGAAATGCAGAAATAACTAATAAATGAGACACAGAGCATGGCAAACTTCACTTATGACTTATGTAAGAACTTCTGTGTAAGCCTGGAGGTAATACTTTGAGTATAGGTGATTTCTGTGCAAAAATATGAAAGGTAAATTTTGTGGATTTTATTTTTCCAAGCTTTTATTTACTACAAAAATTAGAAAAGAAAAAATGTTCACTTTGTGTGCCATTTTTATGTTCTTAATGTACTTGGATACAGTTTTTATACGGTTTTGTATAGCTAGAACAAGTACATACTAAAAGCACTGTGAATATTTATGACACTTGAGTCAATTCAGACAGAATGTGACAACTCTGTAGTTGATGCAAGTACTCCTGGTCAACTAGGAGAGAGAAATCCATAGCAGAACATCTCACAGATTGGTGTGTTTAATGGTCTGCAGAGGAGAACAAGGCAGTTTCCTTTGTTGCTGTGTCTGAATTTTTTAGAAGTTATTGCACAATACTCCTTTTGTGTTGTCCAATGGGGGAAATGAGTGCTATTCAGGTTTATGACTGTGACTATTCATGTAAAAAGAAAATAAATTATGTTATACACAGTATAGGAATGAGTTTTAAAATTTTCATATGATACAAAACTGTGAGGAGTGACTGATAGCACCAGAGGGTTGTGCTGTCATTCAGAGGAACTGGATAGGTTGGAGAAACAGGCTGATAGGAACTTCATGAAGTTCATCAGGGGAAAGTGCCAAGTTCTGCACCTGAGGAGAAATAACTCTATGCACAAATACAGGCTGAGGACAATCATTTGTCAAGCAGCCTTATGAATGGAAAAAAAAAAAAAAAAAGACTTTGTGGTCCTGGTGGAAAATAGGTTGAACATAAGCCAGCACCCTTGCAATATCCTGTGTTGCATTAGGAAGAACAGTGCAGCACTTCAGGACACATGATCCTATCCCTCTGGTCAGCCCTGATGAATCATGTCTGGAGCGCCAGGTCCAAGTCTGGGCTTCCTAGAACAGGACAGACATGAAAGTACTCGAGCAAGTCCAGCAAAAATGGTAAAGGGATCAAAGCATCTCTTATGTGAGAAAAGACTGAGAGAGCTGGGACTGTTTAACCTCGTTTAACAAACGAGCAGAGAAGGCTCATGGAGGATCTTATAAATGTATAAAAGTACTCAATAGAGGGAGAAGAGAGCAAGCCAGACAATTCTCAGTAGTCTTTGGTGAAAGGACAAGAAACAATGGGCACAACAGAAATAAAGAAAATGCCATATAAATATTAGTAGGAAACTCTTTTTGGTGAGGATGATCAAATACTGGAACAGGTTGTTCAGAGAGTTTGAGGTGTCTGCTTTCTTGGAGATTTTCAAAACCTATTCCTGAGCAACCTACTATAGCTGGCCCCACGTGAGCACAGGGCTGGATGATCTCCAGAGGCTGTTTGTGACCTGAATGGGTCAGTGATTTTGTGATTTTTGTGGACAGGTAACAATGGCTGAAGTGTTTCTGAAACCACTTGTCCTCTGGAAGATACAGTCCTACAGGATACAAGCAAGCAGCTTGAGCTGAAGGGTGAGTAGTCATACAGAAAGAAAAAGAACTAGAAAGGAAAACCAAAAAAGCTCCTATAAGTATGACAATACATGTTTCTACCAAAAAAAAATATTAATAATGATGATAATAATAATGATAATGATGGTGATGATGATGATAATAATAATAGTTGTTGTTATTAATATAAATATATATATGCACTAAGGTGAGTGATTCTTTTGACATGCCTAAGGGATAAGATGCCATACAAAGGGACCTAGACAGGATCAACAAATGGGCCCATGTGTGAACCTCATGAGGTTCAACAAGACCAAATGCAGGGTCCTGCATCTGGGTTGGAACAACCCCCTGTATCAACACAAGCTGTGAGGGATGAAGGGATTGTGAGCAGCCCTGAGGCAAAGGACTTGCGGGCACTGGTGGATGAAAAGCTGGACATGAGCTAACAATGTCCCTTGCAGCCCAGAAGGCAAACCATATCCTGGGCTCAATGGCCAGCAGGTTGAGTGAGGTGATTCTGCTCCTCTGCTCTGTTAAGACCCCACTAGGAGTACCATGTCCAGCTCTGAAGTCCTTGGCACAAGCAAGACATGGACCTGTTGGGTGAGTCCAGAGGAGGGCCACAAAAATGATCAGAGGGTTGGAGCATGTCTGCTATGAGGACATGCTGAGACAACTGGAGAAGGGAAAGCTGTAGGGAGACCTTGCTGCAGCCTTTCAGTATTTAAAGGGGACTTATAAGAAAGATGGGGATAAACATTTTAACAGCGTATGGTTTGATAAGATATGGGGTAACAGTTTTAAACTAAAAGAGGGAAGACTTAGACT
>VZRU01004547.1:33407-49783 GCA_013398155.1 Pedionomus torquatus | reverse complement strand
TCTACCCTCTCCCTTTTCCCTTTCTTTCCCCCTCGCCCTGCACCTCCAGCCCCCCCTCCGTGACCTTGCAGCAGCTTCGATTCCCCAGCCGAAACGTGGAAAACCCCCTCCCGTGCCCTGCTTCAAGTACTCACGTATTTTTCAGCTGCTTTTCTCTGGTTAGACAGGTCGGACTGACAGGTAGCATGGGTTCATCCTGGACACCGAGCTCCCCGGTCAGCTGTAGCTCCCCGGGCCTGTGCTGTGCCAGGTTTCTAAAACGGGCATCGGTACATCCTTATGTCATGGTATCTTGTGCTCGGCTCTGTTTGCTTTGGCCCCGTGCCGTTCCGCTGCTTCCCCAGCCGGGTAACAGGGGCTTTAGCGAGGGCATAAAGATCCTCGCCTCGGCTCTCTGGAAACTGGCCTCCATATTCAAAAGATGGTTAATAGCAGCTTTTTTTGGTTTTTGTACCAAGAAAACACAAAAAAAAAAGAGTCATCCCCTCATTATCCTGCAGCGGGAACAACAAAGGTGACACATTTCCTACTTTCTTACTTCTGATCCTTGGAGGATTAACAACCTTTAACCGTTGTTATCAGCTTGACCCTGACAATAAGTTGCGCAAATGAACTTGTTCGGGCCCTTTCTGACTCATCCCCATCCGACCTTCGTGTTTACTTCAGAAAGCGTATGGGCAAACTGCTGTGTCTCTATTCCTTCAGCACAGCGGCTGTTGGAGTAGTTTGCTAAAGATAAAAAGGAGTATCCTGTAGTTTGGCTTTATCTCTGCCTGCCCTGCTGAGAGGGGCAGGTTGACCATGAGGATTATCAGGGTTAATTTAGAAATTTCCCTTTTCCACACGTACTTTTTTACCATCTTCTCACCATTATCATTTTAGATAACGTTGACTTTCTGCTGTTAATGGTCTTGGCCACCTTGCAGTTTCATTTCTAGTTTCTCTTCTGCATAGCTCAAGCATGTGCAGACCGGTGCTGCACACTTCTTGCACTGGAAGAAAAACTTCAGAGGGGTTTAAATTTTCCGTTGCTTTTGAAAGCCTTCCTTGACTTGCTCTTGATGATGGTTTGGTAATGTAGGAAAGAGCTGTGATAATCCGGGGTTTAACACCCACCCACCCCCTCCCTTAGGACATGAAAGTGCCCACAGATCAGGATGAATGTTGAAGAAAATCATGGTTATGTTGAAAAGGGGGGGCAGCCATTTCTGTTGCATAATCAGTTGGCAAAGGACCTTGTGAAAAAAACAAGGAGGTCCAGTGTGTTTTCTTTCTTACTGCTGCAAACAATAGGACAGGATGAGGTGTTAATAATCATTTATTTCAACACCTTCCAGCTGGCAAATTGCGAGGCAATTCCATCCTGCCTCCCGGTGATTTGAGATGCCTCGTTAGGCGCCTGAGCTTGCCCAGATGCTCCAGGTTGAGCGCCCCGTGAGCTGGCAGTGACACGGTGTATCTGCAGCCACCCAAAGCCTGGGACGGCCTCGAGCGGACGGTGCCATAAACGTGCGCAGCGCTTTGTGCGGAACCAAGCCCGTGCTTGGTTTATACAAGTCTGCCTACATAAGAGCCTGAAAAAAGGCGTGATTTTGCTGAAAAACTTCAAACAGGGAGGCAAATGAAGGGAGAGGGTAAGAACTCAGGGAAGATCTCGACAGAATTAAGAGGATGTAGGAGGGAAGAAAATTACAAAAGGGTTTTAAGTGTAAGGAGAGTTTGTGGGGGGTTTGTGTCTGTGAAAGTAAGAGGAGCTGAACAGCAGTTTTCTGGCAGAGCCCAATCCAGCTCTAATCCCTGTGCTGTTGGGATGTACCAGCCTCCCGCTACAGCCACAGCAAGAAGTTGTGCCTCACCAGAGCTGTCAGGTTGGAACTGAAGCTGCCACGCTGCTTGTTACACTTGACCACATGAAAATGAGCATAATTTGTGCCCAGACCTTAGCTTCGGGCTGAGTGACAGCACGGGATGCAGAGATGCCCAGCCTGGACTGACTGAGGGCTTTCCTGCAGCAGCCACTGCTGCCGAGCTGCCTGCGTGGACACATTTACTATGTATTAAGAGCAATATCCAGGGAAGAAATTCAGAATAGCTGTTCTGCTTTACTAACCTTGCCTTACTCAAGGTAAATTAACCTGCGTAGGCACAGAAATGCTCCTAACAGGGAGAACCTCCCTTGTCTGTGAGCCTGACCCCCCGCTCCCATAGCTTCAGTCCCACTGCACCACCTCAGAGCTGCGTCTGACCCACACCTGGACACTGCAGAGGTCTCAAGCTCATGAGCTGATGAGAACACAGCGCAGTGAGCCAGCAATGTGCCCTGGTGGCCAAGAGGCCAATGGAATCCTGGGCTGCGGAGGGAAGAGTGTGGCCAGGAGGTGGAGGGAGGTCATTCTCCCCCTCTGCTCTGCACTGGGGAGGCCACCACTGGGAATCTGCCTCCAGTGCTGGGCTCCCCAGTCCAAGAGAGACAGGGAACTGCTGGAGAGAGTCCAGCGTAGGGCAACAAGGAGAATGGAGGGATTGGAGCATCTCCCTGAGGAGGAAAGGCTGAGAGAGCTGGGACTCTGGAGCCTGGAGAAGAGAAGGCTGAGGGNGGTGAGGAAAGGCTGAGAGCTGGGACTCTGGAGCCTGGAGAAGAAAAGGCTGAGGGGAGACCTTCTTCATGCTCCCAAGGATCTGAAGGGTGGGCTGAAGGAGGGTGGAGCCAGACTCTTCTCAGGGGTTCCCAGGGACAGGACAAGAGGCAATGGGCACAAGCTGGAAAATGATAAGTTCTATTCAAATATGTGGAAAAACTTCTGGTTTTGAGGGTGTCGGAGCCCTGGCAGAGGCTGCCCAGGGAGGGTGTGGAGTCCCCTTCTCTGGAGACCTTCAAGCCCCACCTGGATGCCGTCCTGAGGGATGTGCTCTGGGCAACCCTGCTTTAGCAGGGGAGTGGGACTGCATGAGCTCAAGAGGTCCCTTCCAACTCAGACAATTCCCTGATTCTGTGTCCACTCTCTGACAGCTTCTCTGGCATGTGGGAATGGCAGTTGCTCATGTGAGAAGACAGGAGCTGGGGGATGTCTGCTTAAATTCAGGTTGCTTCAGCACCCGTCCTGCCATGCGTTTAGTGTAGCACCAGCATCCCATTGGGATGCCCATCCACAACAAAACGGGAAAACTCCATGTTCTCCCCCCTTCCTTACACAAAAGCAGTGGTCAGAGGCACTGGTTTTAATTGCATTCAAACAACTACATTGATATTTTTTTCCTTAAAGGCTTCTCTTTTCAAGTTAAACCTTTGTGTAGACAAGTTCTATAAACCAAAAGGTTAAACAGCTGCTTTTTCTGCATTTCTACCATCTCACAATGCACATGTTTCACTCCATAAACAACTGGGAACACAGGAAAAACATCTTGTGTCAGGCCAACCATCCATCTAATCCCATATCCAGTCAACAGCAGTGACTAATAGAAGACACTGAAAAACAATAAATACTGTAGAGTAAGAGGTATGGAAGTATCTCACATGTTGCTTATTTTCCTTTATATCTCAGAGATTTAGGGGGAAAAAAATGAAGCAAATGTGGAACTTCACCAGAAAGATGACTTTGGATTCCCCTTGATGTGTCATTTCTTCTGATGTCCTTGTTCTCAGGTATGTGGCATATTGTTTGTTTGCTTTCAGGCAAAAATGTGTTAGCTTAGAAATAAAATTAAGTCACTATTAACATTTAAATGCTAAAGGAAAAGTAAAATAACTTTTAAAAGCATGTAATGTCTGTAGCAGAGAACGGCATGCAAAATACCCATTTCTCTTTCATAGAGATTCCCCATTTACTCATACAAGAGATGGGATTGTGAAGTTATAGTCGTAACTACTTTTACTGCGTTCCAGTCTTAAAAGGAAAGTCAACATTAGAGGGCAAATGTTATGCTTAGCTTAAAAATAAAAGCTTAAGGGCAAGAAAGCCCTAAAGACCTAAAGGTGCTTGCTTGGCTTCTATCACACTCTTCTTATTCACTGCATCTCCTGTTAGACACTTCTATCCGCTCCTAATGTCTTTCTTACACGCATCCTGAACCTTTAATTTTACAAGGTTGTAACTGTACATTCTTTTCAAGCGTTATCAGTTGGCTTTTGTTATCTCCCAGGAGCACACCAGAGCTCATTTGTTCTTGTTTGAATCACTAATATTCTAGGCTTAAAAGCAGCACAAACACAAGACAGTGATGAGCTTCTGGTAAATGAGCAATTCTCATTATGCATTTTTATGAGTTATAGGATGTATCTGTCAGCCTGGCTTTCCACAGGCTCTCCCGGAGACACCACTGGCAAAAACTGACACGAGCAACAAAAAGCTATGCCCTGAGACCGAGTACCTGCTGAGTGACCAGCACATCAGGTCTCCTCAGTGAGATGCAGAGCTGATCAGCTCTGATCTGTTGCAGGATTTGTTTCACTTTTGTTTCAACTTCTTTTTTCCTCCCATGAGACTTTATAGTCTTGGTGCTTCCTTGTCTCTTTATTCCTTTTCTCTTTGGCCTTTCTTTCAGTCTCTCACAGTGCCCTCCTCCTAAAACCTCTCAGTGCTGCACTCTGCTTGATCTCAACATTACTTGCTTTTCTCACGCACTGTTTGATCTTTGTCTGGATGCCCTTGGATCCATACTCCTTACACGCTCCCTTTCCTGTTTCATATTCCATTTACAGTCTCCGGTTTAAACTGTGCTTCAACACTTCCTGAACTCACCAGTGTAATGTAAGGGAATGCCATCAGAAGAATGGCAATAAATGCAGAGCCAAGAATAGCCAAGGTTTTGGTGGGATCTCATCCATGTCTACAAATACCTGAAGGGCAGCTGCAAAAAGATGGAGACAGGCTCTTTTCAGTGGTGCCCAGTGCCAGGACCAGAGGCCTCAGGCACATGCTGAAACTCGGGAGGCTCTGTCTGAACACAAGGAAATACTTTTTCACTATGAGGATAACAGAGCACCAGCACAAGTTGCCCAGGGAGGTTGTAGTAGCTCCATCCTTGAAGATACTCAAAAGCTGTCCTCACCACTGGATCTGGGTGGTCCTGCTTGAGCAGGGGTTTGGACAGGATGGCCTCCAGCCATTCCTTCCCATTCTGGGATGCTGAAATCATAGAATCATAGAATTGTCTATGTTGGAAGGGACCTTTAAGATCATCAACCATCAACCCAACTCTTGATAAAGATCACCACTAAATCATGTCACTGAGCACTATGTCAACCCAGTTTTTAAATCCCACCAGGGATGGTGCCTCAGCCACTTACTTCCCTGGGCAGTTCATTCCATTGCTGAATAACTCTTTCCATGTAAAAATTTACTGTAATATCCAACCTGAACCTCTACTGGTGCAACTTGAGGCCGTTTCCTTATATCCCATTGCCTGCGACTTGGGAGAAGAGGCCTACCCGTTGGCTGCCCCCTCCTTTCAGGGAGTTGGAGAGAGCGAGAAGGTCTCCCCTCAGCCTCCCCTTCTCCAGGATGAACACTCCCAGCTCCATCAGCCTCTCCTCAAAGTTCTCCAGACCCTTTGCCTTGGTCTCCAGACCCCTCACCAGCTCCATTGCTCTTCTCTGGACCCGCTCCAGCCCATCAATGTCTTTTTTGTGGTGAGGGGCCCAAAATTGGACACAGCCTTCGAGGTGGGGCCTCACCAGTGCTGAGTACAGGGGGATGATCACCTCCCGAGTCCTACTCCCCGCGCTGTTTCTGATCCAGGCCAAGATGCTGTTAGCTGCCTTGGCCACCTGGGCACACTGCTGGCTCATGTTCAGCCCACGGTCAACCAACACCCCCAGATCCTTTTCTGCCAGGCAGCTCCAGCCACTCTGTCCCCAGCTTGGAGCATCCATGGGGTTGTTGTGACCCACGAGCAGGACCCAGCACTTGGCCTTGTTGAACCTCAAAATCAGCTCTGCTTAAGTTTGGATTTGAAGCTGGTAGAAGCAGCTGCATCAGCAAGAGGAGTTGGAGTTCTTTCTGTGTGAGCTCACCAGGGTGACACACCCCTTATTTGCTCTTATAATAACCAATTATTGGGTTTAGAGAGCTGGAGGTTGAGGCAGAGATTTGCTGGGGCTTTGGGAACTGGGAGTACAGCACTCCACTGTACAAATGGACCTTGTCCAGTAAAACCATGGTAGCTGCTACACTGCCACCAGGACAAAGCAGGTTGAAGGTTGTGGCTGGTAGCACTCAGCTCTTGTTCATAGATACCCATGAGCTTAAGTGATGCTTATAACAGATGTTGAGTCACACTGCATGACGGGGAGTAAATGAGCACAGATATTAAAGCAATTTTAGGTCATTTTCTCCAAGTCTGCCCAGTTGGTTGTTAATGGGAGTTAGAGGCTCCACAACAGTCACTATCAGTTAAACTGTCATTACTGGGACACGTTCTGTGTCAGCTTCACTAATTCTAACACGGTGTTAGGACACAAGGGCAAGAAGAAAATAGAGTCAGTTATTCACAGTGACCCATTTGCCCTTATTCTGGCAGCAACAAATGCTGAGACTGACACTATTGGTTTCTTTTCTCATAATCTCCTAAGAATTTTAGAATTAACATTTCCAGATGCTACTTTTGCTTATTTATGATTGCTTCTGTGCCGTGAAGTCAAATGTCTGCTTCGGGTTTGCAGGACAGGACCGAGAGCAGTACCAAATTGCTGTACTCAAGGCAGCTTGCCTCAAGAAAAGCAAAGTCTTTGAGAAATCTTAGGAGACCTTTGTATTTGATTCCTCACAGTGTTTGGAGCTGGAAGTCAGCGCTGCAATGTGGTGGTTTCAGCAAGGCCTCTCGGTCTTGCCTGCAGCTTTGGTTGTTTGGTCAGCGGCGTCTTTCGTGTTTTCGTACATTACTGCCATCGTCCTACACCACGTCGACCCTTTGGTGCCCTACATCAGGTGGGTAACCCTCAGACCCTACCATGGTCTTGAACTGGCCTCATTCCTGTGAATTCTTTCCAAACTCCAAACTTTCAACAGCAGTTCTTATCTAACAGCTCCAGTTCTAAAGTTACTAGCTGTATATCTGGGTGTAACTCTATTTAAAGCTGTTTAAAATAAACAAAAAGGTGCAGAATCTAACCTTTAAGCTGTGGCTCTGTGAACATATCGTTAAAATGATGGTGAAGAAGGAACCTGGGTGTGCATCTCCAGCCCTCTGTTCAGAGTAAAGCTCTGAACAGCTCACCGGGTTTGGTTGCACCAGTAAATCTGTGCTATAATCTCTGTTCCCAGCTGGCTCGCATCCAGGCTGTACAGTAGTTTTTGCCTCTGACCTTCATTTTGGTCTTTCAGTTTTCCTGGTTCTTCATTTTTTCAGTTTTAATACTCTTTATTCACCTTTCATGGACTCAAGATCAATGTAAAAGAATAGTTATACTACCTAGGAGTAGCTTATCTTCACCGTGCTGATTTCTATGGCTCTAGAAACTAGCACAGTATAGTTTGAGTAATGAAAAATTCAGTAAAAAAGTATCTGGGAGGGTTTTTACAAAGCTGTTTCTTACGGTTCCTTTGTAGACTGAAATAAGTTGTATTATACGTATTTTTACATATCACTAACATAAACACATATCACTTTGTTTATCTCTTCCAGCGATACAGGGACAATACCACCTGAAAGATGTTTATTTGGGATCATGTTAAATATTTCCACTTTCTTGGGTGAGTACAGTAAGTTGTCCTTGGTGAACTGCAGGCAGTTCCAGGATGCACACAGCTTTAAACAATTTCCTTTCCTTATTCCAGTCATTAAACAACCCATAATTCTTAGTCAAAAACTAACTTCTAAGCAATCAATTTTCACGCTTTTAAGCAATTCAGAGGAGGGTGTGTCAGGGATGTTATTCACACAGCCAGCGTGACGGCTGCAAATTCTGCAAGGCCAAAAGTGTGTTTAAAGAACCCAACAGACTAGTAAAAAGGAATAGAAATGGAAATTCAAGGCAGTCATCTTACTTGTGCTGCAATTATGGAGAGGGGGAAAACAACCCAGTGTGTCTTTTAAGTGAGAGATCTGAAAAAATCTGGTAAATAGATTTATTTACTGTTACATTATTTCAGTTTTGCCTTCCAGATTCTCAGCTTTCCTGCTTCAGTGTACTGCAAGAGGTTTTTTAATGTTAATTAGTTGTCTCTGTCACTCAGCATCTTCCTAGTTAACACTCTGCTCATCAGCTGAAAATCTTACTGCGTTTGGGTTCTTCATTAACAGGTGTGGCCACCATGTATGTCCGTTATAAACAAGTTTATGCTTTGAATCCAGAAAAAGCCAAAATCCTCAAGCTTAATAAGATTGGCCTCACACTGGGATTGACGAGCTGTTTTGGACTTTGCATTATTGCAAATTTCCAGGTTTGTGCTTTGCTTGCAATGTTCTGGAGCTGCCCAGAGTTGTGTGCTTGTTTGTTTACCAAGATAGCTGATAAAATGGGGGGGATGGGGGTTACTGAAAGCAAAACTTTTTAGGGCAAACCCGTTTTGTCACTTTGTTTTATTGACAGGCAAACCTGTCAACTTCCCTACAGAAAACCATTAAAAAAATAAGTTTCAGTTTAGAATTTCTTACTCATTTGTTTTATCCACCGGGGCTTAGGAGCAGCCATTCATGAAATCCCAATACATTAAGAAACCCATAAGTTTTGCAGAAGCAAACTCAGCTTGGATCTCTGTGTAGGAGATCTGAAAGCCTTGCTCCAGGTTAAAAGACCACAACTGTATTTTATTTTGACTCAAGAGACTCAAGTCTCAAATAGTCAAAAATTGTTAGAACTGGTAATGCCAACAAAAGCAACAAATCACAGAAGTCGTACAGTTCTGAAAAATCTTTTTTAGGTATATTTCCCCTAATATAATTATATTTTATATATATGTACACTATATCCTGCCCAATCCTTGAAAACACTGCAGTGTCAAACAACTTTTGAATTTCTCCTTCCCGCTGTCTGTTTTTTTCCCCTCCTCAATACTTTGTTTTTCCAAAATCTGATGATATTCTCATATACTGCACCATCAGCAGGACCACATTCTCAGTCGTTGGCTGTTACTTACGAGCCAGTCACACAGTTCCCAGCCTCATCGCAGTAATTACCTGCCGGATTTTGGGGGATCTGTAGCGGTGCCTTCAGCCACTAGAGGCTGCAGTGTCACCTCGGTCTCCTGCTGGATTAGGGCCAGGGAAAAGCAAAGAGCTCCTGGAAATCTCCACTTTTTTTCCTTCTTTCTCTAGCACAGCTCTCCAAGTGCTTCAGCAGTCCCTGGCTTGGCACATTCATTTTTGGGTTTGTTTTTTGGGGTGTTTTTTGAGGCCTCAATCTATTTTTTTCTAATATAGCCCCAGCTCTACCCAGGGGTTGCAGCCTCCCCTGCCACCCTTACCATGCAAAAGTCCCCAGGCTGGGTTCAGCTCCACGCTTTCCCTCCACCACTGGTCAGGAGTGAGTATGTTTGCTTTCTGCAGATTTCAAGGTAATCAAAATACAGAAGGTGCACGTTAATTAGTTAACTAGTTTGTGTAACGTTTAATCTTGAGCAAGACAAAAATTGGAAGTGCTGTCCGAGTGACGCTGAGGACTGGTTGAGGGCTACCCCGGAGGCAAAAAGAGCTAAAGCCCCTTGGAATCCACTAATTACTGAAGGCAACCGAGGGGGGACAATGTACAAAGATGAACAAAGGGGATTTGGGAAGAGCCGACATGCAGAGAGCTCCAGCCAGCTCTGACTGCTGGGCATCACAGCAACAGCAATGGGAGCTTTAATTCCTGCTGCTCATCCAGTCCTATCGCTTTATTCCAGCTGTGGCTCCTGATTTCTTCTCGTATAGGGTACAGATTTCTCTCTGGTGACACCTCGTCACTGAACAGCACACAACATAAAAATCTCCCCTTTGATACACTGCGGATGCAGCACTTGGGATTCATTTGTGCACAGAAGGGGCAGGTGGAGATTGTGAGGAAAAGTTGTCTCCGGTTCCTGATCTTAATGGTGACTTGGTAAAATACGCAGACAGCCTCATGCTTTAGGGCATAAAAGATCACACGCGTGATTGGAGAGCGGGGAGGCTGCCAGGACTCGCATTGCTCAACTGGCAAGATAACACTTCTAGTGTCTGTCTGTGGGTACTGTGTCTGGCTGGGGGCCAGAGGAAAGGAATGAAAACAATGTGATTTTTCTGGGCATAAATTTTGAGTTGGGCAATTTTTCTTGGAATAACATCTAATTTTAATGATTTTTACTACTTGACAATTGATTCTCCTGTAGTATTTTTTAAGTTAAGAAGGTTGACCCAACCTTGTTCCCTTTGAGTGTTCGAAGATACTAATTTGACAAACAAGGTTTATTCAAACTAGAGTAATTCAGAAAAATCACTAAACCTCATTATTTTTAACCCCATTTTGAGGTCTAGAACTGTGTTGTGTTTCTCCTGTATTGCATTATCTTTCACAGATGCACAGGTTCCTGGGATAGAAATGCTGAGCAGGTCACCTGTGACTCTCATTCCCTGCCCATCTGCATGTGTTCCTTCATCCAGTTTCTGTGTTACTGTCCATTACAGCTAACAAGAGCAGCTCCTTGAAATTCCAGTAGTTAAGATATAGCTGAGACCTTTAACTTAGCCACAGGATCTTAACAGAAGCAGGGCAGAGGGCTGGCAGGTGCTGGCTTCCAGCTAACTCTCTACAGGGTGCTCAAGAAGAACACGCCCTCCTACCTACCAGCACGTTCCAGAACTGCTTAGTTTGGGATGCGAGAAGGTGACTTTGTGGGTGAAGTGCCAAAGGTTTAGAGAAGGAAAGGCTTCTTGGAGTTAAAACAAAATCAGGTTCTATACAAGCGGTGCTTTCCTTCCCTAGAAATGTATCCTCTACTACATTCACGTGGTTGGAGCCTGCCTGACCTTCGGAGTAGGGGCCGTTTACATGCTGGTTCAGACCGTCCTCTCCTACCTGATGCAGCCAGAACTTCACAGCAAAGACATCTTCTGGGTCCGTCTGTCCGTGTTCCTCTGGTGTTGCTCGAGCATTGTGAGCAGTATCCTTTGGCTGTGCAGTGTCACAGTAAGGTGGAGCAGCCTTCACAAATGACGGTATTTGCATCTACACTAGTTTAACCCACCAGTGTGAAAGGTTGTGCCACAGAAGGCCCATCATCTTTACACATACATATTGTAGCGTGTTATTTATAGTCTGTATTGCAACCTGGGAACTTTAGGAAAAAGGGAACCATCAGGTTAAGCCCACAGGTGAGTTACTGGATAATACAAAAAGGTAAGAGAAATGGTTACAACCCTTTCTCCTCTCCTTTCCTTCTGCACACCAGAGACCGAAAATGGCAAAATAAGAGTGTCACAAAGAAGTCTGACTGTAAATTATGAAAGATGGGGGAAAAAGGGGAACATACTTAAGAGACGGGTGGTTTTAACGGGGAGAAAAAAGGGTAAGAAATAAAAGTGTCTGTTCCCTGATGACAGGAATACTGTAGCAAGCTTTATAGTTGGATTACAGAAAGAGAAAAGCCTCCTAACCTGACCACGCGCAGCAGGGCTGCACTGTGCCAGCTGGCTCTCGGAACAGGTCTAATGTTATTATGGTATTTGTCAGAGACAATTCAGGAGCGTATTGCCAAGGTTCAGTCAGAAGAGACATCTGGCCTCTGACCTCCCCTGCCCATCCTACAGTTGGAAAGGCATTTCCTTGTGCCCTTCCCTAGGCTCTGGAATCCATCAGCTCCCTTCACGTTGAAGTCTGAGTGCTGGAAGCAGCTGTGGGTTTTACAGATATTTGGGCAAACCCATCAAAAAGAGAAGCCTTTTTCCTTTTTCCAGAGTCATTTAACAATCAGGAAACTGAAGTGCAGCAGTTCCTCTGCTTGCTCTGATGGACCTAAACATCGTATTTCAAAAACTATAACTCAGTTTTCTCTCAGACAGGACTATGATACTATAAAGCCTTCCAATTTACATTCCAAAGACATGAGCACAAAATTAATTGCTTAAATGCTGTCCCTGTAAAAGGTCCCAGTCTGATTGGTTTGGGAGGGGTTTGCAATGATTCTGAGGGTGTGATTAAGACACGAATGAGGTCAGGTATGTTTGCTGTAGCTTTACCACTGTTACCTTAAAAGAATGGTAAATGGCGATAGAGAAATGGCAAAGGTATAGGAAAGAAGGAAAAGAGAAGCAGTATTTCAGAGCAAAGCAAGAAAGCTTTAGGTCTGTGCCATGTGATGACTTGAAGGTCCTCTGGAGTCAATGGTGTCCCATTGATCTGCGATTCTTGGGTCTCTTGAATTGTAACGATGGCGAGGGCTGACAGTGGTGAGGATCCCCTTTGCAGTTGGGGGGCAACAGTAATTTATAGTCCCTGTTGACTCATAGCTTGAGAGTTACCTGTGCTTGTCCAATTATTGTCTGACACAGTTGCTGTGTGAGCCCCCCTTGCGCCTGCCCCCGGGCAGTGCTGGAGCCTGCACGGCAGAGGAGTTGCAGATGAGCTTCTTGGGGCAAACACAATATATTTGTTTTGAGAGCCAAGGACGTACCTCCTTTGATGTTCTATCGTGTACACAGGTGGTAGATATCTTGCAGCATGTGAGCTTTGAGCTGTTTTCTTCCAGTTCTCACGTCCAGTTTCTCACAACCTTCTGCATCTGAATCAAGGCCACCGATTTAATCCCCACTAATTCCACTTATTTCCAGGCAGGCAGCCAAAACCAATGCTGAACCATCCTTCCCGTTTCCCAGGGACGGAGCATCTCACTGAGCACCTGTTCCTGCTACAGCAAGATTGTACAATCTGGACCAGTCATAGGAGAAGCGACAGTCAGGGCCCAGGCTGGTTATCTCCAAAGAAGTGAGAAGGACCTCTGCCTGCTGAGGAGGCTTCACACAGAGCAAGGAAGTCATCTCTGAGCCTTGGAGAGCTGCTGGCCCTGGCAGGTGTTTCTAGTGCTAGCAAAGGACAAGATCATCAACCGTGAAGGGCGAGGAGCCAAGTAGAGTTGGCGAAGATTAAAATACAACAAGATGAAATGCTGCAGGTTAAGAGTCTTCTGCTGTTGCCAAAAAACCCACAAACCCAAGAATCTATTGAGGCTTGTAAATGAGCGTGGTCTAACCAAAATTAGAGGGAAGCAGAGACAGCTGTAGAACCAACGGTATCTGTGGAAGGGAAAGAAAAGGGAAATTATCAGAGTATTTTCTACATTAGCAGCTCAGTGTAATGGGGGAAAGGAGGTACAAGCAGAAGTCTGCGGCCATAGGTTGTAACTGGTACTGGGAGACAGCAGGAAACCTAAAACTGCTCCTGATCCTCTGCTGGAGGGAAACAGCAGAATTGCCAGCACACAAAGCACAAACCAGTTGATTACCCGTTCTGCAACAAGGGGAGGATGGCAGGCAGTTATTGTTATATCACAATAATTAAATTCTTGCCATTGCAGTAGTAACTCAGGCAGGTAGCTGACAGTCACTAAAGCCGTACATTTTAATTAGCAGAGAATTGGGTATCTTGCATTCAGATCAGTAACCAGAGCTCCCTGGACCACTCACATCAATTTTTTATTAAGCTTTGGAAGTCTGGGTTTTCAAAGACATGTTTGTGGCAGGAAGTTCAGCCTTGTTCACCAGCAAAATTAATCTTTCACATCAGGAGGCTCTTGATGTTTAATCTCATTGACGATTGAAGTTAATCCTATGGAAATCAGATCTTCTGTAGCTTAATGTTCCAAGTGTCACTTATGTAGGCAGCGGCAAAGACACAGCGTCGCTTCCCTCAGCAAGATGGGAAAAAATGTGACATCTCTGTCACTCCAGAAGGAACCCCGGTCTCTGATCAATGGGGAGTCCTTGTCACATGGGGGTTTGCTTGGCTGCTGCACCAAAGCAGTCATCGAACCCTGAGCGAGCTACCAGGGAAGCAGAAAAGGCAATAACCCTCTCTGCTGAAAAAGCATACAGTGACAAGCTGTGACCCACATCAAGAACTCGAGGTAGTTGAAAAGCTGAAAAGCCATCAGAGTCTTGACAATATTAGCCTAGAAAGTACCATTAAAAAAATACTCAAAAATGCTAAGTATTAACATTTGATCATAATTTAAGTGCTTTCATAAGGACGCTGTGTTTGATCAAGGAGGTATAATGATGCAGCGTACAGAAAACAAAGAGAATTGAGTTAGATTAGAATTAACCTTTTCGTGTGACAGTAACTGGTCAGTTGGAACAACCCAGAAGCTGGATGGAATGACGTGAGGGCACTGCATGTTCTGCTGGGGAGACATTGTGGGTATCGTGCAGAGATCTCCTCACAGCTCAGAGCCAAGGTGGAAATTCCCAATTTGCTCATTCCTGCTCTTGAATCTTCCTTAACCTATTTCCTCCCAGTGTTCATTTCCTCAGTTGTCTTATACAGTGGCCTGTATGGAATGAATCTAGTGCAGAAGTTGCACTGGGACCCTCAGGATAAAGTAAGTGGTTGAGTGGAGAGAATAAACACAGAACAAAATCCAGCTACGTTACTCAGGGTTACAAAGATGATGAGGGCCTGGAGCATCTCTCCTGTGAGGAAAGGCTGAGGGACTTGGGTCTTTTTAGTCTGGAGAAGAGAAGGCTGAGGGGGGATCTGATCAACCCCTAGAAATACTTCAAGGGAGTTATGTCAGGAGGATGGGGCCAGGCTTTTTCCAGTGGTGCCCAGTGACAGGACAAGAGGGGACGGGCACAAACTTGTACATAAGAAGCTCTGTCTAAACATGAGGAGGAACGTCTTCACCTTGAGGGTTGCAGAGCCCTGGCAGAGGCTGCCCAGAGAGGTGGTGAAGTCTCCATCTCTGGAGACATTCAAACCCCCCTGGACACATTCCTGTGGGACCTGCTCTGGGTGTCCCTGCTCTGGCAGGGGTTTGGACTGGATGATCTCCAGAGGTCTCATATCATTCTGTGATTTGCAGCGACAAATGCACTGACTGCGGTTGTGTACTTGGACTGGGATGGGAAAGGATGAGTTACCAGTTCAGCCAGTACAGAGCTACCTGCTGAGTCCTGCTCAGAGCAAAACCGTTGCAGCTTCAAGCCTTGTTTTAAATGAATCTCTCATAGGCAGTAATTGAACTGTCTTAATGAGTTCTCAAACCACCAACCTGTCTGGTCTGTCCTTGCCAGGGATTCCCAGTCCCGGTTACATGGTAACTGCCCGTAATGGGTCTGGGGCGCAGCCGGGTGCAGCGAGGCAGTTCCCAACTGATGGGGGCGGGAGGAAAGAAAGGCCAAAGGGTGCAAGTGACAGAGCTGCCACCAAGGGGTCCCAAGTGGGACAAAGGGCCCGCAGGTCTCAACAGCTCTGCCTGTATCTCCATCCTGTCCAGGATGTGTGGGCCCTGACTGCGGAAAACACTCTGCCAGCTGGTTCTGAGGGCTTTTCGTACCTTTCCCTTTATTAAAGCTTAAGGAGCCTCTTGGGAGTCTCTTTATAGCCAAAGAAGGGCCTTGGACCTTACTCCTAAAAGAGGTTTGGCTGGTGGTCACGCCAAGCTCTTCACTGAGCCCTCAGGTTTTGCTGGTGAATATTAAATACCCAGTGGGGTCACCCCAGTTGAGAGGGGTGGGTATTTTCCTGGTCACTCTCACTCTGCTGAGTTCAGCACTTCATTCCTAGAGGCTCCAGAGAGCTGAGAAATTGTGCTCCCCCAAGGGAATAGCTGTGGATGCGGGGTGCCATACGCACAGGCCATCTTAGTGCCACTGCAGGTCCAGGAGAAGCTTCTTAGGCTGATAATTTCCCCCCATCTCTCACAGGGCTACACCGCTCACATTGTCAGCACCGTTTCCGAGTGGTCGTTGGCATTCTCCTTCCTCAGCTTTTTCCTCACCTATATCCGTGACTTTCAGGTAAAAATGAAGTTTATGTTAAGTGCTCTGCTTTGCCAAGCTCTGAATACCCTGGCACGATGCAGGGTGGGCTGCCTTATGTTAGCCTGGAAGACCTATAGCAGGATAACAACCTTATAACAGCCTTCCAGTCCCTGAAGGAGGCTACAGGAAAGATGGGGAGGGACTCTTGATGAGGGAGGGGAGCCATAGGGCAAGGGGTAATGGGTTTAAACTGAAAGAGGGGAGATGGAGATTGGATATCAGGAAGAACTTCCTTGGTGTGAGGGTGGTGAGACCCTGGCCCAGGTTGCCCAGAGAAGCTGTGGCTGCCCCATCCCTGGAGGGGTTCAAGGCCAGGCTGGATGGGGCTTGGAGCAACCTGGGGTGGTGGGAGGTGTCCCTGCCCAGGGCAGGGGGGTTGGAACTGGATGATCTTGAAGGTCCCTTCCAACTCCAAGCATTCTATGACTGGATGGATGGAGGGG
>VZRU01004547.1:9352-33167 GCA_013398155.1 Pedionomus torquatus | reverse complement strand
GGTTGCCCCGAGAAGCTGTGGCTGCCCCATCCCTGGAGGGGTTCAAGGCCAGGCTGGATGGGGCTTGGAGCAACCTGGTGTGGTGGGAGGTGTCCCTGCCCAGGGCAGGGGGGTTGGAACTGGATGATGTTCAAGGTCCCTCCCAACTCTAACCATTCTACGATGAGCATTAAACAGCCCTCTCTTCCTTGGGAGGACCTACCCCACTGCAGTAACACCCAGACTCCAGCATCTGACTNAGAACTTCCCAGGAGACAGGCTCATAGTTCTGGAGCCGATGTGCATGTTGGTTTTTCATCTGACTGCTGAAACTGCCCACACGGCGACAGTGACGAGCCTGAAAACCCGCTCACTCCCGTTTTCCTTCCTTTCTCCTGGACAGAAAATCTCCCTGCGCGCGGTTGCCAGTTTGCACGGACGGACCCTCTACAACTCGCCGCAGAGCTTCGGGACGGACGAGCAGACACTGCTGGTAGCGGGGAGCATCTAATGAAGGTGAAAAGAACACGTTCTCAGCATAACTCAGGAATTTAATAGCAATAACAGTTGATATTTCTAAGCATTTATTTTATATATAAAAGAAAAAAAATATTATGAAGTGATTGTATTGCACTCGACACAAAGGGCTTTGCTATTAACCCCACAGCAACGCAAATGTTATCAGTATTGTAAACCAGCCTGTAACATTTCAGCACATACCAATGTCATGAGAGACTAAATGAAGGTTTATTAAAGAGACGTGTCTCCTTCTCACTTCCTCCACACCCAGTTTAACCACCCTCATTCCCCACCCTCCTCTCTCCAGGCCAAGTCCTTTGGGACACACAGAGCTCTCCCAGCCCAGAGCCAGGCTCCAGCCTTGTCCTTCACTCCTGCCGTGGGGCAGCTGGGGCTGAGCTGTATCAGAGGGGAAGGACCCCAAAGCCACCCCATTCCTTGAGCAACCCACAAGGAAAATGCTCTGAATTTCCTCCCCCCCACTTCCTGGCTGTTCTTTGGGCTGATGGACAGGTTCATCCATGAGTCCACGTGTGGAATGTCCTTATTGCACAAGTCAAGGAGTGTATTTTTTATAGCGAGAAGCCCAGAACTCGAGGTGGGGCCTCACCAGTGCCCAGTACAGGAGAATGGTCACTGCCCCAGTCCTGCTGGCCATACTGAGGTGTGGCTTCTTTGCAGTCTGGGTACACAGCATCAGCACAGAGCCTGACAACTGTCCTTGTAGCCTTGATTATCCCCACTGCAACCCTGAGAGAGTCCCAACCCAAAAGCCAGCAGCTCTTGGGTTGCTTCCGAGAGCTGCTGTGTGCTGTTATGGTTGAAGGAACGCAAAATTTATGGTCGTTCAGACCATCTTTCTCTCACCTGATGACCCTTCCCCACCCAGAAAGGGGAACCAGAAAAACTGAGGAAACCCAAGGGTCGAAACATAAATGGGATTGGTACAGTAAAATGAGAAAATTAACATCATAACACTAAAGAATCAATATTAATCCCAATACCAATAAAATCCACAAGGACTATCCCCCGCCCAGTCCATCCCAGGAAGCCATGCTCTCCCAGCAGGGACAGCCCATGTGGGACCCTGTGAGTGCTGCAGCTTCGGGAGGAAGGGAAGGGCTCAAGGCTCTGGCACAGGGGCAAGGGGTAATCAGGATCCCAGCCATCAAGGGAAAGAAAGAGAGAGCTTCTCATTAAACTTTGTAATTTCTATGGAATGTAATGTTCATGGTATGAAATAACACTGTTGGCAGCTCAGGTCAAGTGCCTGGGTCTCGCTCTTCTTCATCCTCGGGCCTGGGGAGCTCAAAAACACTGAGACCTGCACCCCGGAGCTGACTGTAAAGTGAATATTCTCACAAATTCAGACACCAGAGTCTTCTAAAGGTGCAGTTTTCCCAAACATTAGAAGAGGAATTAGCCCTGTGTCACTCAGACCAGGATATGGGGTGTCACCAGCCCCTGCCCTGCCCTTGCAGCTTCTCAGGCTGCTCCAGAGCCAAGCCCTCCAGGGCATCGACACCCCCGCTGTGTTCCAGGGGGGTCATACCTCCTGTTTTCACAGGGACAATCTCCCACACAACCATCGTGTCCAGACCATGCCAGAAGCCTTAAAAATACACATTTGCCCCAGTTCTACCAAAGTTTAGCCAAGCCATTTGATACTTGGTCGCAGACAGACACACAGAATACGCTGTCCCCAGCTGCCTTTAAACCCTATTTCGCAGGAGCAGCTCCATTTCCTTTCTAAATTATTGCCCAAGTCTACACCAACATAAGCTCTGGCTTGTGCTTCCTCCCACACCAAAACAGCTTATGCCAGTGTCTTCCCTTCCCTGGAGGGGCAGATAAAGGACCAGGAGAGGGAACACAGCTGGAGGCCTCCTAGAAATGCCAGCAGCTGCCCTGGACAACTTCATTCCCCCGGTGAAAACTGGACATCTCCATTGCAACCATGCTCTACTGGCGCTTGCAGCCAGGTCCAGCCCCAAGCTCAGACAGTTCACGTGGTGAAAACAAGCTTCGGAGCCAAAAACCAGCCAAACCAACAAAGCCAGTGGAGTGAGAGGACACGTGGATACGATTAACGGCGTCACAGAGATGCCCCCCTGCCCAGGGCTCAGCGGCTGGGGGAAAATTTCCAAGTATTCTCCTTCAGCTGCTGATAAATCCCCAGGGATCTGGGCCTCCCTGGAGAGTCCCACACATGGCTACGCACTCTCTGATGAGCCAACACAAGCTCCAGTTGCTGGTCAACCGCTACAACCTTGAAAACATGAGGTTTCAGCTCACGGAAACCCCTTTTCTGTGCCTCTTAAGTCTCTTCAAGCAAATGGCTTAACCATAGAATCATAGAATGTGTAGAGTTGGGAGGGACCTCAGAGATTATCGAGTTCCAACCCCTCTGCCATGGGCAGGGACACCTCCCACTAACCAGGAGATCGTCACCCCAGTGAGACACTGCCCCGAGTCTACAGAGCCCTGATCCCCGCTGGGAAGGAGGGAGAGAGCCCTTCTCCTGTTACAAAAAGGGTAGAAAAAACCTCGCTCATGCAACTCCTCAGGAAGGCTCCAGCAGGACCCTGCCCGCTCCCAGGGCTTTGCTCTCCTCGCCCTCAGTGTCTAGAATTGCCTTCCCCTTCCCCTCCCACTCCCACAGGTGCCTGTGGGGCACAGAGGTTGCTCCTGAGAACAAACACCAGGGATGCTTCCCCCAGGAACAACTCCTGCTCCAGAAAGATGCTGGGAGGGCTGGAGCCCCTCTGCTGTGAGGACAGGCTGAGAGAATTGGGGAGGCCAGAGAAGGCCCAGAGAAGAGAAGGCTCCAGGAAGAGCTTGGAGCCCCTTCCAACTCCATAAAGGGGCTCCAGGAAAGGTGGGGGGGGAACAGTCTTGTTGAGGGAGGGGAGCCACAGGAAGAGGGAGAAGGATTTGACACTGAAAGAGGGGAGATTGAGATTAGATCTCAAGGAGAAATTTTTCACTCTGAGGGTGGTGAGACCCTGTCCCAGGTTGCCCAGAGAAGCTGCGTCTGCCCCATCCCTGGAGGAGTTCGAGGCCAGGCTGGATGGGGCTTGGAGGAACCTGTTGTGGTGGAGGTTTGGGAGTTGAAACCCCTCCTTGAAATCCCTGGAGGTTTCAAGGAGCACCCTGGTCTGGTGGGAGGTATCCCTGCCCAGGGCAGGGGGTTGGAACTGGATGATCTTCAAGGTCTCTCCCAACTCCAACCATTCTGTGATTCTGTGAAGCCTCTGTAGCAGCAACACTCAGACAAGCCACCAGGACAGACTGGGCAATCAGGACTGAGCTCTGGGAAGAGCTTTAATTTCTACCTAAACAAGCATATTCCCAAGTTTGCAGTTAAAACCCACCATCTCCCCAAACCACCCTAATGCTCCCACACCTGCTCAGCACCACTTGTTGGGCTTCTTCCTCATTTACAGATACACAGGCATCCAAGCTCAGAGCAGCAAAGCCTTCTCTGCTCAAGAAGCCTTGCCGATACGAGGAAACCCCTCCTCCTCCCCTCTCTTCCTGTTCCAAAGGGATAGGGATGAGCAGTGCCCAGGAACAGCTCTGTACTCCTGAAGGACTGCTCCAGAGATACATCCTCCACTGCATCACTACCTCTTTGTCCTTCTCCCCTCGAGCACAGAAGAGCACTCCCAAGGGCTTGGCCAGGTTCTACCTCTCCTACCAAAGACTTCGGATGGCCAGTCCCCCTACAGAAGCCAGGCACAGTCAGGCTGCGGTGGATAAGGAAAGTTGGAAGACTCAGGCAGCCACCCTGAGGCTCTCAAGGACTTGCTTCCCTCACTGCTATGAGAATTCCATGTTCCTGAGGACATTAATATACCTTAATTGCCCATGAGCAGCCTCACCTGGGACCTCCTCCCACACTTTCTGCCCATGCTCAGGAGCTGTATTTGAGCCCAGGCTTCAGCACCCAGTTCTGGTCTGAGTTGTTGTTGGTAGAGGTGCCTTCACCTCTGTCCCTGGCTCTATTTTGTGGATAGACTTCAGACCTGCATAGCAGGTGACTTTCCTCCAACCTGATCTCCTCCATGGACCTCAAATGTGCAGTCAGTCCTGTCTCTTGTCCCATCTCCTGCTGCTCCAGACTGAACACCTTGGATAGATCCAGAACTTCATTCATCGTCTAATTTTGCCTAGGTCTTACTATGGATCCTGTTACCACCACCCTGCTCTGCCTCCCTTGTTCAGCTCCCTGGCTGGTGAGGACACTGCCTGTGCCCTGGTGACCCCTAACTCGTGCTTCCTTGGGGAGCAGCCCCACTTCTGCCGCTCCCTGACAAGCTGAGATCTTTCAGTCAACTCCCATTGAGTTCATCACTGTTTCCTCGTTAAGGAGTGGCTACGTTCATGTTTCTTGTCCTTGTCAGCCCCTGGGAACTTCTTGTTCTTCTACTCCTGGCTGACTGCAGGAAATTTACAGGTTTGCCTTGTAGAGAAATTGCCACCTAAATGGCACCAGCGTCTTCTTGTGAGGCCATAACTGGAAACTGTTCTCCCCTGCTGGGGTGTGTGTGAAGTGACTCAGCAGCGTTTCCTGAAACAAGCCCCCGCCTCATGGCAAGGACACCCAGAAAGGAGGCACCCGTCAGCAGCTGAACACTGCAGATGAAGCGTGTCAAGGAGTCACAGCCATCCTGCTAAGGCTGATGGGCATGCGGATGTAAGACATCTATTAAAAATGGAGAAAAACCTGCTAAAAGAGTAACATCCAGTGGCCACTCAAGTTCTTGGTGGATCCTCATCCTACCACCTGGACATCTCAGGTTGGTCACATTGTCTTCAGCTTAAACACCCCTTGTCAGGAGAGGCGGAGCACAAAAACAAGCATCTAGCTCCAGCCAAAGCCCCGTGGGAGGCTGGCAGCTGTAGGGGGTGAGGGGAAAGTTTTGGTGAGAGAGGAGAACATGCAAGAAAGATGGGGTAGAAATGCAAAGAAATCCCAACAGCGACCATGGCAAGGACTGAGCGTCGTCTTCTGAGACGTGTGAGAAGACAGGGCGGGAACTGGCGAGGAGCTTGTAGTGTTACAGAAGGAAACTTCCAGATGACTCATCTTTTCTGCATTAAAACAAGGTCTTTACAGCTTGTTTATGGAATACTATTATTATTATTATCATCATCATCATCATCATCTTATTTATTTAAAGAAAAATTACTGTGAGACCATCATCAACTAAAAACAAAAAAGAGAATTAAAAACATTAGCCCAAAAGGCAAATTGTGCACAAGTTGTTGGAGACTGGAGAGCAAATGTGTGCCACCAAGTCCAGAAAGGCTTGGGGAGGAAGGGGGACAGCCAGCATGGCTGAGTTGGGCTAAGGCAGCCATTAGATGTTGGGGGAAAACAAGCCTTGGATAAATTGACCTTGCATCCAAACGAGCAGGTGACAAGAGGGACAACAACCATGTTTTCAAGTGTCAGGAGGAAATTTGCCATGAGGTTTTTAAGATGAAGGCATAAAAGGAGTCCTCCGTGAAAGATCCATCAGAAAAAATATAAGATACTGGGATTGATGACCTACACAAAGAGCCCAGAAGGTTTCCCCCAACACTTTCAGAACAAAGAGATTTCTTGGAAACTGAAGTGTGGGTAATGAGTTTATGAAGGTACAGGATCATACTCTCTACTTCAAACAACCACTGAAAGGAACAAAAGATGAAGCAGCCCAACCAAGTTTTCACTGAGAACTGCTGCAGTGCTGGAGCGCAGGAGAGTGGCAAACGCAACGTCAACTTTTTGAAGTGTTCCCAGGGCTGTCTATGGAGCCAGAAGAGCAGCACTTTCCTGACCATACCAATAACATAGGTAGAAATTACAATTAAAATTGATTAATGGAATAACAATCCTAGAGACCGTGTAGGAAAGTGTGACATCACAGAACAACGTAGTAAACGTCAATGGTAGATCTTATTGGAGAAGATGATTTTATTTTAAATTAAAACACCCTTTCACACTCACAGCCATGGGCAGGTACCAAGCATCCACATGGCCTGATCTGTAGCTCAGTGCCAAGACACCCGTATCAAGGTGGCTTGTCCAATGTTGTTTGCTGTGACATGTAAGTGACACCAGCTTCCAAATCTTCCTCACAGCTTCTGGGTGGTTCTGACTTGGGAAATGACCTATTTGCTTTGCAAGTACCTTTTCATACTATTCCAGAGGTAACAGGTTGATCTTTTTTTCTCTTCATCCTTCCCCACTTGTGTGAAACATCTGGAAGTACTTTACTCTTTCCCTTCTTGTCTGGACGTCTTGTGACTCACACCCCATCTTCCTACCATCATCTCTGAAAGGCTTGAGTTTTCATTTCAAGCTGTTGCCTTTTTTTCAGGCTGTGATTACTGTCCTCAGCTGGAAGTCCTCAGAATCTCCAAACAGATGTGCTGGGATCTCGAGCTGCTCATCTCAGTGCCATTGACCCCTGCCATTCCCACAGCCCTCCTGCTGCTTTTTTCTTCTGCTGGTCCCATGGATGTCTGCCCTCTCTCCAGACCAATCTTCTATTTCCTACTACAATTCTCTGCAACTGCTGAAGAATCTCTCCAGATTCAGTTAAGACAAGACCTGCCTCAAATCTAGTATCATCCCTGGTGAAACCACGACACCTGGAAAAAGGGATCTGTGGTCAATACACAGAATCCCAGAATCCCAGACTGGTGGGGGTTGGAAGGGACCTCTGGGGATCATCCAGTCCAACCCCTCTCAAAGCAGGGTCACCCAGAGCAGGTCCCACAGGAATGTGTCCAGGCAGGTTTGAATCTCTCCAGAGAAGGAGACTCCACACCCTCTCTGGGCAGCATCTTCCATGGCTCTGCCACCCTCACAGCAAAGGAGTTTCTCCTCATGTTGAGGTGGAATTTCCTGTCCTCTTATTTGTGCCTGTTGCCCCTTGGCCTGACCTCAGGCACCATTGAGAAGACCCTGGCCCCATCCTCTTACCCCATGCCCTTCAGATCTTGCTCAGCATCAAGGAGATCCCCTCTCAATCTGCTCTTCTCCAGCTGAACAGCCCCAGGTCCCTCAGTCTTTCCTCAGCTGAGACATGCTCCAGCCCCTGAGCATCTTCATAGTCTCCACCGGACTCCAGCAGTTCCCTCTCCTTATGGAACTGGGGGACCCAGAACTGGTCACAGTGCTCCAGATGTGGTCTACCCAGGGCAAGGCAGAGGAGGAGGATGACCTCCCTGTGGCCACACTCTTCTTGATGGCCACCAGAGTACAGTGCTGGCCTATGGGCAACTTGTCCACCAGCACTCCCAGGCCCTCTCTACAGAGCTGCCTTCCAGCAGCTCAAGCCCTAACCTGTACTGGTCCATGGACTTATTCCTCCTGAGGTGCATGATCCTACACTTGCCCTTCTTGAACTTCATGACATTCCTCTCCACCCAGTGCTCAAGCTTGTTCAGGTCTTTCTGGACGGCAGCACAACCTTCTGATTAGTCAACCACTCCTCCCAGCTTTGCATCATCAGCAAACTGTCCACGTTTCCAACAAAGATGTTAAACTGCATCAGTCCCCATATTGACCCTTGAGGAATGCCGCTTGTCACCAGTCACCACTTGGACATTGAGATGTTGACCTCAACTCCTTGAGTGCAATCATCCAGCCAGTTCCTTATCTATGGAGTGGTGGGTAAGGCCAGCATCTGCTTGCTCCCTCAGCACTCATGGGTACATCCCATCAGGGCCCATGGATCCGTGGTTGTTCAGTTTGCCTAAACCTGAGCCTCTTCAACCAATTAAAAGTCTTCATTTCTCCAAACTTTCTCTCCTACCCCCAGGATCTGGGATTCCAGCCTCAGTAGTAAAGACTGAAGCAAAGTCTGAATTCAGTAACTCTGCCTTCTCTGTATCCTCTGTCTCCAGGGCACCCACCTCATTCAGCAGATGGGCTACATCTTCTCTTATCTTTCTTTTGTTACTGAAGTATTGAAGAAGCCCTTCATGTTGTCCTTGCCAGGTTTAATTCCAAGCAGGTCTTATTCTTCCTTGTTGCACCTCTGCATAAATTCCTATATTCCTCCCAAGCAGCCAATCTCCTTTTCCACATTCTGTAATCTTCCTTCTTCCAACTGAGTTATTCCAGAAGCTCCCTGCTCCTCCATGCAGGTCTCCTGCCCTCTTTGCTTGATTTCCTACTCATAGGGATGCACCCATCTTGAGCTTGGAGGAAGTGGTGCTTGAATATGAACCAGCTTTCTTGCCCCCCCTACTCCATGATGCAATGACATTTTAATCCACATAGTAGTTCTGGTCCATCCATCTGAAAAAAAGATTATGGTGGAACTACAAAGTTATGGAGAAGAGCAAGAACAACTGTCAAAAGTTTGAACTAGTTTCTTTTCAGAGGATGCCCACACAGAATTTCCCAGTCTAGAAAAAAAAGAGAGACTGAAGATTAAGATGAAAGAAGTCGACAAAATCTTTTTTTTTTTTTTGCTTGGACATGGTGATGAGGACTGGTTACACTCACCTCAAAAACTTGGTAGAAAAATATAACAAGACAAAAACCCAATGAGGTGTTATTAAATATAAATGCTGTGTCTTTTTCAAAGCTAGAGTAGCTGGAAAAATCAAAAGTACCAGTGAAGTCATGTGTGTGATTACGATCTTTGTCCTCTTTCCTAGGCATCCACTATCGGTCTCTGTCCTGATGTCTTTTCCCATGCTGGTCTCTGCTGGAGACACAATGGGCTGGATGGATCTTCCAACTAATCCCACACTGACTTCTCGTTTTACATCTTGCTTTTGAGAGCAGTGCCATATCCCTTCCCATTTGCCAGAAGCTCTCCTAGGATTGCACTGTACCTGCTCCGTGCCTCCCATGGACATGAGAGGAGATCAGGTGGGGCTTTGCCCAATTCAGCCTCTTGCTGCCAATGGCACCATGGAAATCTGTCACCATTTGTCCACTCAAATCACACAACTGCAGGAAATTCAAGGTCACTCCGACACTGTCCAAAACAGTTCAAAAGCTGGATCTGCACATCCCCGATGACAAGTATCTGCAGATTAACTCATTTTCTAGTATTTCTGCAACCTCCAGCCCCAGCAGCTGACTGCTGGCTTGCCAGGGAGAGACTGGACCTGATGGACTCCAGGGTGCTTCTAGGTGGCCTCTCAGGCTAAACAGCTGGGACAGGCCTCCATGAAGATTTGTGTCCTCATACAGAAATGCTGGTGCTGCGGTGGGTTGTCCTCTAGCTGAGGAGTAACACCTCTGCACGTGCACAGGTCTGTCCAGACACTCCAAGTCACCAGGTTAGGGTGATGTGGGCAATTGGCCCAGCATTGTCCTTGCTTCCCAATCTGTTCTGACCAGCACCCACCACCACCTTTGCTCTTTGGAACCAGAAATTTCTAAGAATAAATTTCCACTGACTCTTCCTGAATCTTTGCTTGAAAGCAATAGTTTTAACTCACAGCCTGAATCCATGGATTTCATATTGCTACGTACTTTATGTGGTGTATAACTGGTTTTCTGTCTCAGACATTCTTAACAGATCAGTGGAGTTCAAGGATGAACAGCGCAGAAAATCAGAATCTGAGCTACAGATAATTAACGTGTCTGGATGAGGAGCAGCTCCAACAACCTCTGAAGTCCATGGCTGTTGGAAGTTCCTGTGTTTCTGCTGTTGGCACAGCCTTGCTGCATCAGCACATTGAGTGGCGCCTCTTGGCTCCCATTGATCCTTTCAACTTTGCATTGATGTTGTTCCAAGAGACAGAGACAGCCCTCCTTCTCTTCCACAGTTAGTTTGGTTTTGTCTTTTTGAATTGCACCGAGTGTTCTCCATTAATAGCTCATGAGGAAATGGCCCGTTTGCTTTTTCCATCAAATCCTACTGGTCACATTTTTCAAACGCTGGCAGTGGGGATTCTTCTCTGAAATTTCAGTATCTTATCATAATCTCTAAAGAAAACTCAGGCTGATGGACTACTTTGCTCCATTAAAAGAGGTTCTGGAAGAAGGAAGGTGGTGTGGCGTAGAACATCAAACCTAGAATCCTCCCAGCGAAAGCAAAGGGTAGGTGAACTCACCTTCGGTAATTTCTTTAGAGAGCACTGGAAAACAAAGACTTCTGTCAGAAGACAGGATGGGTGAGTGATGGCTGTTGGCAGAGATTCACAGGTGACTGCAGCAGCAGACACAAGACCAGGCCTCTTCTGTCTCCTTCTGGTTGCTGTCCCGTCATATTGGGTCTGTCTGGGACAGAGTTGGTTTTCTTCACTGCAGGCTACATGGTGCTGTCGTTCAGATTTGTGAGGGAGACAATGCTGACAGCACACCAGTGTCCTGGCTATTGCTGAGCAGTGCGTGCACCACATCAAGGCTTCCTCGTTTTGTCACTCTTCATTCCTCCCAGACTGGGCACAGACAAGTTTGGAATGGACAGAGCCAAGACAGTGGCCCCAGAGTGATATTCCATACCATATGATGTCATGTTCAGCAAATAAAAGCTTAACGACAGGAGGAGGATGCAGTGATGTTTATGGTTATGGTTACGTACATGTCATCGTGCACACCGAGACCCAGGAAATGGCTGAACATCTGGACAGGACACAGTAATTAAATTCTTTATTTTGCTTGGCCTGTGTGCAGCTTTTGCTTAACCTCTTAAATCATCTTCATCTCAATTCACAAGTCTAACCTGCCTTCTGCTTTCTCCCCATCCTGCAGGAGAGGGCTGTGAGAGAGCAGCAGGGCAAGTGCTTGGCATTTGGGCAGGGTCAACCCAACGCACCCACAAACGTGCAGGGAATACTTCTACTTTTCACCCAAAACGATTACTTCCTCACTGCTGCTTTATTTCACAAGCAGGCTTAGCCAATATTCTGCTTCTTCCACACTTTTGGAACAAGCACAAACGTGACAGCAAGCAGACATCTTTCTGAGTTGTACCGCATGACTGCTCAAAAAAATTATCTCCCATTAATCGTCCTCTTCGCTTTGCACATTTACCAAAAAGGACATGCAACATCTGTGCACGGCTGCTCCATAACCAACAGCCTCAGTCCAGCTACAGGATGTGGGTCACCAGTCCAACCAACAGAGTCTTTTCTTGGTGCTCAGCTGTTTTCCATGTGCCCCTGGCTCTGGGATACTCTGCACTTAATGTAGGTTGTGAGACCCAGTTCATTCCCATTATTCACTCGACTGTGCATCAGCTCTTTGTTAGGTCTATGCTAAATTATGGGATTTCTGCACCAAAACACTCTCCATACACAGGGAACCCATGATATCACCCTGACTTGCTTGTGTTATCACAGGAACCAACCTCTTACACAGTAATCTCAATCACCAAAGCCTTCAACTCCATTACACGCCCTTCTCCTTCACCCACTGTCACGTGTTTGTGGTGTATTACCACCTCCTACACCTGCTCTATTTCAGCTTTTCAGAGCAGAAACCACCTTCTCCTTCCTGTGTAAAAGGCTGTCCTCCCTTTCTAACCCACTTGAGCGTTTCACACTGTCAAGATGCAAATTAATAAGGAACACAGGACTGATACAATCTACCAGGCTCTCCAAAGCAACACCCTTTGACAGGCACCCCTGTGACAACAGAGAACCTTGCAGATGAAAATTTGATTAAAATGCAGAAAATAAGTACAGTATCAGATAATGTCCCATGAACAGAAATCAGCAATGGAGCTTGACAGGGATCAGAGCTGTTGAATACAACCAGAAATGGACAAGAAAAATAAAACCAAAACAAAAAACAATGACAAGTTCTGTTGGTAACATAGTTATTCATGGCTGTAACAATAACAACTGAAGAACTGCAGGAGAGCCTTACAGAATTGAATGACATGGACAACAGAGTGTAGCGAGAGGCATCCATACAGCACATGACAGGATACACTGGGAAAACACACTACGAAGATCTATAAACACCGCAATGGCAAGGACAGTCTGAGTCCACATTCTCTTCTACAATGCAAAACCAAGGCAGCATCAAATAAAGGGAGCAAAAGACATGTTTAAATAATGACTGAACAAATTAATGGAAGAGGTACTCCTCTAGAATTAGTAAAGATGCCACACCTTCATAAAGAAATACACTTTTTCTTTTTTCTTTTCCCTTTTCTTTTTTTTTTTTCTTCAACAAGTTACTATTCAACATAATTCTCATTTAAAAAAAACCAAACACCACCTCCCCTCTCCAAAAATAACTGCACAACCAAACCTCAACATTCCACAGCTGGCAGAGGCCTTATAAAGGCTTACAACGATAATGGCAAGATACATGTATCTAGAGAACTGTCAGCAGGGGCTTCCACTGCTTCTGTCTTCACATCCGTAAGGGGGTTTGTACAAACATCTGTATTATTACTGCCTAAACTCTAATTCCCAGATCACTTAAATAACATTTATTAAACACAGAACATTGACCTTTTATGACAACTGAGAGTTCTCGGGAATTCACAAAAGTCACCATGCACTATAAAACATTACGTAAACAAAAAATATCTACGATTGGGGTTTGCAATTTACATTCAGTTCCTAAGAGACAGGCCATGGAATTCCAAAGTGGGCAAGTCTATTCGCTAGGACTAATACAGAAACCCCTCGATTCAAAATATAGAGAATACACTAATAAAAATGCCTATCTTCTGCATTCTTTGATGTATATCATGTCCAGAAGCAGAATGTGATGGTACAAGTATTTTATTTCTGGTATTTAACGAGAAACCTATGCTTTTCTAAATACACACATACTGTAAATCGCATTAAGATCTATCTACCAGAAAGACTTATGTTTGTTTAAACAAGGAATTTCTTCTTGAAGTCCCTGAAAGGAAGATGAATGCGCTCCAGATCACCAGCTTCAGTATTTCAGCTTTGCTGCATTTTTCTACGCATCTCTTCAAGAGCTGCTTCTCGTTCTCTTAAAAGCTGTTTAAGTCGTTTTATTTTTTCATCCCGTATTGTTTCATCCAAGTCTGGGGGAGTCAAAGGGAAAGCATCATCTCTGAAAGAACCTTCAAAAACTGAAGTATCATGTTTACAAGACACCAAAACTGGAACACTTGAGTCTGCAACGTCACTGTATTGAGAGTTCAGGTCTTGCTCGGGGTCCCTACTTGCAGACAACATAAAGTCTGTGGAAGGACTTTGCTGCAGTAAGACTGGTGGAGGTGGAACGTTTCTGTTCTGTACACTGGAACTTGGGCTGGTGTCTTCTGAACTTGAACTCATGAATGATCTGACTGAAGTTTTCCTTCTCTTTCCACTGTCTGACAATGGAGAAGATTTTATTTTTCTTTTCTTAGCCAAATCCTCTTCCAGATGGATAAGTATCTGTACAGTCAAGACACACATAGAATATACAGCTGTTAATCTGTGCATCATTATTATAACATCACAGTTCACCAAGCACAAACTACAAGTTATTTGTTGTTACCTTCTTAGAATTACTATATGGAAGATGTTTCTTTTGGCAATTTGAGCAAGTATACTTCTGTGTTCAGCATTCTTCTAGCAAAGACTCCTGGTTAACAATACCACAACATTAAATTCACTCCTTCGTCAAAAGTGCACTTCTGCCTTCCCTGTGCAGACCTGTTGCTGCTTAGGTTCTTTAACTGGAGTGTAAGACACAAGTTCTCTATCTAACTTGATGGGAAAATTCAAAAGGGAAGAATTCTTCATGTTTTCATTTCCAAAACACTCAAACTTGAGCAATAACGCCCATTACGGGACTGTACTTCTCCCAGCTGCTTTGTTATTTAAATGTTAAGGTACTTTAGGAAGAGCAGGCAGCAGATCTGCTCAAAGCAGGGCTCTTACCACAATTTATACAACCCAAGAAAGCCTTTGACTGCGTAAGATCCTACAAAAGAAGATTTAGAATGTTATGGCTCAACAGAACTACTTTGGATGGACAAAATAATTTCAATGCCTTAGGATGGAAGCCCTTATATGGAGGGAACCTTTCCAGAAGCACCCAAGCAAGTTCCTAGCCAATGACAGAGGACTAAATTTATAAAGACACTTGTAACTCCAAAGATTATACACGTACATAGGTAAATTTCTTTTACTAAATCCACACATGACTAAGTGGATACCTCTCTTTGGAAGTCAGTCACACCTTGTCATGGGAGGGACTGAAGCACCTTGAAATAATGGCCCTTGACTAATTTCAAACTCAAGGGTAAAGCTTCACAAGAAATTCTTCTGTTATTCTGCTTGTACCCATTCACTACTGAATAAACATAATTGTTTGCAGAAGGCTAAATATAATTCAGGATACAGAGGTGTGGTTTCTGTTCCAGTAAATACTATCCCTTTGACTGTTCAGCCACCACTAGAGGGTCTGGTCTTTTTCAAAGCATTTGTTCTTCAAAGTTCCTCCAGTGGAACCTCCCCAAAAAAGCATAAAAATTCTTAAATGGTATTCAAGTCATGCTGAAATTGCACAACTCTATCATACACAAACACGTTCTAGGATCAATTCTCCCAGGCACTGTAACAATAACTGACTCGCCCTGGGGAATCCAAGTTCAAATAACCACGCAGCTCTGTAGTGACCACACACATGCTGCTCTGGATGTGTCGCAGTACACGTTTTAGCACTGAAAAATGTCAAGATACCTTTTCCTCTTCAACACATTCCTCGTGTTGATTTGTCATCTCCACATCCAACGATGAACTACAAAAATCATTTGTCCTTTTCAAGCTGTTACTGGAACAAACCCTTTCTTCTGGATTCTCATAGGAGGTCCTTAATGGTATTCTCTTAAGGTACACTCTTTCCTCCTTAGAGAGGCCAAATTTTTTCCTTAATTCCAAGTATTGTTTCCAATGTGGCTTCTCTTGCTGTTTGATTTGAGTAACCTTTCCCGGTGAATCCATCTTTTCAGACCAGATCTGAAATATAAAAACGGTGAGAGCGCCATCAATCACACTCTCTCACTCTTTCTCTCTCTCTCCATGCACACCAACTAAAAATTCACTACTAGAAAGAACATTTGTTTTGTCAGCCATTCTGCAAGAGTTACGTTACGACACATAAGCCAACTTCGAGAGGTCTAACACTGGCGATAGTTATTTAAAACCCTGGGTACACTGTGGAACCTCCAGAAAATGCGCAGTCTGACTACTAAGCCACAGAAGTGAAAGAAACAACAAGGGAATCACCTGCTCTAAAGCTTCAAAGTAAGGAAGGAAGATGATGGAAGATCAGACGGTGTCTTTACAGCATCACTTTCAGCCTGTCGAATGCACTTCATCTTTGCATTGCGGTGGACAACAATGACAAAGCACCATTTGGCCACCTCTCCTCCCTACCCTGTGTAACCTGAGCTGTTTCTGATCGTCATCTTCAATCCCAGATCAGTGTCTGGCAACCCAGAGCCTTGCAAATTTAGGTACTAAAAGCAGCAAACATTTGATATGCTATTTTTCACAGAAGTTAAAGCAAATGAGAATTCTAACACCTCACATCACAGAGCACTCAAGGGGGGGAAAAAAGTCTATTTTAACCATTTTTCAGGTGAGGAACAATCAAACCTTTTTGTCCCTACAGCCTGATGCCATGATGAAATGTCTAAAATTTGCACAAATACGCTGAGCTGGCATTTCTTTTCTGTCAACACAAGCAAGTATAATCTAGTTTCAGAAGGCAAACGCATTCTGGTCTCTTGAGCAACTGAAAACTTGACCTACAACCCTTTGTGGGTAGAGTTCATGGGATTTGAGGCCAAGGAGTTTTTATGTGTTTTGAAAATTATGATTGTAAAAGAGTATCTAGGTCCAGCATGAAGGGGGAAAGCCATTAAAGATCTCTAAGATTTTCTTTTGCCTGACATGAAATTATGAGTCAAAAGAGGTGGGTCCCTCCCAGTTGTGGCATGAAAGGATGGAAACACAGCTCCTGTCTTTGACTGCCTGAGCTAACAGAGACAGCAGCTGACATAGTATAACACCAGAGATTGTCTCTGGATGACAAACCCTCTTCTTCCTCTTGGGTAGCTGCAAACTTCTCTACCTCACACCACTCCTACACCACAGCCAATGGCTGTGCCGTCAGAATGTGGCATCACCGACACCAGAGAGCAGATACAGCTCCCAGAGCTCAAACAATGAACAACTTTCCTACGGTTTCAGTTGTTACTGACAATTTATCTTGCAAGAAAATAACAAGTCGTCTTTTCTTTATGCATTTTTTCACTTGCATAGTGCAATGTCATTGAAATAATACTAATTTAAAAAAAAAAAAAACTATTTATTGAATAGAACCAGCCTTTAGACGGGCATTTCCAAGTTACAAAAATCTGTGAACTAATTAATAGCCTTTTTATTCAAATAGAAGCAGGACCATATAACAATTAGCAGAGACTGAGATGGGCGTGTTTATTGGAGAGAGTTACCTTTTGCCAGTTGTCACTGAAAGCACACTCCTGCTTAGACTGAGGTGAAACAGCACTTGCTGCTTTGGGGGAAGGACTCTTCTCAGTGCCATTTTGGCACACATTTTCCTGTGCCCCTACAGCTGTAACAGGGGTTGCTCCACTCAAAATGCTCTCCGTGACGTGCAAACTCTTTCTCTTGTTTACAGCTGAATTCTCCTGATTGGCATTTAGTGTCACCGGAGCTGCAGGTGCAGATTTTAAGTCATTCCTTAAGCCAGTTGATGAAGAATTTTGGGTGGTTTTGCATGGTTTTGGATCTTTCTGAGACAGCACCATTCCTTTGCTTTTTGACAATACCAGATTCACTACTTCATTGGTTATTTTATTGACTGCAGTAGAATCAATTAACTTGGACGTGTCCTTTTTAAGTGAAGTATCAGAAGAGGAAGGTGCTTGTTTGTCAGCTTGAGCTGTCAGAACATCAGAGCCTCTTTTGGTCAACAAATAGACTTTCCCATTGTACATGACCAGAGCATTATCCTTAAGAGGTGTGAATTTTGTCTGGCTTCCACTGGGACCACTAGAGGAGGACAGTAAAATATTTGCAGCGTTAACTTCTGCATTATTCATGTCTGACAAAGTTTTCAGGATCTTGGAAGCCACGTTATTTGATGACTTTACAGGGATAAGACAAGGCACTGACGACTGCGGACTTTCTTTCACAATCCACTTCATTGGAGTCTGCTGGCACCGCTGATCATCAGATGGTGCTGTCTCAGCAGAAGAACTATTTCCCTTTTGTGTAGCTGTCATTATTAATGATTTTGAAACTTCTGCAGCACGTTTGGGGCAAATGGCTTGCAAACACTTGGGAAGTACTGTTTTCACTGTGTTCACTGGTGACACATAAATAACAGTTGGCATTTTTGCACAGTCAGCTCCTCCAGACATATTTGTTGCCGCAGATGACAGTATTTTTTGCTGTATTGAAGGCGGTAGAAAAGAAGCTGGGACAGATTTCACTTCTGCATCAGCTGGTATCTGGAGGTGGTGGTCAGAGGGCAGGACCGGAGACTTCGCAGCCACTGGGAGACTCGTTGTGTTCACTAACATGTAAGCAGCATTACTCTGGTTGGATGAGCTCGTTACAGACTGTCTTTGCAGAACGTTGCTATCAACCGACACACAACTGCTCTGGACATTAGTGGTTGATTTGGGAATTACACTTTCTTTTTCAGAACCTGCCCTAATGCCTTCCTGTTTGTCTAATGTCCTCGTAAGAATAACTTTCCCAGGATTAGGAGATTGAAAAACAGGTATCTTAACCGAAGTAGGTGCAGTAGTATTGGCAAGCTGTGTCTTAAAAGTAAGATGAACTGGACTAGAAATTTTCGCTTTAGAATTATTTGGCATGGCTGAAGACTGAACTATTGGCACAAAGCTTCCAGGAGATTTAGAAATTGGAAGTAATTTCAGAAGGTTTTTTCCATCTGGTCCCGTTGTCTGAACTACGCGGTACACACAGCCTGCAACACTTAACAAAACAACGAAAAGAGAAAAGAACAAGAAAAACGAAAGACAGCATAAGTGAACACAGCATAGCTATTTTAATTAACGTGCATCCCTGACTGGCATACCCAGCACTGCTACACCTCAGAAGCACATTAACTAGTGAAAAATGCCAGATCTAATCCTCAGGAACTTCATTGGAAAAAGTCCTACTGATCTACTCAGTGCGCATTCTGGGTGAGCGTTTCAAAATACCACAGATTATCTGAAAATAACGCCCAACTTTTACATCCCGGAGTAGCAAGAAATGACATCCTTTTCAGATAAAAATAAGTTAAAAGACCCAAGAAAACCCTTGACATTATCCTCCTCTTCTACTTACACGGCTTTTCACTTTGAAAAAGAAAACCGTTACCTCCAGGTTTCACAGAGAAGCCATGTTTTTTGCTTTCCCATCTCCCTGTTACTAACAATAACCTTCTTTGGTGCTACAAAGTATGAATTTCAAGAGAGCTTCAGGAAAATGCAGGCAGATGAGTTGCATTGCAAGTTAGAGACAGAAATTACTTCAGGCACATACATACACAAAATAAATTAAGATGCAGAACAGAGAATACGTGAACTTGGTGGAACAGGATGGTCACCTCTCGTGCCTACATGTCACCTGCTGACTCATTCCTTAGGTATAGACTAAAAAGCCAGACATCTCTCAAGAGATGGAAAAGAAGAACAACCTCAAATGCCATCAAGGTACATAAATTTATGAGAACAAGAGTCTAAGTCTAGAAAATAAAAGTCTTCAAAATCAAGGAGGAATACATGGAAGTGACACCAGTGGAATCTGAAGAGTAAATACAGATTTTTTGCAGATGAAGACAGGAACACAAAGCAGCAAACAGACAGAGCCTTGTCAAACCAGAAGTTAGCTGTGGCTGCAACAAATGCCAAGATTTTTCAAGTCCATTGCAAGACAGAGAATCTTTCCCACTTCAAGTGAGTTTGCCCAATTTTTGGCATCCTCCAAAAAAACCTCTTGGGCTCTCAGAAGAACCATGCCCAAATGCCCAAAGCATTACAGAAGCAACATGGCATGTTGAGACACGAATGATCAAACCAGAGCTTTCCTCCTTAGTAAAGAAGGGGGCAAATGAACTGGAAGTAGGTTTCAGGGTCTTGACATCAGATCCAGCATGATTAAAAGGCAAGGCTGCCAACTCCACTTTCAGTCACCAGGAGCATTCTAGCTCTGTCCCATTGGCTTCCTAAACCAATAAATGCACTGAGAACATGGACATGAGAGTACTTCCCAGTCCAGATGACATCAGTGTTGCGTTCTGTTTACTGTCAAGTAGCTTGGAAACACTGGCATTTTTTCTGGTTTAGTGTGTTACTGTTTGGGCTTCCAACTCAGCTTGGAACAGAGTGACTAGGAGATATCATTCACGGGTTCCACCGTTGCATCTGCTCAAGAAGTCAGTCAAGACATTGCCTTTTCCCATCAAGTGAGAAGTCACAAGGATGCTCTTCACTCCCAGAGTTGGACAATTCCTGCTACAGCCAGAGAGGTCACCTTCCCCTTGGTGGTCAACATAAATTACCATGTCATCTGTCTAAAGCATAAAGGCTTTAGACACACAGAGCTTTCCTCACTGTAACCTTACAAGTAATTATCACATCCAGTATTTTGGTAGAAGGCCTCATTTCTAGGTGCATTGTGTGAAAAAGCAGACGCTTACATGATTTATCAGTGCAGCAGGCAGGAAATTCTGCAATATTTGTTTTAAAAAACAACATACTGAAAATTAAAATATAAGCAACATACCACATGGTTCCTGGTGGAAGCCACCACCAGAGGTTTTAGCAGTAAAATGGAGATAAGATATTTTGGGATCAGAAATGACAGCTGAGAAGGACTGACGGGTGATGATCTTACAGAAATATTTTTTTCTAAGCACAGAGCAACTAGAAAATTTTTTATGTTTGAGCTTAATTAAAGCAGGAAAGTCTCATTTTTGGAGCCACTTTAAACTTCCCAGCACTATTGGTAATGCAGAATGAGGACGACCAGCCCTGAGCTCCTGGACAGGGCTCTTCTGTGCTTCTTTAATAATCCTACAATCTACACTCTCAACTTCTCTTTTACAGATAAAAAATTATTCTGATAGCCAATTCAGAAGGAAATTTTCAGGGGGTTCCACAGACAGGGAACAGCTTTTACAGAGCAAATGGGCACTTACCTCCACTCAAACTAACTATCACTGCAAATAGGCACCAAAGGGCAGAAGAAACCTCCAAAGAGGCAACGCTCCTCCACCTGTCAAAGCAAGGGGATACCGCTAACTTTTGGCCAAGAGGAGGGGGAGCAGATCAGAGAGACAGGAAGCAAGAAAAACTAAGAGAGAAAGAGAGAGGATGCATTTGCAGGAGTATTTTCTTAAGCAGCACCAAATATTTCCTTGAGCAGCAGGAAACAGCAGTTTCTGAGGCTCACCTCATCTCTTTTCTACCTTGAGTCATTCTTCACTGCCCTTTTGATGGGCTTAAAAAAAAAAAAAAAAAAGGTTTGAAACTGTGCTACAAACAGGATCTTTTAAGTAGGCTAATGAAGAAGCCTCCTTTAATAAAATCCAGTTTGTCTGAACTGCAGGTCATTTTGCTTTTAAAAACAGTGCAGCTTTTATCTCCAGACTCCATGCAAAAAGAGCAAGAAATCCCAAAATGGCAGTTCTGTAGCAAAGAACACTCTTTTACTTGAATCAAGTAGCAGGTACTTAAAGATTGCAGAATTACAAAAAAGCTAAAGGATAGACAAGCAAGAAGGAAAGGAAACGTTGAGATGAGATATTGAGAAGTTGCATTCAGAAACATCCACGAAGAAGGAAGGAAAGATGCTGGAGTCAAAGCTTTTAGATGTTTTTCCTATTTCAGATAGAAGTTGAAAATGCTTCACTGTACATATCTCACGTCAATCAAGACTTTTCCAGGTGATAAAGAAATAATCAGGACAGACATTTCATGTTGCCAAAGTAAAAGCATTTTCAGCTTTTTCATACACTATTGAATGATGAAGAGGAGAGCCAGAAACTATTTTAATACATTCCATGAAGAATATATTTTACAAATACCTTAAGCAGACTGAAAAAAATCTTTCCATCAGTATTTCCCTTTAAGAAGGTCAGATTAACTTCATTTAAGCAGACCATTAAGAAGGTCTTCTTTTAAGAAGATCATTTAAAAGGTCAGATTAATTTCTTTTCCTAGAAGAAATAATCATAGGGATTCTGTAAATCACACCATGTTTTACTTGGGGACTTCTTCCATAATTACTGAAGTAGAGATTTCTTTCTCCTCTTCATCCTCTTTCACTTCCCTATCCTACAAATATAAACTGCCTCAAATCTAGTATCATAATTCTTTGAAACAATTCTATTGTTACGACATTTCAGCATGGCCAAGGCCTGAATACAAGGCAAATCCCCAAACAGAACTTGAGGACAATAAGCTCATGGAGAAAAAAAAGGTGGTGGACTGGTAAAAATCTTATCTAATGTCATCAACAGAAACAACCAAATTCAGGTAGTTGGCTTTCTCTAAAAATAATAAAATTCTGTGACATTCACAGAGGGATCTGTCAACAAGAGGACATTTCTGTTGACAGAAAAAGGTCTTTATTTCATGAGGCAAGCAGTCTGTATGGCAATATTGAAAGCTTCCCAGTCAACAGAGAATATAACATTAAGCAATTAAGCAAGCTATGAAAGCAGAGAGAACAGAAACAAACAGGAAGATTTATTTATATAATTCCTTCAAGCTTAAAAACAAACAAGCAAGCAAACAAACAAAACCAACAACACCACCACCAACAAGAAACACCAAAAAAGAGCCAAAGCCTCAATTGAAACAGAATTTCTTTTTACTTCACTTATCCGAATCAAGCCCTCAAATTTTGTTGTCTAAAAGTCTCATGCTTAATTATTTATAACTTCTATGAAGCAGGAGGCTCAAATAACAAAACACTGAATAATTACAAATTCATCCTCTATTCATAATTTTTGCATTAACAAAAATATCCACAGAATATCTGCAAGAACTAAAACCATTCACCAAATCCACGGCACCCACCAGAGCATCCCAACACATTATTGCAACAGAAATCATGATGATGTCATTTGAAAAAATGTATCCGTGGAGGAAAAAAGGCAGAAAGACTTGCTCAAACTCCAATTAAACTTCAAAGCTGTCAGAAGAAACATTCTCTTTCAGCAAAAGCAACTACGTTTTAGTCTGTCTTTATTCCCAGCTATTACTTTAGAGCCAACTTTCATCTTCAACCAATAAAAATAAATCAAGCATGAACTACAAGCTACTACAGATTTCAGAGAACCAACTTAATTTATTTTCATGGGTTAAGTTAAATCCAGAAAATGGCAAAATGACATTTATTCTAAATTGGAAGCATACAGCCACGGACAAAACAAAATTAATTCATTGCAGTCTATGTTTACTTTATATAGCTGCATCCTATCTGTGTATTAGCTGAATATTACAACAAAACATTCCTTGTAATTATTATTATCTGACGGAAAACTGGAAATTTACTTGGAGTTTGCACACAAAGTTAGGAATTCGGTCTTAATTTAGGAGCTAAAATTTAGGTCCAAGCCATTAGGAAACATCGGGTTTTTTCATAATCCCAAAGGCTTTCAACAGTGACAGAAGAAACCTTTTCGGTTTGATAATAATTTTGCACAAAACCCACTTTCAACCATTGTGGAATATCCCTTGAGTATGGGTAATTACTCTACGATACGCTAACTGCCAGGAAATTCTTCCCGTGCTTTATTAAAAACCACGGCTTCAGCAACCCATGACCACGTCCTCCCTTGGCCACAAAACCATTAGCAGAATTAGAGGGAATGCTAAAACAGCGTCAAAGCTGCAGCCCGCAGCCAGGTAACTCCCAAGATGGGCAAAACGCATCGCGAGCCAAACCACAGCTCCAGCAGTCGCCCCCCGCTTGGCTCCGGCCAGTTTTAAGCCAGGAATGTAAACAGGGAAGGCTTTGGGCAGCCTGGAAAATTTCCTTGGCGTGATGAGAGCTGGCCTCGTCCGGCTCTCATCGTGTCTACAGCTTGATTTGAATTCAGCGGTTGGCGTGAAGCTGTTCTACCGCTGTGGAAGGTTGAAGTCCTACATTTTCGAATCATGGAGCAGTCTCAGTTGGAAGAAAGTTTTCAGATCATTGAGTACAACCAACCGAGCCTCGCAACGCTCTTCCTGTTCCCCATTTCCCAGCTGCTACTGGTACAAGCCCAACTGCGCCTTGACCATCGCGGCAATGCAACCATAACCCCCCCCCCGAGGATAAAGGAGCGAGTGGCGTCGAGCCGGGGTGAGCCAACGTGTGCCGG
>VZRU01004546.1:14196-35975 GCA_013398155.1 Pedionomus torquatus | reverse complement strand
CCCTTCCAACCCAGATGATTCTGTGATTCTGTGTGATTCTGTATCAAAAACTCAGTTTTTTTGGAGTGGTTGCGCTGAAGCTCTGGGCAGCTGATAGATCTTGTGGTTGAAGCATGTGTCTTGGAGCTTAAGGTGTACTGAGTTGAAGTGTGGTGGCTAGGGATTTGACATCTGTATAATATTCTATGTAATAGAGAGAGAGACTATAATATATAATCTAGGCTATAATATTCTCTGTTCCTGAAGATCGGGCAGGTGAATGGTTATTGCAGTTACGTATATTCCAGAAAGACTTGGAAAGTTTGAGCTTTGAAGGCAGATGCTCTTTCCATATGCTCAATGCATCTTCTTTTCTGGTATTGCATTGGAAGCTTTCTCATTAGATTATTTTGAAGAGGAACTGTTTTTCTGTTTAGCAGGAACGATGCCCTTGATATACTGGTGATTCCCCACACACACACTGGCTTTGTTGTTCTCTTTGCTTTAAAGGTCTTCTTGAAGAACGTTTTGTGTGTGGGAAATGCAAGAAAGATGGGGAAATATAAATGCTAAATTTGGACAATGCATCTGTTTGCGGAGTGGTTTTGGTACGGAGCAAACATTGTGAATATGCTAAATGACTCTAATAAAACAGGCTCAAGCATGGTCTTTTTCCCTCAAGGCCTGCCCCGGTGGCTGATAGCTGTATTAATCTTGCATCTATTATTAAACACCCTGTCCTTGAAAAAAGGCTCGAGGCCCTGGCTTTCCTCATGAACTTTTATTTCTCTGCTATTTATTGTTCACTGCTGCCTGTCTGTCTCTAAGGTCATCTATCAGCTTTATGCTTGTCTTGGCCTTGATGGCAATGGCCACTCGGGTGGGAAGAGAGAGAGTAGAGGAGATGTCAGGACACTCTTGTGTGCCTGGCTTGGGGACTTTAAAACACGTCTCTGATTGTCACCGTCTGGCAAATTATTTGGATTCTAGCCCAAGGGCGCACAGCTTCTAATTCTGCCCTAAGGTTGTTCTAGAAGTAGAACAAATGTTGTGCTCAATTTGAGCACCAGGTTTATATCTGAACTTGCATAAGGCTTTTATTTGTGTGAAACTTGACACAGATTTGCCTCTATATGAAGAGTAAAATTTGAAATTGCAAGGTTGGAACTGCAGTTCTAAACCTGTCGAAGTTCGGATGCGTGTTTGAAAGTGGTGGTGTTAGAGGATAGGCTTTTGTCATAGAATCCTAGAATTGTTAGAGTTGTCATCTGCTTGGATAGTTCCAGAGAGCTTAACCTTCTGGTAGGTGGGTTTGGTTTTTTTCCTGAGATGTATTAGGAGCGTGTTGTTTTATGGCTGTAGGTGTTGAAGACTCTGGCTGTATTGCAGTGTGCTGGATCTTCAAGTCTAGTGTAGCCTGGTATCTCAGGAAATGGGAGAGAGTGAGAAAGTTCTTCAAGAGCGTAGGATGTAGTGCATGAATTTGTGTGGAAATCTAAGTAGTAGTACTAATGTAACTAGAAACCAAACAAGTTTGAGGCATGTTAGTGTTGATGAAAGCTCTTTGGTTTGATAACTAGTGAGTTTAGGATAGTCATAGCCATACCAGAATCATAGAATCATAGAATCTTTAGAGTTGGAAGGGACCTCAGAGGTTCCAACCCCCCTGCCCTGGGCAGGGACACCTCCCACTAGACCAGGTTGCTCCAAGCCCCATCCAGCCTGGCCTTGAACCCCTCCAGGGATGGGGCATCATATCTAAATGAAACCTCAAAGTACGTTTCTGGGCTTTTCACTGTTAACAAATGGTATCGGAGGCTGACGGGGGGTAAGGTAGCCGTTTAAACTTCTAAAAGGGCCATGTCAGCCTGCCAAGGACTCAGTTGCTTGTAATGTCTTTGTTTCTTCTCCTTATCACATTGTTATGGATTGCAACAGATGCTGACAGTCGGAAAGTTTCACTGATGTGTAGTTCTTTTGGGAGTTTGCCAAATACAAGATGGGGAGTCCTTTTACAGCATGTAAGACTTAGATAATGGGCTTATTTCCTGAGAAAAGGAAGCTCAAAGGTACTGCATTCTTTGCTGCCTGGTCTGTTTTGCCCACCCCTGTTGTTCGGGTGCTAGGGCTTTTAAGACTATATCTTTTCTGCCTCCAATTACTCATCTGTGCTTTTTTGTTATTTTAAGTGCACAGTCTGAAGTAAACATGAGCTGTGTAGGATGCAATGGCTCACTGAAGACATTCCACACCTACAGCTGAGCATTTCTACTGAGAGTGTGTGATTGGAGAAAAGATGCATTTAAGTACTTTGCAAATCTGCCCTGACCAGAATGTTTGGTTCTGGTGTAAATGGCATGTGGACAAAGAACTTGTCATGGAAGTGGTTCAGAGAGTGCCTTAATATTTGTATTTTCAAGTTCTGCGGAGTCTAGATGTGCTTTAATTTCTCTGCCTCAGCACTCACAGGTACCAAGATGGCTTTTATCTTAATTGATGCCGTTTTTTGAAACTAGATTTGGATATGTGAAAAAAATATGGAAGGAAATGAGGTCAAAATCTAGGAGCCGCTCCTGTGATAGCAGCACTGTATCTCAGAAAAAGAACCCATCTGAAGAAACTCCTTTTATGCTATTATATTATTCATCAGCTGACAAATTGTGAATTCAGTCTTGTGATCAGCTGACCTATCATTTTTTTTGGGTGAGGGTGTTTGCATAGTTTAAATTTCTATAATATGGGCTAGCAAACAACGAGCTTCATGCTGAAACATCTTTCTGAGAGATATCCAAGTGTGCTATTGTTTCCCAAGAGAGAAAGCGAATCCATCTTTGGTCGTGTCATTTCACATTAGGCTCTCCCAAACAGCGGATTACATATTCCATCAATCTCCGGTGGGGAACAATTGTGCAGAATGCCCAAGGGGACCGAATACATGTCTAGTGACCTCTTAAATCATACGTAGCCACTCGAATCCCAAGCTCCAGCTGCCTTCTGCAACACCAGAAGCTGCTTAATTTCTTCTTGAGTTTCCCGTCTATAAGTAGGCTGCTTTCCTTTCTCCCTGCTCCAGTTCACTGGCAACTGTTTACATAGAAATTTATGGGTGGTGGGAGGGTGAATAAATTCCACTGCTCTGTTTTCTGTTGGAAGGGCCAGATTGCAGTTTCCCTCAGGGTTTTCCCCTAAGGACTTGCGAATGAAGAATGAGGTCTTTTTTGGCTTTTCTCTCTAATTGGCAGCTGAAGAAGTAAAAGCTGGGCGCAGCAGTTCCTAGCTGGATGGAGGCAATTGGAGTTGGGAATGATTTAGGAGTTGTACTTGCGGTTCAGAGCTTCCAGCTGCTTTCTCTACTTGGTTCAGGACAGAAATGAACATGTGCTCATAAACTAATGATGTCTGCCAAAAGGGAAGTAATAGGGTAACTGAAAAAGTTCTCCAGTGTGGGGAAGGATTTTGGTCCTAAATTCTAATCCTGTCTCTGCCCACCTTCTTTTCTTTCTCTTTAAGGGATGGTGTACTTCTGCCTTGAAGGTAAATTAGTGTTACATATGGAAAGTAGAGAAAGTTTAGTTCTCTGCTCTGTTTCTGTAGGAGACAGAGGTGCTGTCTGTGCCTGCTCAGAGAAAAAAAATGCCCTGTGCAGTAATAAAGCAGCATTTTACTGGTTTTACCCTTGAGTCAAATTGGAGAGGAAAACTTTGTATTTGGGGGTGATAAGTAGGAACCCGTTGTGCCATTAGACTTAATCCCATGTCTAGGTGGGCTGCTTTAAATGCCTTATTTCTTATTTGTAGAACTGCTTTTCTTTTGCGGCTTATCGATATCCACGTGAGTCTTTGAGGTCAAATTCCATTCTCAGAAGCGCTGGGTGAGCTTTGTGCTGACTCCCCGCTTGCAGGAAGGAGATTAGATCCTGTGGGAGGCAAAGTGGTAGAGCTGGCTGTAGGAGCACTCGTATTTTTCTCTCTTCCCAAGGGAACAGATTTACATCTGAAAATACACAGGTGGAAACTTGATGTCTGATTGCATAATTAGTGTAAGCGCAGGAAGCAAGTTTTTGGTACTATAACTGTATTTTTTTTATCTTCAAAAGTCACCATCTTGGCTCCGATGGAAATCCCTGTTTGTCATTTTAAGACTATTTTAAGCTGTGCGTCGACAGCTCTGTCTTCACAGATGCTTTTCTGAGCCATCAGGTGATGCACGAAGGAGTAGGTTTCTGGAAAGGGTCTGCTTTGTTTTTTATGGATGAGCACTCACAACAAGAGAGAATAAAATAGCCTGTTAATAGCAAAGTTCTTTGAGTAAGAGTTGTAGTTGAAAAATAGCTGTAGCCCTGCTCTGTTTTGGCTTCTGGGAAGAAAATTATTTTTTTTTCAAGTCTGAGTAGACTGGCCCAAGGCACTGGCTGTGGTGGGAAGTTTGTGCAATGTCTAGATGGCCTCTTGCAGACAGATGACTACTTGTTTGGCCTGTGCTCTGTGGGCTGATGGTACAGCAAACGGTGCTTTTCTTGGGTATAGCCAGGTAGCTGAAGAGCAATGCCTCTGGTTCTGTGCTTGCTTGTGTGTTTCACGGAGAGTAGGCAAAACCGTTTCCCCAGTAATATACCAAGGGGTGGGAATACATTTTGCAGACCACTGGTACTTTATGTTGTGATAGGCTTAAACGCTGGCTGTGCTTTCAAGAGGAGAAGTCTAATTTGCAGGAAAAAGTTATTTGAGGAAATATTCCTGCTGAACTTCCAGAGAGAAGCAGTTAAAGGAGGTTGCTGGGAGGTGGCTGTATTGATCTTCAACATCTACCTTGTATGTAAACGTTCCTACAATCCAGTGCTAATCACGGGAGTAGAGCATCTTAGCACCTCTAACTAGAACAGTGTAGGAGTCGTCCTCTCTGAAGGAGGGCTCCCATACTGGGAATTAGGAGAAGACTCTCTATTCCACTCAAAGGAATTGGGAGATGTCTCTCATTTTACTTGCTCTCCACGTGTTGCTACATGAGCATGTGCAGAGCAATTAAAGGTGAGCCAAGTACTCCAGCAGCACAGTATGGGTCCTGCTGAGTAGGCTAATGCGCCCTGCTGCTCTGTCTCTGTTTAGATTGCATCTGTTATCCGAGATAACCTGGGCATCTGCACTGCAGTGTAGACAAACCTTTAGTCCCCAACTCCAGTTTGGTCTGGCTGCTGCAATATTCCTTGATGAGGTTGTTCTCCAGGTGACTGTGCTTTGACCACAGTCGGTTCACATCCTTGCAAAAGGTGATTGCACGAAGCCACGTGCCCTCTCACGTATTAGTGAACAAACACTGGAGTTTCCAATGTCGGACTTAAAACTGTGGTAGGAAAGCTGAGATTTGTTTTGAGAAGGATTACTGTAGAAGCAGCTCTGAGACTGTCCTAGAGAGGGAGAAGAGAAGGTGTTGCAGTTGGTTGGGTCTTGTTTCGTGGAGGTTTCTGGTAACGTGCTGTCTATACCATATGCTTGAAGCTGCGCTTCATTTTCTGACTGTGGTCCATTTGGAGGGTGTGTTTGGCTCTGAATAAGTGTCTTTCAGGAAATGTGCTGGTTTTATTTTAGCGTCTTCCCTGATGAGGGTAGAGCATGTCAACCTACTGAAAAACAGTTTCCTGGCTTCCTCTGACAGGCGTTGTATAAGTCAACCACAGGATGGGATGTAGTGTTTCTGTCAGAACTGGAACTCTCAGGTACTGCACCGAACTGTGGTTAAAAGTAGGCCCAGATACCTGGGTGTCAGCCTGAAAACTTGGTGTCCAAATCCCTAGAGCATGCTTTTAAGGAAGGAAAATTTAGTTTGTGGTCATTAGTTTAAGACAATGTGCAAAAGCAAAGTGATCATGATCAGAAGAGCATCACATCTAAACTGTGAGGGGGTTTTTTTGGCAGAGGGGCGTGGTAAACACTATTTGTAAGTGATTTAATGCTAAAACTAAACTGATTACCCATTAACCTGCTCTAACTCAGTATATTTATCTTCTGTATGTCATTTTTGTCATTTATGTATATATAATCCTAGTGCCCTGACATCTCTGATTCTGGGAACAAATACTTAAACTCCCCAAGAACTGTCTTCTTGTTGCAAGTCGGGGGACACAGATGCACAAAACCTCTGTCACTCCCTAAATGCCTCTGTAAGCAGAGGAAGTCTAAATGCTCAGACTATTGCACTTCAAGATTCAAGCCACTTTGCACCTCCAGCTCTGTGTTTGGTGGGATTCGCTTAGTCTGGGTACCCTCTTTCTGTAGCAGACCCTTGTTCTGCTGGTCATGGGGTTTGTTTGTACCTTGTGTATCTGCAACTCCTTTTTGGGGGTTTTCTTGGCTTAGCAGCTTCTTGTCATTCTGTTAAATATCTCTTTCAGATAACACAGCAGAAACCTATGTTATGTGGATGAGGGGTTTCTCCAGGAGTTGCTCTGAAAGGATGGATTGGACAGCACGGGGGAAGGAAGATCCCTTAATAAAAGAGAGCTCCTGCTTCCTGCCCTACAGCCAGAAGAGGGTTAACGAGGCACACAACTCCTGTGCAGGCAGCAAGAGATGTGCTACAGTACAAGAGGAGTGGAGCAGCTCTCCGTTCGCTTTGCCAGCTGCCAAGACTGACCCTGAATCTCCGGAGCTGATGTCCGGCTCGCAGCGAAGGATCCCCGCCTCCCAGCCCTGCATCCCGCCTCTCTGGAATGGGATCTTCCCCTCTTTGCGGGGATGCTCTGACGCGGGCATGCTGCTGTGAGGCGCTGGCTGATGAATGAGTGCCCCTCCAAGCAGAGCCAGGTAAGACAGCCTTACTCTTGTTCCCGTTCCAGCCGGGAGTCAGCGGCAGTACCATAGGTGCTGGGTTTTCCTAGTCTGTGGGAAGCTGGGCAGATACGTGACGGTGCTGGTCTCTTAGCATCTAGAACAAAAAGTACAGGTCTCTGGGGACGCTGTCATACTGTCCCCTCTGGAGGTGTCCGAGGGGACTGGCATTGTCTTATCAGATACGTTCCCTATTTGAAGCATTGAAGTTACCGCAAGTCAATAGTAAAGCTATTAACATGGACTGTTGAAAAGGCTGTGATGTGAAAGATGGGCTTTGGAGGGATAAGAAAATCCGTTCCTTCTCATTTTGTTTCCTTNAATGTAACCTTCAAAAAAAAAAAAAAAAAAAAAAAATTGTCTGAGTCACAGTAATAAAATACTACATGCCATGTAAGAATAGAAGGCGTGTGTCTTTTCGCACAGGAGGGATGGTACATTCAAATAACCGTCTACTTAACGTAGTTTTTTGGGGTCCTCCTGGATATTGCAAAAACACTTGTGCATATTTTATGTCAATTATAAAAACCAGCTTTTTGCTCTGTTCTCGTAGCTCTTATTTCTGTGGGCTTTTTGTCTAACTTAGTTGCTTTTTTTTTAAGGAGCTTTTGTGTACACGTTTAAATGATCGCCTCAGAAATGGCATGCTAAATGCGAGTTAGTAGGGTACTGAAACACAGCAGGTTAGTCCAGCAACTCATCTGAGTTGTCAGAAAAGCTATTGCAACAAATTAATATCAAGCTGGCCGTAGTTTTCATAGCTGGTTATCTGCGTGCTCTTAGAATGAACTTGACCAAGGTTCCTGAACCTTATGTAACTCATACATACAGACGTATATACGTGTGACGGGAGGCATTATTTAGCACAGTAAACAAGCAGTTGCCAAAAATCCTTGGCTGGAGTGTGGGCTGAGCTAAGCAAGGGTTTTGACCGCACATTGATTATTCTGTGAATACACTTGGCTTATAAAATGCATACGCACCTCATCTTATTAACAGTGATCTGTCTCAGAAGCAGGCATTAGGCCTTAAATAAAAGATGACACCATTAATCTTGGTTGTTAGCCGGTCGTGATTCTCTGAATCTTTGCCGAAGAAGATTTCTAAAATATTCTTTGGGTATGTTCAGGTATGTAGAGTGAATGCAGAAGTTGCCAACTCCATAAAGCACTGGAATTCTGATGGAAATGTCAGACTCCACAAGGAAAAAAAGCAGGTGAAAGCTTGACTCAAGGTCTAGGTGCCGTTCCCTCTGGTTTTCATTAGTCTTTTCCACAGCTCAGTGTCTTGTTGCTTATAGCAATTGCAAGCATGTAAATGAGAAGGAAAGAATACTTTGCTTGTCTCTCAGTTATCTAATAGCCAAAGGTTGCATCGTGAGGTCTTTATAATCTGTTATGCCGGTGTGTACATTTCATAAAAAACCACAGGGAAGCAAATAAGAGGGAAAAGAAAGACAGGGTTGGGATGGAGACAGCAGGGGCTGTTACCATCGCCTCCTTTTGACCTGTTCCATATAAGAAGCCTGAAACAGTTGGGTAAAACTTAAATAAAAGATCGATGACAGGATTCTGTGGATTTTCATGTCTTAAAGAATGATTGTGATTTGGATCCTTATTTATCTGGATTAGATCACCCCTGAATACTTCCCATTTCTTTCCATTTCCAGTCTGTTCTCAGTGAATACTAATGACAAGACTGGAGCTCAGATGTTGGAAAACCCAAAGTTTAAGGCTCGAAGCCCCTGTTGCCATTTTCTTCCCTAAGTGTAGAAGCAGGGGAGTGAATGCTTCAGACGTAGGCCTGTCCTGGAGAGAACGTGGTCTCTTAGCACTTCATAGCATCAGTTTATTTTTGTGAATGTAGGCATTTATTGTTAATTTTAATCTGGCGATTTATTAATTCCTTGCTAGGACATCAGAGATGGACTTCTAGACGTAATGTTAGGAGTGAGCCCAATTAGAGCACCAGCTAATGATGCTCTCGAGGGTCCTGTGTTTGCCAAGGAGGCATGCTGGTGAGGTTCCTCGGAGGATGTGTGCAGTATTTGAATGCCTGGGGTAGTGCCACGTGGCTGGAGTACCTATTAGATACGTATAGGTCACAGAATGGGGGTACCTGACATCCATTTATTGACCAGCAGCCAAGAATGTGCACTAAATTACAGAACACTACTGTAGATACCATAGCCTGGTTACCTTGGAATAATTCGTGTTGGCTGAAGAAATGTCTGATGGTGTTTCTCCGTTCTCGAGCTGGCCCTTCCCATGGAAAAGGAAGAATCCCCTCCTTAGCTGGTAGCACTGGTTCCATGGAGCAATGAGTTAATCACATCTGGCACTGGACCTAGGCTGTGTCCCAGCTACGAAACCCGAATGCTAGTGAAGCCTTGGGAGAGATGGTGTTGCCAGTCACTGGGCTAATGAAGCGGGAGGCCTGTGCAATGGCAAAAAATGTGGCAGTGCTGGGGAGAACCACCTTGAAGAGAGGTTAACGATGTTAAGCTTCCCTGGAATGTATGGGCTTTAGGTCAGGCATCCATGTACTCCTTGAAACACCTTGCATTGCTGTTGACTTGGTGTCTCTCACTTCAATTTCATGAAGGAAAAATGATTCTGCTTATTCGATGGAGAAGCACGAGTGTATTTTGACCTCGACAATCAGTACAAGCTGGAATACGTACCATGGTTAACTAGGAAGTGACTTCTGGAATGAAGAGAATTATGGAAAGGCTGTGCATGCTGCCAAAGGGCAGAAAGTGCATAGTTCTGATCACTTTGCGTCTTGAAAAAGTTCTGGATCTTGGCGGAGACTCTCTTATCCCCAGGAAAAAAGTGAAGCGAGTAGAGCACAGCACCTGACAGAATTATTGTATGTTTGGCTGAACTTCCCGTGAAGTCTATTTATAAGACAAAGAATTTGTAGTTGACTGTTGTCTGGTAAATACGGTGCTTGGAGCTGGGCTGTAATGCGCTATATCGGAAGGCAGTTTAAGCAGTGAGTTCGAGAACTTCTTCAATTCTCCATAGAACTACTGTTTACTCTTTCTAAAGCATCTGTTGCTCTTCAGTTACACGAATGACTTGATAGTCATGTTAAAGAAGATATTTTCACACTCCACTGGGTGTTTTTTTTTTGCAAACAGATTTCTAAAGCCAAGCATTTATTTTGAGCTGAATTTTATTTATACACTAAAGGATGAGGTGCTGGAGTTGTGGGCTCTTGGTTAAGGAGAGAACCTTAAATTCATTTGGGGATGGTCAGGAATGTGAAACAGCAATAGTCAAAGGCACTGTAGGAGAAGAGGAGGGACAAAGCATAGTCTTACCTGACCGATGTGCTTTTACGGCTTTTCATGGCATGTGTTATTTTTCAGATAAAAACACCTGCTGATGATCGTGCCCTATCTTTAGCAGGATGCTGTCTGGTGTGCCTGCATTCAGCATATTCTTTTTGTGTATCATGCTTAATAAATGCTTCTGTATGCATTACTTGTGTGTTGCAGAGCAAGATGTCACCCGTTGTCACACTTGTCATGCATGCTGCAGCCACGTGAGCTTGTGACCTGTGTTTTATTCTCCTGACGGGGCAAGTGAGCATCAATACGTACTATGTGCTTCATATTTGTCCCAAGCTACTTAATGCAAAGGGCTATGGCACACAAGTTTGTTAATGGACTCTGAAATAGACATTTCAGGTCTCAGAACAGACTTACATACTCCAATAAGTTTCTGTGGTAATGAAATGCAAATCAGTAACTCTTCTGTGCTTCCATGCTCTGATAAGTCTTTACTGGGGAGCCAGGTGCAGGGTGAAGTTAAAGAACTGTTTTTGTTGGGTTTTGGGTTTTTTTTTTGTTTGTTTGTTTGTTTTTGTTTTTGTTTTTTTAGTCCAGTAGATTTTGAAAAAAAAGTTATTTCCTTATAGGAGGTAAAACCCATTCAAGCTCAGCTGGATTGGGTGAGCACTCAGGAACTTAAATACAGTGAATTTCATCATGTTTTGTAGGTAGAAATTAACAAGTGTGAAACTTATGTCCTTGATCTAGAAGGCCTTGGGTTTGTCTGGAGTGTACCCCTTGATGAAAGGCAGGATCGAGCCTGCTGTTCTTGGGTGGCATGTGAACAGCAGGATGTGTTTTAAACTTCTGTGTAAAGATACGATGACGGGTTGGTTAGTGAGCTTGAGTTCTGTCAAAAGGTAGACACCAGGGAATTGGACTTTGATAAGCATGATGTTACTTGGCTTTCTAAAATAGCGTAAAATGGAGTGACTTGTAAGGGATGGAACACGTCGTGCCTCTTAGCAGTCTGTACCTGGTGATGACAAGGAAAACTTTGGGAGTGGGGATGATGTTGTTCCAGGTCTAGCTGTATACCATCTTGACCTATTCACAGATGAGGCAGGAGTAATAGATGAGAATGGCCATGCTGTGTTCTGTGATGTGGTGTTAGGCTTTTCTATGATACATACCCAAAACTTGAACAGTTGCCCTGTATTTTTTTTTTTCCACCATCCTTTCCTTGTGAGACAACTGGATCGTATAGCGCTACTTGTTTCCTACGCGTACCGCGTTGGAAGGAAGAGGGATTGGAAACGCTATTTGGAGATGCTTCTGACTGTCTTCAGCCCTTGTGTCTTCTCAGAGAAGATAATGTAAAAGAACAAGCTGTTGTCTCTGCCTGTGGTGTGACACTCATCACTGTGACACATGACGCAGTAGAAAGGGCAGAGACCCGCGAGCTGTAGAACCTTGCTGCCATCCTGCCCCCTTAAGCAAGGAGGGAACCCATCCAAAAAGGAACAAGTTACCTGATCTGACAGGCTTGGTTTTCAAGTTAATTGTGTAAAATGTGGAACAGAGCATACACAAGGCAAGGGAGATGCATCTTCTCCCGTGCCTTGCTTGTTAAATGCCAAACTAACCAGGTGGCTCAGAACCCTAAAGTGTTTGTGCTGTTTTGGAGGGATTTTTGCTTTTGGTAGAACAGGGCACAGCTGGGTAGGGAAATCAAAGGCACAGTGTGCTGGTGTAGGCTGTAGTGCTGATCGACTGTGAGATTTCTGCAGCTTTCTCTCGCATATTTCCATTTCTAACTAGGTCATTTACAGTAACCATGCCTAGCTGGCAGGCCTGATGACTGCAGTCGAGCCACATCTTCCCTCTATTCCAATTCTTAATTAATGGATAAGGTATTCACTTGAGGTAGCTCTCATGAAAATCTGCAGTCAAGGGGTCAGGAAGAACAGAACTGGCATGCTTGCAGGTCCCCACGTATATATACATTGATTTGATGATACAACAGGAAAAAACTCACTCCTGGAACTGTGTGTTGTTCTTTCTTACATCCTTAATTAACTCTGTGGCAGGGAAAGAGAACAAATAACCTCGAACAGTAACAGATAATTTGTGTTGAAATAGGAGATTAATCAAGAAGCAGCTCTGGTGCACTGCTGTGATTGAGGTGAAACTGCAAAGTTCAGCTAATGACTTACTAGTTGGCTGAAGCTTGAGTCCCAGGAGAGAGCACTGTTGGGTTAATATATTTTTTTAATTTTTATTTTTTTTTTTAAATGATTCATAATCTTTTAGCTTGTGGGATTTGCTGGCAGACTATTTTTAAGTACCAGAAAGGGAGGGAGATGGACCAAATATGCTTACTCCCTTTTAAGTTTCTTGGAGCAGTTGTTAATATACCTGCATTTGTGAGGCACCCAACTGTGAACTTGGGTTACAGTTTCTAGAAACTACCGCAGCACAACTAATTATTGCAAGGGATAGTGCGAGTCCAAGTAAATGACCTTGCAAAAAAGGTGGCTTAATCCAGAAAGGATTATGCACAAAACAGCCCATCTAGCGTGAAGATGGCCTTCAAAGCCATCTCAAAGCATCCCGTGCAAATACGTGTGTATTTGTCATAAGCTTTTTTAAATGTAGAGAGATGAATTGTGTCCTGTAAACAGTTGCTCTTTAAAATACCCACAATGTGCTGTTATGTTCATAGTATAGTAGATTGCCTTAACACATTCCACTGCCTTCAAGAAAATAGAGAACTTAGAGGGCCTATAGAGAACATGGTGGAGTCTCACATGGAATGAGATGTGGTTTTATTCTGAATGTAGAAAAAGTTCCTGGGGAGAGTTAGATGCGGTGATCCTCTGGTATTAAATTCACCTTCTCAATCTGAATTATCTTTAGTCTTTGGGTTGCTGATCACGATACGGGTATTACTATGTTGTAACCTACAGAGGCAGATATGTTGGTCAGGTGTTTGCAAGTTCTAAAAGAGGTTTTGCATCTCAAGGCTCAAAAAAATGGGAAGTGTTCCTGTAGTATTTGTGGGTGCACCACTATGTGGATATTACCTGGCAATGAAAACAGCTTGGTCTGTTACTGTTTTGTGCACATCAAAGAGCACAATTCGTGTTTTGACTTGTGTGATACTAATAAGTATGTATTTGGGTGTGTGTGTTGAATACTAGGGCCTTGCACCCCAAGTTTGGATGACTTTTTACAGTATGAGTCTGGGAAAGTGGCATCCAGGCTGCGTTTTATGATATAACTGGCAGTGTCAGGGTTACATGTGATGAAGACGTGCTTCAGGGATGTTGGGATGTTGTGACTGGGAGACTTGAAAGAAGACTGGTGTGGTTTTGGTAGAGCTTAGGTGGAGACCTGGCACTGTAGACTTAATATGATGAGAGGTGCAGAGTATTTGTGGTACTAAAGTAGGAGCTCTGTGCCCAGTAAATAATTATTGCGAGTGCAGAAACAATCAGGCTCAAGTGTGAAGTTGCTCAGAAATTTTTTTGCTGAATACAGCTCAGAAGGAATAAAAAATACTGACATGTTCATCCAAGGATAGCAAGTGTCATGCAGATTGCCTCCTCCAGTGCTGAGAGACTTAAGCAGTGGATTTATGGCAAACAGAATGAGAAACGAGCCAAATACGGGTTTTATCACCTGGCCCCTGTTGTGCTTTTGCGTGTTCCCTTCCTTTGCTCAATTTCAGCTTCTCTCCCTTCAGCTGTCCTGGCTCTGAAGTCAAGCACGCCCTTTCTCACGTTTTGAATGTTTGGTCTGTAATTGCCTCTAGATGCAAACCTGTTATGTGGTGCTAGTTGGAGTCTTGGGGTGTCAAATTCCAGGGAGAGAAGACTATTTCATTAAGCCTGGCCTGGATTAGCTATTGCCTTTTTGTGATGATGTTTTGCCCTAGCACTTCATGTATCTTATGGCCTTAATGGTTTTTATGCTTTCTCTTCTCCACAGGTGAGGAAACTGGTGTAGAGAAAGCAGTTTGTGTAATCTAAGGCATCTTTAAAGGTCAAGTTATAAAAACAGTTTAGGGGTTCTCCTTTTGTTGATAGAACTTTGTGGCCATTGCTTTTAAGTGGCTTGTAGCTCCTTTTAGTGTTGCATTAAGGTGTCCAGAGCTGTGTTTTCTTTGCAGTATGTGCGCTTCCATTTGGGGACTCTTGGGTCGCTTCTCTTTTGCTTCAAAAGCTCTTAAAATACTAAAACAGGCTGATGGGTGGTTTTCCTAAACTTGTTATGATGGGCTCAACAAAAAGTCAGTTTAGAAATTCTCACCTGCCTTATTGTGAATTCTGAAGTTTCAGTAAAGTGGGAACAGAACTTGAACTTAGTGTAGCACTATCTTGAGTCTTCAGAGCATAAATATTGGAAAGACCTCATTTATGGACTGAAAAACAAGAGATCAATTGGATTACTAGAGATGAAAAAAAATAATAGCTTGGTGAGAGTAGTGTGTGGGGAACCACCAACCAACCCAGGCAGACATATGAGCAGTCTTGGTGTAGAGAAGGTTTTAAGACTGGGTTTCCTGACAGTGCCCCATCAGAGTGATTGTGCCTTAGGACTTAGAGACCCTGTACTAGAAAAGGCTCTTCAAACAGGATTCCAGGAAAAGTGGTCAGCAAGGTGGAGAACATCAGTGGCTTGCTTATTATGCTGATGTGATTATTTGTTGTGTTTTCTATGGTTCTGACTAGTCCAGCCCTAATGAATGGCCTAAAAACGATAGCTTCTTTCTGTCATCAGTCCCACCCTTTGTGCTGGGAAACCATTACTGAACAGTCTGTTTCTCATCACCAGACTAGAAATCTCGAACTATCTGGATAAAAGTTTTAAAAAATGGCTTTAATCCTTATTTGTGCCTCAACCCACACCCCTCACCTACCTTTTCACCCTCAAGTTCAGCTGTGTTGTGACTGAAACAAACATCCACATAATTGTCTTGATTCATTTTTATCCTGTTATTCCTTGCCTCACACTCTGGAGGCCTCTTTAAATAACTGTTGGCTCTGTGATGTTTTATCATATGAGTCACTGCAGCTGTCATCTAGCCAAGATGTGCACATATAAACTTTTTGTTCCAGCATAATTTATCAATTTCTCTTCTACTTGTGCCGATGTGTTGGTTTTTTTTGGTGTGGGTTTGTGTTTTTTTTTTTGTTGGTTTTTTTTTTTTCCCTCTACCAGTTTTCTTGTGCCTTCTAATATTTAGCTTTTGCTGGCTCTGGGGTACCCAATAATTAACGAGTATTTCACACTTTGGCTTTGAAGTCTTATCAGTGGTTGGCAAGATAAAATCAGTAGACTGGAAATGCGAATTCTCCAGACGAAGGGGCTTTTTGTAGCCAAATTACTCTGTTGTCCCACTTGGTAGCCAAGTTGGTCAGTTTTCTGTAATTCTTTTTAAACTGCAGATTCAGTTACCAAACCTGTGTGATGCTTTTCCTTGGTTTTCATTTTGATCACTATCCTTTCTTTTACAGGATGGAGAAACCAATGTGTAACGTGGTCTCTAATCTCATCTGAACTGAACATCTGCTCCTCCTTGCCTTTGCCAGAGAAAGCTTTGGGGATCTCGGCTAGATAGAGAAGGGGGAAATCTAATTATTTAGTATTAAAGCAGTCTGACTGTTGAAAGACTTAATTCCCTCTTGTTTCACAAAGGAAAGAGAGGGGGAAGAAAATGTGACTAATGTGCACAAAGGCTCTGGGTTACCTTGGTAGTTTGAGAAAAGCTCCTCGGTTTATTTTAATGAGGCCTTGGGGTACAAAGGCCACTGTATCTCATCTGTCACTTAGTTAAAGCTAGAAGAGACCAAAATAGGACAGTGTCCCTAAAGTTTTAACTTTGAACTTCTGTGAGGCAGTCTGCTGCCCTGGACTGGAAGCGTTTTAGCCTCTGCCCTGCTAGAAGGTCACTTGATACTTGTGGTTTTTGGTTGCTCTTGAGCTGTCTGCACGCTTACTATATGGGCATCTTGGATATGGGAATCCGGAGATCTCTTATCTCCATCTGCACCGCGTGCTGCCCCTGAGCTAATGAGCCCTTAGGATATTTGTGCTCCCTTTACAAGCCCTTGGAATATTACGGCTGGAGTAAGCAGATAAGCCCAGCTGTATGTTTACTATCTGTGTAGGTAAGCCTTTTATCTTGTAATATATCTTGAAGAAAGGGCCTGTCTTTTATGAATAGGTAAGATTTGAGGACGTGGGCCTTCAGCATTTATAGGAGCTCCTTGGCTCTAACGCAGTACAAATAGCATTGGTCTTGGGTGGGTATTATCCCTGTATATGTTACGGGGTGGGATGAGCACGAGGAATTTTCTGTGTCACGGGACATACGACTGCAGCAGGAAATAAGTATAAGCTTCTGAACCTCAACAGAGGTTTACATGCCAAACTTGTCTTTTCCTAGTGGGGTACACTCGCTGCCAGAGCACATGTGATATGGATTGCAGCTGGGGGACATAAAGCCAAGCTCCCCACTGCTCAATACCAGCTGATGCAGCTCTGTTGGAATCGATGGTACCGCTCCACTTTATGTCAACTGAGAACTTTTGCCTGGAGTGATTTGCATTTTAATGTGGTCTTGCAGGGCTGTCCATGTCACTGCAGGTCTGTGCTTTCATGTGGCCGCATCTCTTCATTCCTTGTTGTCTTTGAATGGTAAATGTAGAAATTGAGACTGAACAGGGTAGGTCAGGTGGCATCCCTGATCCATTGCATGTGAAGACCATGTGTGTAACAGCTTCCTGGGGCAGGAATATGTGCTTTTCTTTTGCTTTCTGCAGGTGTTACTGTCCAAGGCAAAATTCTTTATTAAACAGGTCTAGTGCTGTTCCCAAGTTGGCTGTTTCCTTTGGCTTGACTTGCTGAAATGTCAATTAATACCAAACAAAGATCATTAAACTGGAATGTGAAAAAGGAGATGGTTTGTGATACCTCAGTTTAAAGACTGAAGAGTACTCAGTTTAAACAATATGGAATAGAAGACTTTAGGGAGGCTGTGATCTCAGCACCCTGTGGGCAACAAAAGAAATATTTGGGTGTTTAAAACATGTTGTGAAGACTCTTTTTGCTAAAACTGAAGTCATTAATACAGTGTCTCAAATTCCAGGCCCTTGATAACCACTCCTAACCCAAACGAGACACAGTGGCTCTTCCTCTGTTCACTTGTAAACGCAACTTAGTTTTTAGACACTTGTTCCTATGAGATCCTGCAGTGGCTCCTTCGATCTGCCTGTTCTTAAAGAATCAATAGAATTCTTCAAGCAGGGGGTTTAGGCTTTTTCTGGCAGTGTCCCTTTGCCCAGTCCCTGAGTCTTTTACAAAGTGTAGGAATCTAAGGTGCTCTGGTGTCAGCCTGTTCTTCTGTGAGGTTTGCTGGTTTTATTTTTTTTCTCCTGTTACTCAGTGAAGGCCTAAATGAAATTATTCTGGGCTATAATTTAAGTGTCAAGTGTAATTATGGCTGAAATGATCAGCTTACTAGTCCCCCTTCGGAGACAGCACTTCATCCTGAAGGGTCAACGGAAATTGAGATGAGATTGCTTTAGGCCAAAACCTGCAAGCCCTGTTGTCAAGAGAGCATTTTCTCTTGTCCTCTTTGTAATGTGATGAAACTTCCTATAGGAGTATGTAATTCATGGATAAAGAGGCTATCAGGAGTATAGAAGTAGCTGAGTCTCTCTGATCTCTGGCGTGACCTTCAAAGAGGGCCCTTGTGATGAACTGAGTGTAGTTTAGGGTTTATACCAGCAATCTGGGAGTCAGCATCTCCTGGGTTATGCCCTTCTGAAGATGGGCAGTGGTGACTGGCTGGATGATTGTGCACTACCAGGCTAGAGCAGATGGTTCTGGTTTGATTTATTTAGTTATTTTTGCCACACAAGGTAGCTTGAGAGAGTGCACAAATTTGTGTGTCCTATCCCTTGCTGCTGTGGCACCTGTAAGGCTCCCAGCTCTGCTTCCTGAGTTTTAAAATCTTCCCTTGTTTATAAAACCTGTGAAATGGCGTTGACTTAACAAGGATGTTTTAGTGTCTTGTGTAACAGTACTGGTGAATGTGATGATGTATCGGTGCGATGGAGCAGAGTTCTGCTGAAATAGTTCAGCCGACTGCAGAACGGCCAGAGAGAATTGGAACATGTCTTAAAATAGGGATTTGGGCATCTTCATCTGCTACACGGGTTGGGAAGCACAAGAACGGCAGAGGGTCTCATCTTTAACATCTGTGGTGGATAAAGTACGACACTCTTGGGCTTGCTTCCCTAAGAACTTTTACATGTTGGCACGGGCATCTAAAGGTCACCTCAACAACAGCTTCTGTGAGTTGAGAGTGAGAGAAGTTTCTGAAAGGGTCTGATCCTTTAGGTATCCGTTTCATGGGTTTACATATTGCTTTTCTTTTCCATTGGCTTCTGGCTCCCTCCAGACTCCAGAGAGAAAAGAAAACTAATCACAGCAACATAGCAAATCCATGTTAATAGTTTTACTATGAGCATGCTGAAAGATACGTGCTGCATATGTGTTGAAATATGAAAGTTAATGGGGTGGAGTTTTGGTGATGGAAAATAAGCTGCTCTGAGTAACAGCTTGCTGTATTCAAACCCAAATGTGCTGCTTCCAAAATGTCATAAAATGTATGTGTAGCATTTGACTGTCTGTGTGCCATCTGTGTGTTTTCTACTGAAGTTCTGAAAAATTTACTAATCGTTACTGTGTGTTGTTCCTTTCTTTAGCACCCTTGGATTGTAAGCAGAATTCCCGAGAGAATCTTTATTCTTAGGGGTTCAATTCAGCTTGATTATTCAGCTTTAGTGGAACTCTTATCTGGAGAGGAAAGGAAGGCAGGAACCCTTGAATGTTTTGGATGAAGCAGTGATCGCATTAAAAAGGCTCCCGAAGGGGGAGAGCTCACATTCTGTGTGCTGAGTTACGCAGATGCAAGTTAATGTGTCAGTTATCGGAATAAAAGTAGTGAAGTGATTGACTTGAGGAGTGAGAGAAGGGAGAGAACATAATGTAGGCAGCTTCCAGAAGATTGCTGAAGAGCAGAAAAAATAAACACTCCATTAGTCTGTCAAGGTAGTTCTGTTCAGTGGTAATAATAAATGTTCCAAGCACACCCCTGAAGGATTGCTGCTTTTTTGTTTGAATTTTGATTAAGTTACTGTAAACCTGAGGATGATGTCCTCCTGCTGTGGTTCAAAACAGCTATCTTAATGGTGATAATACGTATAATTCTGCAACTAAAATTGTATAAATGGGCCATAAAGTTCTCCTGTTATGGGGAAACGTGAACTGTAAAGCTAGCAAGGAATCCGGGTAATAAAACTATGAAACTGGAGGAAAATAGGGATATTGATAGATGTATCTAAAGACAGCATCTTGCCTGACAGACCCTGTACTGTTCTTAGCCCCTGAGCTTATCACTATATACCAATTTTTACCTATTTCCATTTACTGAATTTTATGTTTGTGAGGACTCACATTTATGTAGATGAGATGAGCAGCCTCTAACACCTTAAACTTTCAGAACCGAGTAGGCATAAACAGAAGAGGAATATTCTATGCTGAGGACTGAGGCAGAGAGGAAGGAACTGCTTGATGCTGCTGCTGCTTGTGCTGGGGGAAAAAAACAACTCTGAGATGAATTAGAAGATGATTGCAACTTTTAAGTGGCAGAAAATGTTTCTTTGACTCCTGCTAATTATGGCAAGAAGAGAAGCACAATAGCTCAGGAACTGAGAATGTTTTTTGGCTTTGGTCTGTACAACACTGATATCTTTTACGCCTATTCATACTATGTGTGTAGCTGTGTGATTGGCAGTCCAAGATAAGCAAGGCTTGTTTGTGCTTTTGAGATGTGAAAGAGTGGTTATTAGAGGAGCACAGGTGTCTACTGAAGGTATACACAGCGTAGTTTGATTTGGAAAGCCTTCACTTGAAATCAATTCCCTTAGGCATTTGTTTTTGTTCCTTTGACCAACTCCTTATTAAAACCGGTTGTCTGAATGAAACCAAAGGCTCCATAAATTAATGACTTCAAATTGTTAACTTTCAGTCTTTGCTTAATAATCTTAGCCTTTCGCCCAGAGCTCAGCTTTGATTTTTTTCATAAGCATATGGTGAAAACCAATTCTGAGCTTTGAAGAGATCCAGTTTGTGTACTGCTTGAGGTTTTGATGGCTCAATTCCAGTCAATTGAAATTTGCCTTTGGAGTTTGTGATGCTTTTCTTTTCACAGGTTTGAGTTAGCGTTCTGCAGTGGAGAAAGCAGAAATTTTCCAGCTGTAAATAGCAGACCTGCTATGAGAGCCAGAAGTGGTTGAGAAAACTGGATTTGCTGAAAGATAGACAGTTAAAGTTATTCCTGAGCCTTGAAGAGAGGGGAGTTGTATAGGGAAAGTGGCATGTAAGTTAGGTTTTGGCAATTAATGGGGGAAATGTGAAATCAAGCAGGGCAGGAAAAAGTTTGAGTTGTTGTGTAAGACTGCAAAAACATGAAGTAGCAGGGCTTGGGAAGGTGGGGGCAGGATGTTGTGTCTGCCTTTGAGTTCTGATTGTCTTAGAGAAAAGTTAATGAAAAATAGGAATAGCTTCTGTTAGTGCTGTGTGTAGCCTGTCTGGCCATGAGCTGTGACAGTGTGTGGCTTCACAATATTTTGTAAGTTCTGGGTGTGAACTCCAGCTCAAAGCATTAATGGGAGTTTCCAAAAGAGCATCTGAATACAAAGATGTCTTCAGGTAAATATAATCTGAGAGAGGGAATGGAAAAGAGCAGGCATGGGCTTGCAGATTTGTAAGGTTGAGACGAGTTGGAGTGTGTGTAGGTTTACAGACCTCTCCTCACCGTTCTTAGCTTGGATTGTATTTCATGATGCGGTGTTGTGCTGGACTGTCTCCTAGGCTTAGTAGTGGTATGGTGTATTACAACCATATAGACAGATACTTGTAGGTCTCCAGTGCCTATGGGCGCTGGAATCCCTGGGCGAGTATGCCAAGAGTTCGTGTGCCGTTAGTTCTCAGTGCCAGTCATGAAGTAGGCAGAAGCTTGAGTGACACCTTACCTGGTTTGCATGACTCTTATTTAGATAATGATCATCGCGGTGTCTTCCCACACAAACCCCCTCCCTCCATCTCCTCTGACAGTCAGGGCTTGTTTCCATGGAGCTATTTCATCCATACCTTAGAAAACCTTTTTTTTTTCTGTTTCCCTATAGACATAATTTGAGGTTTCTATGGCAACATCTGAAGAGGGAAGGCCCATGATATCTTAAGCGAGTAAGAACTGAGTCTTGGTAAGCCCCATGTATGATTGTATGCTCATAACACACGCGATGGCAGTGTTCACTGCCCTATTAGTTACTCTAGCCTACATCAAATATGGTAGAAAAAAAGCCTTAGAGACTGCCTGGATTAAAAAAAAAAGCTCAAATGCAGAAAGTTAAAATTTAAAAAGAAAAAAGGAATTTTGAGCTGTTAAAACTTAGCTGTGTCATGCTGTATATAGCTGTAAAGACACTTGAGATGAAAAATGAATGGTGCAATGTGACTTCGTTCAACGTCAGTGAATTTAGTAGAAAGATAACAAGTCCTGTAAACCTATAAGCTTTTGCTTTTTAATTAAAGGTGTAATATAATATAAAATAAAA
>VZRU01004543.1:102982-196266 GCA_013398155.1 Pedionomus torquatus | reverse complement strand
ACATAGAAAAAAAAAAAAAAAGAAGGGGAAGAGGAACTGTTAGAAGGATAAAAATGACAAATGAGCAGATGAAAGGTACAAAGTGTCATCTTTCTTTCATGCTCCCAGGTGGGACCTGACCAGCAACAGAGTGAATATCACAGACAATCAGGTGGCAGTGGATCATGTAAACCGCCCCTCTTGCCCCATTCCTTAAAATGCAAACCACACAAATACTGAGGTCTTGCTAAAAGCAAAGCACTGTTCCTTCATCTCATTGTTTCATGCAACCCAGAGCCTGTGGATAGCAGCTACAATGAATTAACATGAGCAAAAGTAGCTGGATTGAATTGAATGGGGATTGAATTGAATTGAATGGGGACTGGGTTGAATTGAATGGGGGGAAAAATTATAGGCATATCGTTAAGAAAGAATAAGCACTAATTCTCTGTTTATTCTGATTCATTTTGTTTGATTGTGTTTGCCCCAGGAAACATGAGAGCTGGTGGGGATCATGTTTGCAAAGAAAATAGAAGAGCAGCAAGTCGATAGTTTAGAGTTCATGCAAACATTGTGCCAGTCAGTGAACCAGAAAAAAGAAGTTGGCTGGGAGGCAGTCACTAAGTCAAGAAAGGATCTATTGATAAGACACTCTTGGGGAACACTCTCAGAATGATGTGAAAGAGAGATGGGAAATGGTGCTGCCGAGCTGAGCTCAGCAATCAGGAGAGAATACTGCATCGTGTGGGTCTTTTTCTCTGCTTTCATCCCCATTCTTATCCCTTTATTACTAGAAAAAAAAAAGAGTATTTTGGCCTGTAAAATCCTTTGTGTCTAAAGAAGTAACACTGGAGTGCGCTCCTGCACCAGTGCTGAACTTCTGGGTAGTTTTGCTTCAACTTGCTGGAGAAAATCACAATAAAGCTATTAGCTATGGACATCTGCATAATCAACCTTATCTCAACTTTAAGCATCCACACTTAGAAACTCCTTGCTTGTGGAAAAAAAAAACAACAAAAAACCAACAACAAACAATGGTTTCATCTTACCAGAAAGCTGCTCCCACTTTTTGTGGAAATGTCAAAGGAATGAGATCAAGTTGCAGATGGCCAGAGAGCACAAGCTATGGCTAGCCAGAAGGAGAAGATGCTGTCAAACATGGAATCTGGAGAGGTGAGAAAAACCAAGGCAACTTCTTGGTCCAGGAGATAAACCTTCATGCCTTTTTCTTATAGATGTGATGCGTTTATAGATATTCCCAGAAAGGGGCAGTAGAGACCAAACTCACACGATGGGAAAGAGATGTCCTAATCAAGGAGAAATATAAATAACAAGTAAGTATTATTTGCAATGTTTCTTTTCCTTGGCATACAGAGGCTCCACCATGTGTCCGTTCAAATAAAGACAAGGGGACCTGTATAGGCCCAAATGGGGTTGCTTGGTATAACTCAATAATCTCAATCCACTTTAAAATGACTTCCTTCACCTGTTTTTCAGAGGAAGGCACTAATACTGCCCAAACATGGACACTGTGTGGTTTGCAAGAGCTGGCACAAGGGTGTGTAATGCATCGGGGAGCGCTATATCATGCCCTACTGAGCACTTATGTCACTACAGTAGCACGCTGACCTTCGAGTTGGCTTTAATAAGCAAGGGGAACAATGATAATTTGGGAAAGGTTTACTGTCAGGCTCATGAGTACCCAAACCACAGCTCATCACTAACACAATTTGGCTTCCAGCTAACCTTGAAAAAAAGGAGATGAGAAAAAGGGATGCTTATAGCATCAAGATTCAGTTCATGTTGGTGCAAAGGTGTAAAGCAGGGAAGCCCATCTGTGGACCACCTTTACAATCTCTTCAGGCTCTTCTGAACCACTTCTAGAGATGATTTAAGCTGCTGCCTGAAGGAAAAGGCAGTTATTTACCTGGAGCAAATCCCATATATTTTACCTTATTTAAGCCACTTATCCCAGCCCTGCGCTTTATGCCATTCTCTTGCACGGTCGATCATCCACAATGAAGGGGATGATTTTGCTGGTGGGGATGTCCAGGATCTCCAGTCATGGGACAATACAACAGGCATAAACCACGCAGCCAGTCCGTTTCTCAAAGAGTTTCTGGCCTAAGAGTAAGATTTGAGAACATGAAAGCAAGCAGGGGGCAACGCGAGGTGAGAAACCAGCTATCTGCAGCAGAGGCACTGAGGCAGTAACAGCTTTATCAGGAAACCAGGAATGCTTTCTGGTCCTGCTCTCAGCATAGCTCAACACACCAGCAAATCTGGCAGCAGAGTGAAATCTTGGCTTCCCCTGAAGCCAATGGCAAAGATCCCACTGGCTTCAATGGGAGCAGGACTTCATGCCAGATCTCGTGCTTCCCATTCCTTTGCCATAGCCATGAGAGCAAGCTTCCCTTCCAAGGCTGTGTCTGCAGCTTGGGCCTTCAGGAGCAGAAGAATGGCTCTCCTTGCAACCTGAGAAGCACCAATGGGAAATGAAAGGCTTCTTTTTAACAGAAATGGCGATTGCCCTAGTGAACAACTTGCTTAGAGTTACGGGGCGCTCTGGAGCCCCATTTCTTTCTCTATGAATTTTTCCCCTCGGGCTTTAACTGCCCAAAGGGTGCACAGCAGCTCAAGCACACAGCTTTTGGCTGTCATGAAATAACGAGTGAGAGAAATGGTTTGAGCTGGGTTATGCAGCATCACTCATCTTTCCTAGTCTTAACATCCTTCATTCCATGCCTGTTCATGTAGCAGGACCTATACATGACCAGCAGGACCATATTTACTGCAACACAGCAAACAAGCAGGAGAAGACTTAGTTGTCCCACTTCTGCTTTTATCCCAGTGGAGCTGATGCCTATTGGAGGAGGTAGAGAAAGGGCTGCTGGAAGAGCTGTGCATTGGCCACACAGAGCTCGATGTTTGCTCTGGCACGAGTATCTCTGCTGAGATGAGCACCTTGAGATCTCCAAGCTGTTTGTGAGGTGGTAAGGTCATGGCTTTCCTTTCCTGCAAATCTTTGCTTTCCTTGGCAAAACTCAAGAATTTTGTTAGGGAAGTCTTGGTGAGTGTTTTGTGATCAGTCAAGCACAGCAGATTACATGACTGGAAGATGTATACGGGACCTCCCGTCTCCTGGACATAGCAAAATAAGTCTGTTTGCTCCAGAAATTCAGGAGTCACCAGCATGGTGCTGACCACCTGTATTATTTCTTAGGTCATGCGGCGTGTCTACTGGACAGATTGATGTCTGTACAGCTGACTGTTTGCATATCAATTCTAGAGGCAAAGGAAATTCTTCAAATCCCAGAGCACAAATGTGCACTGCTACAGAAAAGCAGGTGGAGATGTGCCAAGTTAGAGCTCCTCAGTTGCTACCCCTGTAAAGAATGCCCTGCAAGGAAAACTGGAAAATATTTCATGAAAGAGCAAAGATAACACAAGACTATCTGGCAAAGGGTAGAATTTAATATTAATGGCTTTCCTTTAGTCACTCGATTTCCTGTTCCTAACTTAACTCTCTAAAATCAGCAATGGTCAGAGAAGGGCTATAAACTTTTTCACATGTAAAAGCCTTTCACTGAAAGATCTCAGAGCACTTTGCAAATATTAGGACTGTTGAGGGATGGCAATCCCCTGAGGAGACTGCACATGTAGCCAATGGGCAGATGCTCCTTTGGCAGAGGCCAAATACTGAATTTTGGCTTCTGCCCACATCTGCAGGAACATCTTCCTTCTTTGTCTGCCAGTTCATCGCAGGAACTCACAAAATGAGAGGGACTGGGCTCCCCTGGAATTCATGCTCCAGGCTCAGTGCAAAAAAGCCCTTCCCCACGGACAGATGGGTAATAGACACACAGCAGTGATGTGACTGGTGTCATTTCAGCCCTTCAGCCACTTCGGGATCTTGTCCCTGGAGGTCCTCAGGGTTACATAGAGACCACTCATAGCTGTGCATGGCTCAGCTGGTGGTGTATCTCAACATCTCCACTAAACAACAGCACACTGAAGCTTGCTTCAAAAGTGAGCTGGACTAGCCCATTTTCCCCATTCTTCCCTGCCAACTGGGAACCTGGAGGGGTCCAAATACTAGCCAACGTGGGTAAATGCACAAACTGGCTCCTCTGAGTCCCATAGCCCTTCAGTCAGAGGAGATCCTTCTGTGCCACCCACATCTCCCTTTAACCTGGCAACGTACCTGAATTGCTGAGCTGACTTGCCAAGAGAGATTTAGGCTGGAAACATATCTAGAAAGATGGCTCTCATTAAGGGCTGAAGCCTGCAAAAGAGCACAATGCTGGCGGGGGCACAGAGCCGGGGAGAGAAGCGTTAGTCATCGCCTGCCTCGAGTTCAGCCCTTCGGAAGGTCTCCTCTTTTGGAAGATGCGCTGTTTTGCCCGTGTGACTGCTAACAGAAACTAAATGAGCAGAGCTGGTTGCAAATTTTCCATCAAAACAATCTTTCTGTTTTGCCAGAAGATAGTTTAAAAATTAAGTGGAAAAATTAGAGAAAAGAGCCTGGGTTTTCGCTGACATTGTTGGTCAAAAAAATCCCAAACTGGAGATTTTTTAGCCAAAAATGGAAGTATTTGGAGTAAAGCAGGGGAAGAAAGGGGAGGAGTCTGGCAAGTCTTAGCAATATTCTGAAAAACATATATGAAAATTTTGACAAATATGAGGATGTTCTTGTCAATTTTTTTCCACAGTGAAAGACACTTCTGCTTTTAGAACCATTCTAAAAGCATGGGGAGGCTGGAAAACAAACAAGCAAACATGCTTTTTCTTTCTTATACACGTGGCTACAGATAATCCATAGCTTGTAATATAAGCACAGGCAGTGATTCCTTTAGAGACACCTAAGAAAGACCAGATCTCTCGTAGGATCTGCCCAAGAGCTTACTACCCCCAGAACTGTAATTCTCAGAAAGGGACACACACAGAGCTGATTCTGCTGTGAGTTTGCACAGCTGATGGAAAGCCTCGATAACCTCGCAGTTGCCTTGCATACAAATAAACCGAGCCATGGGGACAGCCAGGGAAAAGACATTGCTTGGGAAGGAAGGTACCGTGCACACAGCTGTTGCAAAACCACCCGTACTTAATAGCCAGCCAGCCACAGGCAATGTTGTTGCTAATACTGTTGCAGAGAGAATGGCACATAAATACCTGGGAACCCGCAGAAAGCTGTTTTCCATCTTGCTTACACAATAATGTGGTTTTTCTTTTTCCCCTGTAAAATTGTTCTTTCAGCAAATCACGGTTGGGAAAATAAACAGCTGGAATCTTCCTTACCCTTTGGGAAATGCGACTGACGGCATTTCTTGGGCTCAGTGTCACAGACCTCTCCTCAAGGTATCGTTGGCCGGTATTGAGAAACGATGGAGGGGAAGAAGCCATGAGCGAGAACTTGTCAATGTCTGAAGAGAACAGCAGTTTGTTCATTCAAGCAGGGTCCTCCTCCCTTGACACAAAACTGGGCATCAAGTAGATCTGATGGTGCTCAGGCCAACGCTGCACAAGCGGCACAGGAGGTGAATCAGCCCTGTGAGAAAATCAAGATGTGACATGATGTTATTGGGCAGCGGGGAGCAGGGTATGTTCGAATTATAGTCATTTTCTAAGGAATTAGACCATGATTCTGGACAGGAGTTATATTTTAGACAACACTTAATTTTTTTTAAAGGTCAAATTCAGTCTAGATGTGGATTTCATACCTTTTCCTTAACGAGAGCAGCACCGGGAGAAGCACGCTCAGAAGTACTGACGTGTCCTGGCAGGGGCTCCAACTGCTGCAACTCGCCTTGCTGACAGCCCGAGCTTGACTCTCGTCCCATGACAGCCCGGGGTTACAGTCCCGGCGACTTCCACCACAAGCAGCTCTGGCTCAGAGCCGCCAAAGTGATAAAAGACTTCTTGTGCGATCATCTCAGGAGGAAAGTTTGGTGCCAAACAAAGCCGCGGTCTGGTTGGGTCTTTTTGCCATTAGAGACAAAATCAAGGGGAAAAATACAGAGCTGGGAAAATAGATGGAAGCTGCAAAATGATGAAATAATGTCTTTTCCAAGAAAATGAAAAAAAAAAAACCAACACAAAATCCCACCCAAGAATGGCTTGTCTGGCTTTGCTGGCTGGGCTGTGGTTGCACTGATCTCTGTGCAAGATCGTGTTAGAGGATACCCTTTCTCACTGATTCATCGACAGTCTGAATAGATTCAGTGCCTGTCTCCAGGAGGGCTGCACAATGATGCTGTAGTGTGCAGTGACCTTACAGAAACCATCAGTGATCTTTCAACAGCTGATGCTCTTTGGGGTGGCAGAGCCAGCCGTACAGACTGGCGTGCTACTGGTGCTCTCCTGCTGAAAAAATGAGCATTTCCCTCTCTGCCAGTCCATGTTATAGGGCTTGAGGCAACTCCAAAGTGATGTGAATTCTACTCCTTGCTACTTCCAGTAACAGAAAGTGTGTATGAGGATATAAAACCAGTGGGGAATATCCCCTTCCCTCCCCAGCCAGTGTGGTAACCACAGCGCAGGCTCCCTCACTCCATTCAGAAGCAGCCTATGCTCATCTCCATGCCTTTCCAGATTGCTGATGCCAATAAACCTAGCAATAAACCTGCCTTTTCCCCGGGACCCCCTGTGGTCTGCAAGCTCTTGAGAGAAGGACCATTTCTGCACAAAGAACATTAAAACATTATAAAAAAAACAGAACGAAACCCAGCCAGAAAGCATCAGCCAGGGGAGACATAAGGTTACTACAAGAGTACAACAAGAAAGGTATTTTTCTTCAGAGAACTGAGGCAGGAGATGAAACGTGCTCGAGCGGATGAGGGGAGGTATTTTGTATAGACTGGAAAGGTGGTGAAGTTTCTGGTGGGCACAAAGCAGGTTTGTGGGAGCCAAAGCAGCTGCAAGCAGAGCAAGAGGGGAAAGGGACAATGACCACGCAGGGAAGGGAAGGCCATGAAGTGTGTCTGTGGGGAAAAGAGGAGGAAGGACAAGCATCTCTGGACTTACACTGATACTGCTATAAGCCCCTGAGGCTTGGGAGAGGCTGGAGATGCCAAGGACACAAGGGCTTACCTGGAGTCTGAGCTGAGCCAGCAGCCAGCCCCACGTGAAGATGTCCTGTAGGTTCCACCATGGTGAGTGTGCAGAGTGGCTCTCTCCTGAGGTCAAGGATGATGCCAAAGCCTGTGGCACGACCCAGACAAGTCACACTGGAGGCTCCGGCTCCACCCAGGCCACAGAGGGTTGAAAGGATGAAACACCCAAAGAGGAGCCTTTCACAGCCAAACAAGAGGAGCCAAGGGGAACCACAACTTTAAAGAAAGCCCGGCTGCTTCTCTCCAGCCTAGTGGCCAGGGCGGACACCTACCCCAGGCCTTGTAGACCCAGCCAGTGTCTCGGCTGTGGTAACACGCAAGAACACATACACTGGCCCCAGACATCAGCTGCAGGACTCTGCTAATTGGGAAAGTCTGTCTGAGTGTCTGGCCACCACTTGGCAGACACGGCAGCTCTGACAAAATAATGAATGTGGTACAGTGCAGCCTCCAGGCACTCATCATGGGGTCTGTCACATGAAAGTGGCATGAAAGGAGACGAGGCGATCCAAGACTCATGGAGGTCAGCTTTGGAGACTCTCCGATTACCTTCTGGGTAGTTACTGCTAAGGGGAGTTTGTGATCCCTCTCTGCTTGCTCTCTTGTTTAAACTCTCCTTTTATAAACAGACAATTCTTCCCATCCAAAGCGAAGATGCTTCAGTCCTGCTTGTCCGAGGCAGTTATGCTGTTACAAAGCCTCTCTCCAGGCAGACCAGCCCATCGGTAAACAGTGTGAAGAGAAGGCAGCGACATCATAGAAAGACAAAAAGAAAAAAAGCACACAAGAAAGATAACTGGCCTTTGTGCATAAGTAGCATTTGAGGAACTCCTGTCTCCCTACTGACCTGCCTTCAAATAAAGACAAACAGAAGGATGCTGAAGTGCAAGTTGCACAGTGAAGTATTATCAAGCATGTTCAGTACTGGTCCATTTCTTCTACTGGCAGAAGAAATGCCGTTCACGGGCAGTTCCCCAAAACTGCCTGTTTCTGGGTGTGCTATATTCATACAGCAGCAGGTCAAGTGAGGCAAGTAACTTGAGAGCGAATAGGTCACCAGGGCTTCCTTTCTTACACCTCAGAAGTGTGAGTGCATTGAAGGTGAGTACATTTGGCACGGTTCTTCTCTGCCTAGAACTTCACCGCATATTGGTGTTTGTGATGCTCTTCAATAAGAAGAAAACATACTTCTCCTAGTGGACCATGCGACGCTGGGGAAAGCACAAAGGAACTTGAGGTTTTCACTCCACCAACAGAGCAAGGTCCTCCAACGTGGTGATGGCACCGGGTTGATGCCAGGGTATGGTAATCCATATTGAGCTTTTTGGAAAGAAATTTCCTTCCAGAGAAAGCAGGGTTCTGCTAGCTTGCTGCAAGGGACCAAGAGACTGCTAAGACTGCTGTGTACACCAGGAATTGTAAGGTGGAAGCAGGTGGAGTTGGTGGAGGCAGAACTGAACTCCAAGCGCTGAGGAGAGATTACACTTTCCTTCTGGTACTCCTGTGCCAGAGCACCAGAGCCATCTGATCCCACCTGGCTTTAATGATCTTGGCTGAGGCGTCTTGAATAAAAACACAACTCAGATGACAGGGAAGGACAACAGCTTCAAATCATCAGTTTTCTTAGTTAGAAGATGGGGATTAGGCATAAGAGAAAACCAGCAAACTGCTACATGCAAAATAGGCAAACTAAGTATATAAACCTACTGGGTTTATAGAAGAGATATTGGCACATACCAGGAAAATTTCAAGCCAAATGTATGACAACTTTCCTTACACCCTTCCCTCCCATTGCCATATCCCAGCTTAATGTAAAGCCTTTTGGCTTCCAAAGGCTTGTAGCTATGTTTTATTGTTTAAACAGGTCAACAATTGCAATCATATGTCGACTCCAGGCAATACACAGACACGATGATGTGTTAATACACAGCACCACTTGGATGGAGTTTCTACAATTTTGCCGCTGTTAATGGCATGATGGCAGCTGGGTTGGTATCTCCTAAGGCTGCCTCTGAAAACTAGGAAGCCTATCAGTGTTGTGCCATTACCAAGAAGCCAGCGTGAGATCAGTAAATGAGCTCTATTTTTAGTAGAAACTCCATTTCTGGAAATCATTTGGAGTGGAGGACTCTCACACCAACTGTACTTCAGGCTGCTTTAGAAAGGTGCTGTTCCCATCTCCAGGAAGCGTCCTTTTAACAAGAATTGAGCTGGAATGGGATATGGATGATGGCAAGACAGGATGGGGGAGGATCCTACAGGCATATCTGCAAAAACCAGCTTCACCATGCTGAAGGGGGAATTAAATAGTACAAAGATTCTGGCTAGTGCCTACAACAAAGACATCCAAAACACTCGGCTCTGAAGTAATTCTGTTTATTTCACACCAGGGAAGTGTGCAGCTAGGTTATGTCGATACCTTTTTCCAATGGATGGGATAATTTTGCTCCGATACAAATTTCCACATGCTCAGCAGCCTTTATTGTCAGGTTGCGCCTGAGGAGCAGCTACCATTAAACATACAGCAAGCTGCCACTTCATCTCAGCTCCAAAATACATTGAAAGCAACCTTTCTCAAAAGCACTTACAAAATGTCCCTCCTCTCATGAATAAGCTTTATCTTCCCCGCAGCCTGCTCAGGCAGCGATACCTCAACGGGAGCCGGACCCAGATTTTCCAGACAGGCATTTTCTGCTGTTGTCTCACGGACCACAGACCTTGCGAGGCATTAATCAGGTATTAACGTTCCCTGTGCTTTATTTTGCAAACCGACCGGGACAAGACCCATCATTTCTTGATTTGTTAGCACACTGGGAACTCTGAGATGGCAGAATTTTAGTGACAAATGACCCTTTACACCTACCACAGCTATCGAACAGTTGGGCTAGACTTAACCGAATCCCAGTCTCAGTCCAGAATTAGACAGATGCATAATGTACGACTTACAGCTTCACTCTTTCTCCTAAATTTAATACTAGCTATTTTGTCCTTTGTATTCTTTTCGAGTTCAGAAACCTTATTAAAGTTGTTATGGAAAAAATAAATTTATTATTCAACGTACTCTTTTTTTTTTTTTCAAAATGGAATGATCCTCTTTTCCTTTTCCTTTTGTTTTTTTTTTTTTTTCAACTGGTTCCGTTCAGTTGGACTTTTTTTATCTTTTCTATTTATAACCAGCACCAAAAAGAAAATTACCATGGATACAGTACATATGCAAATCAGCTAATGGAAAAATATATACATTTCACTCTGTAATGAAAAACTTAAATGATATTATTGCCATGGAGAATATATCCCTGTATCATAATAAAATACCAAGCAATAATCGATTGCTAAGATTCTTTTCCACCAACAAAAAAATAGCACCATACATGAGATAGTGAGAATCTACACTCAATAACACAATTGTGCAACTAGAAATGTACAGTACTTTAGTAACAGTACAGAGTATTGTTTACAATATGGAAATACCACCACTGTAATCAAAACAGCGTCAATCTCTTACGCACAACTAAAAAAAGTATTGTCATAGATACACGGAAACAAAACAGCTTTCTTTTCACCAGTATGTAGTAACTGAGGGCAGAGCGTAGCTGTAAATTCGTAGTAAAGCTCCTACAAAATAAAACAGAAGTGCAGAAGTATGGAACAGAATGAAACTTTTTTTCCTCATCGTTGTTTTTCTGGCTATTATAAGATGGGAAGTTTGTCACCATGTGAAGTAAGAGAATGTAATAAAATGGAGCTGTGTTGTGCCATCGGTTTTTAATTAATGTTGGTTTTTGATTATAAAAAAAAAAAAGAAAAGGATGATGCATGCTAATCTGTGGGCTGTGAGAGCAAGTGAAGTGTTTTTTTCAGTGGTCAGACACTTGAAAGAATTCCTTGTAAATTCGTATTTCTTTAGGTAGGACCAAGAACTTGGACTTCAATGGCTTTAAGGCCATGACTGGAACAGGCCACAGGTCTATCCTCTTCTGGACAGTGGCCAGTAGTGAATTTTTAGTGAAAACCACAAGAATTAAAATCCTTCCTCTCCTATGCGCCTTTCCAGGAGCCCACATTTTGCCTAGAGAGGGTGACAGATCAGCACTGGAAGGAAAAATGACCCCTGCTATTTAAAAGCACCTTTGATTGTCATTAATAATAAATGCACATACTATTCTTCCAGGGTAACAGAGAAAAGCAGTGGCAAATCTTTCAACAGCATCATTTTCCATTGCTTGCTTGCTGAGCAGTTACCCAACTTCTGTGTTCGGGCTCCTTCTACACCAGAAGGAGGTCTGATGCTGACTACAAGATGCTAAAAGAACATCCAGTATAACAAAAAACCAAGTTGGAATCATTTCCCTGATAGAGAAAATCATCTGGGGCACTGGAAAGCAGATCTGTTTGAGACAGGCACTTGAGGAAAAATGGTGTGCAAATGTGCCTTTGTGCACACAGGTCAGCCCTTGTGCGCACACACGCTCGTTTGCACTACCGAGCACATATGGGAACGTGAAGCCCACACAGTATTAAGTCTGTTGATGGACATTAGCTCCTTGTGCTTGAAAAACTTAGCCCTTAATAAAATGCTAATGAGTTATTCCAGTGAGGTCCTGGATATTGAAAGGATTGTAACAAGGAAGAAAAAGTTGCTTTAAAGATATGTTAGGTACTAAGAGTCTTTATCCCTCCTTGCATTGAAAAAAAAAAAAAAAAAGAGGCAACAGCAACAAAGACAACTTGAGGGGAGGTATGAGCTGCAACCCAGACTGGCCCAGGGGCAGTAGCTGGGGTTAGTTCCGCGCTCATCTCCACAGAATAAAACAGTAACACGCAGTTCTGGAGCGAGTACAAAGCTGCAATTCATCCAATCGGCTCTGTTCGTCTCATGAAGAGGGGGCTGTAACTTAACCACTGCACAACTGGCCTTGGACCCTGGCAAGGTATACGATACATGTTGGAGCAAGATATGATAGAGAGACACTGATCTGTAGGACTAACGGAGGAGATAAACTCTGCCCTGGGTAGAGCTCCCGTTTCAAGTCTCACATCTCAGAGAGGAGTCTGGTTTAAAGTGCAGAGACATGGAAGGGAGTATCATAGACGCAGCACTTGCTAAGTGCTCTGATAGCACCGATCTGATAGCACCAAACCCGATAGCACCACAAAAGCAAGACAGGAAACATTAAAACACAGTGAGCAAAATCTTAACCCTTACTGAAGAAAATGGAAGGCTTAGCCTTATGTCTTCAACAAGCTCAAGATTACACCTTGAACGTCTTGTATCCCTGACTACTTTTGACTCAAAAGGCTACATAACCTCAGCTGTAGGCAAGAGCCAAGAGAAAGGAAACCCCTGTTCTGCTCTCCGCTCCATTCTTCACACGAAGGTTGTTCCAAATCCTGTTTCTGTACCAACCCTATCCAGTTTCATTGTCCTCTTAAAATAAACTACATTCAGTCTCGTTATCTGATTGACTTTTAAAAACTGGAGAGAGAGTAGGCCAAGCGATCCCTCAGCAAGCTCTACTGGATGAAATGATGTTCTGGCTTCTCACATCTCATGTAAATGGTTCTTGCTTAAAAATAACTACCACTGTTAATAAACTTCCATTTCATTAAGCTCAGAGAAAATTTAAGTTTCATAAAAGAAACTATTATTCTGGGGAAAAGAGAGAGAGGATTGGTTTTTTAAATCAGAAAGAAGAGCAGTCACTATTACTTGCTCTAAAAATATGACTTGGAATGTTGGATATAATTGTACTGAATTTTCCACAGGGATTTTGGAGATGTCCATTCTCTGCTATCAGTTTCACAAGCTTTTACAGCAAATCCTCTCTTAAATTAAGCTTTTCATTTATGTGTCACTCCAAGCCCACTCCACAGTGGGATAACTGCTGGGAATCAAAACCATCAGATGAAAGCCAAGATTAAAAGATAAAGTAATGTCTCTACCTTTGCTGAATTATTTTGCCAGAGGCCTTCCTCCATGGAGGTACCCATAACCTTAGTCACTGTAATCACTTTGCAACTCTTGTCCTGTAATGGTAGCAAGCCATCCAGTGGCCGGTGATTTAATATATTAAAGTAAAAAGCATTAATGAAAAATGTAAGAATGTCAAAATATGATAAAATGATTGGCTCCTTGAGATGACTCTTTCTGTTTTGTTTTGTTTTGTTTTGTTTTGTTTTGTTTTTTCTTTTTTAAGGTGGATGAGTGGATTACTTTGGTATCCAGTCCGTAGAATTAGTTTCAAGTCTTATTAGGTACGCTTTGGAATCCACCACATTGTAGCAACTCATGAAGTTCCAGTACTCAGACCTACTAGTCCGTGATTTACATACAAACAGCTGTAATACCCTAAGAAGTAGCACAGGTTCATTAACTCTTCTGCTGCATCTTGTTTGCATAAAAGTCTCTGCAAGTCTGGCAACAGCGCTGATACCACCGCATGTCTTGGCACAGATTCTTCTCCCGGATCACCCTGCAGTACACTGTCCACTGGTCGCCTGTGCACTTGTACGTGAGAGCAGCTTTGGACGAGAAAAGAAAGGAGAAACTAGCAGTTTAGCCAGAGAACAGCATTGTGGGTGTGATCAAAATCCCTGCATATGAGGGAAGAAAGGGCCAATCTTGTTGTTAGAACTGGAGGTCAGAAGATGTTCTTCCTACCCAAATATCAGGTTCTTGGAAGTGCTTTCTGCAAGGGTGTAGCTGGGCATGGCTGGGGAGTGCAAATCCCCTCATGCTGTACTTATTTTGTCTCAGCGATAAACAGGCCCAGATGAATAAAATCTCTAAGGCATCAGCCCAGATTTAAGCACCTGAACACCTCCCAGCAATCGTGCTATGCTAAGGAGTAGCACTCATCCTCTCGGGGGGAAAGTGTTTTTACAGAGGAGCAAAACCAAAGCCAGTTTGGCGGATGTAAAGCTGAACTAACAGAAAGTAAAAATAATACTTCTTAGTGGGGAAAAAATCAGTAGGACAAGAATTAGCTATTGGGAGGAAGGAATGGGCAGCAGAAGCTCCCTCGGGTCGACACCAGGTTTGTGCAGGGTGGGAAAGCAGCAAGAAGATACTGGTACTGAATTTGTTGACAATATTTAAAGGGTCACAAGTGCTTTCATAAAAAAAGGTAATGGTAGCAAACCTGTGCACTTGATAAAAAGGCACACATATAGTGAGTGCTTTTTATGGCATGTGATTTATAAATTATATGCAGGATTCTTACAAATGCTGTGGTAACTGGAAAATCTTTTAAACGAATATCCTGGTCTCTGAGTTTGGGAAAAAATTATCATTTTTTTGAACAAAAGAGCATCAAAAGGTGCTGGCCCAGCAGCATCTTGAGTCCCTTGTTCCTCATCTCTGCTTGATGAAACCGGGAAAGGCTCTTATCCTGTATTTAGCTGCGAGTCTCAGTGCCAAGCACCAGAAAACGATGGCAACAAAACTGGTAGGTTTGTCACTGAAGCTTTGTTCAGTTGGACAAGAAACACAAGTTTGACTGAATCTGATGAAATCAAGTTGCGCTGTCCCAGAAAAGAATCAAACGCAAACCATTATGCCAACTGAAAAAACCTGATAGCAAGAAAAAACCTTTGAGTGGAAGTGATCATCCTAAATGGGAGGAGGATAGAGTTATTTCTGAGTCTGCCAGCAGCAGAGGGGCTATCTGAGGGGGTCAGATCTGAAGCACTCCCCATTAGCTACGGTTCCAGAAAACGTGTAGCTGAATAAATCCCACATCTTGCAAGAACATCTACGGTAGACTTTATGAATCTGAGAGGAGAGACTTTATATAATAGAAAGATAGTGAGCCACAACCAAGACTAGGGCTCTTAATATTTTAGAGGTCCAAGGTACCTCATGGGTTGTGAAGTAAGACATGTAGGAGTGAGCCATGCAGACTTACATGAAGTAAGCGTGTCTAAGAAGTGACATGGGTCAGGTGCCTGAGGAACAGAATAAACCCTCTCTGAATTTGTCATCTCTGAGGGACACTGGACACAGATGTAAAAGCCAGTTGAGGTGAACCTTACACTTAGATACTTCTGAAAATGTTAACTGGGATGAAAAACATTCTGGAGTACACAAGGCAGCATGGGTTTTGTAAAGGACTGGAATATTTTTCTGTACAATTCTTTGGGTGAGGTTTCCATTGTAGAAGACAGAAAATTTTGTTCAGAGATAATCCAATGAGAGTTTGTTTATAAGCAAGAAGAGCAAAACAATCAATTATATATCTTTCAGCTAATATCAAATATCATTGTTTGTGGCCCTGCTGATTCCAAACCCAGTTTAGAAACAAAAGCAACCCAAATTACTTGCAGATTACTTTCAGCAGGGACTTGAGGCTCTTCAGTCTTCTAAACACGCGAGCTTTTTATTGCTTTGTCCTAAAATGTGAATTAGGATGGATTTCTTGTCTCATCAGTGTATCAAGGGCTCACTTCTCAAATCAAATGTTTTCCTTCCACTGTGCTCGCAGTGCTAAAATATCTGGGAAGCACTCTCATATGTTCTTAAACAAAAGAGGTTAGAAGCTCCCCAGTATGACTGCATTTGCAAGAATAAAATTTCCCATATTCTTCTAAACATCTGTTAAACTTTTGGGAAACGTATTTCAGGTCAGAAGCTTCACATCCAGTCCTAGTTTGAGTGTTATTTAATACCGGACAGTACTATTAGAAAAAGGTTCTCTGTTACCTAGCAGCTTTGCCTTTTCACATGTATTAGAGGCTTCTCAGCCTTCAAGGCTGGCTCTTCTGAGAGGGTGGAGGCTGTTCTTTCTGCTAAGCTCTCACCAGCATTGTTTACAACACAGCCTCTTGTACTGGAAAGCACTGGGAGGCACCGATGAGGCTGTCAGTGTAGCTGATGGCTTAGTTTAGCTTCATCTTACTGGTGATGATGTGTGAAATGTAAAGAAACCAGCTTGGTTCTTGGATCTGTGGCTGAAAACACAGGGCTGAAGTTTGCAAAAATATATTTTTATCCCCTTATAAAATGAACAAATATGATGTGGAAAATCATGGATTCCCACAATTTTGTATTAACAGAAGTATTCTTAACGAGAGCCATTTCTTAAATACAGTGTTAATACGGTGTTTCAGGAAGCAGATGGCTTATCACCACACTCTCACCTCAGCCAGGTACACAGGGGATGCAGGGAGGGCGAAGAGAAGGACAGTGACAGAAAATCAAAGGTTCACAGAAAGAGGCTGGATGCTCTCTTGCCTCCCTGGGTAAATTCATTCATCAAACCACATTCTTGTGGCAGCAAATGAAAGGGAAAAAAAAACCCAGTGATGCTCTACTTGTCAAGGTCATGTACTTTTCTTGGGGCACAGATGAATAAATTATGCACTTTACACTCAGCACAGTGAAAGCAGGGTGTGAAGGTGTCTGTGACATCAATATGTCTGTCAGCTCCCTCACCTCACTGATCAATCAATCAATAACCTGCTCTTGGTGGTCTCTTCAAGTCTACCCACTGCTTCAGCTTGGGCAGGCGATCCATCAGGCAGAGACTGATGGATAAAAGAGGACCTATCCACACTAGACTTTTGGCCCAGAGTCTGATTCGGGAAGGGGGGGCTCTTCTAATTTCTTCTAATTGCCATGGGGAACGCTCTGAAGCCCCACTTTTATCACACTGGGACCCTGGGCTTTGTCTGGTCCTTGGCAGGCAGCATCTTCCACCCACCCTGCCCCCGGCCCTTCACTCACCAAGTCTGGGCGAGGTAATTGTGTTGACGTTTATCTTCTCATTGCAGACCTCTTGGTGGCACTGCCTGTAGGCCGCTGGCTTGGATAGGACGGGACACTCATTGCCATGGCGCCCGGTGACTTTGTGCATACACTGGACCACGCGTGACTGGAGGCCCTTCCCACAGGTTGAGGAGCACTAGGGGAGAGAAGGCACTGAGATGTGGTCCAAGCAGAGCAGCTTCAAAATCGTGTGCACACATACATCTGAAAAATCACTGCTGGAGCTGAAGTCTGCAGCAGGCTGACAGCTCACTGTGGTACTGAGGACTCAACGACAGAACATCATGCCAGCCACGGACCCTTCTTACAGCTGTTGCACTTGTCCATGATGATTTTGCAGCTTCAGGGAATGCTGTGAGCAAAGGAACTGTGCTGGCACAGGGCTGGAAGCTGTTGTCTGGACTTGCTGTGTGTCCATGTACACTGACTGTCCTTGTGGATAACCCCGAGGTTCAAGCAGGCAGAAATGCAATTCCCTCCACCAAAAGGCAAAGCTGGAAAACGTATACTGCTTAATTATGGACAAGCAGCTTCCACCTCCCTCTCCGTGATGGACCCAGTGGTACCAGTTGCCTTGTTTTAAAAGCTGTCTCCAAATCATGGAGGGTCTAACAAGGCTTCCTCCACAGACAAGATGATCATTGCCAGGCACTGATATAAGATAAAACTAAGGATCACAGCAGAGGCAGGCAGCTTCTTCTCTATGCCCAGACCTCTAGAGAAGCTCTGTTCCAGTATTCGGGAGAACACATCAGGTATTCAAATATTCATTCTCATCTATCCCCGCTAACTGTCTGGCACTTGTCTGTCCTCCTGGGAGCAATTGCAAATCGTACTCCACGAGTTTTGGCTTCTATTAGCCAGGAGGCCCAGCCTGTTTATATGCTCTCTTTGTTGTCATACAATTGGAGTCCCTACCTCTCCCTCCCTCTTCCTCTGGCCCAGTCACTTGTGATTTACAATGTCCTACTTGCACGCTGTTCAATTTTAATAAAGCAAACACAGTGAGCACAGGGAGGTGCACCAGCTGGAGTTAATAAAAGAACCTTGTATTTCAAATAAAGGAACAATGGGTTGCAGCACTTTGGTAAGGTTCCTATTTCTGCTAAAGCCACACACAAGCTGTGTGTGGGGAGAGGAGGAGGTGGAGGCAAACTCAGGAGATATAATTAGGATGATGTCAAAAAGATCATGTTTTCTCTCCTCTGCTGTTCCTAAACAAAGTCAGGGCAGTGGAGTTCTTGCCCTGAAAAACACTACTGCCTCAGGTCGGTACTTCTCAAAAATGGCATGCCAAACATTGAAGAGGCTCAAAAGATGTGCACCACAGAGGTTGGACTGAAGTCCAAGTAGGAAGGATGTGTGTGTAGTGTGGATGCCTGTAAGACTGGGACCCAGGGGAAAAGAACTCATGGATATACATAGGCCTCCACCTCTCCCATCTACGGGTGACTGCACAGCGAAGCTGGGGTCATTTTCTTCCAGAAGTATCACAATCCCCCTCCCCCTCGTCTCAAAGATGATCTGATATGAGTATAGCTTGTTCTGGACTGGAGTTCACTGTGCAAATCACTGCAAGGCCTGATTAAAAATGGCCTCGGATTGACTGGACCATGTCAAATCCAGCTGAAGGAGCCCTGCTTCGGCCTGCTGCAGATATACATTAGCACAATGTGAACTCTATTTCTGGGTAGCAGGAGTTGTAGGATCAGTGAAGCCTGTTGTCAAAAATCACAATGACTCTTTATCTAATTTCCTTCTTTAGTCACTCCCATTAATGACTGTTTAATAAACAGATTTCTTTCATTTCGTGTAGTCACCAAATTTCTATTTGTTTTTCTCTGTTTCTGCCCTACATTCCACCCGCTCTGTATTCTTATTCTTTCTCCCAGTGCCTTTCTCTAGGATTGAACAATCTCCATTCAGAACAATCTCTGGCTCGTATTCTTTCTGGACTTGGCCACTAAGCCACCCTGGTGTGCAGTCTGGGTCTGTGTTTCCAGCTATGCAGCTCCCCTGGGACCCCATTATTGCCTTCTGAAGGTAGCAATCATGCTATATTAATATTTTACATGTATTTTGGAACTCTTTTTTCTTAATAAATAAGTGGTTTTTTTTCCCCTTACACTCCTCTTGTTTCAATTTAGGGTCAACACACCAGTTTAGGACAGATTTTTTTGTACTTAAGATTTTCAGATGTTGACTTCAGATCAAAATTTGGTCCCTGTCTATTAATACCTCAACAATAGTTACGGTATTTAGGGCTACGCTGAACGAGCCCTTCCCTCGTATGCCCTCAGGTGAGCTATTTCAAAAAGCTCCTTATTTAGACCCCCTTCATAACTTGAGCTCCTGCAGCGAGACGTAGGCATTTCATTAGTCTTGGGTGTCCCTCTGCTCTTCCCAGCACCGTGTGCCCTCCGTGACTTCCACCAGCCTGGGAGCCAGTCAGGCATGGACAATACATTTGGATTTAAAGTTAACAACTTTTATCCTGACAAATGCAACTATGAGGCCCTTCCACTCCACCAGTCATATGCAACCTCTAATCCTCAGGATTTCCAAGGCACTTGCAGTCTTTGGAGTGCTTTACTAATCTTAATCCTCACCAAACTCCTTGCAAGGGGACTGAATCATACATCCATTTTACAAACAGAATAGCTCTTATCACATAGACATAAAATAACTCAATCAGGCCACGGGGTTCCTTCTCGCAACTGTAATATAGTGAGTCTGAAAGCCCTCTCTCTGCCTTTTAGGTGCTCCCTGTGCTTATGGATGCTCTTAAGAAAGAGGAAAAAATAAAAAAATAAAAAAAAAAGAAGGAAAGAAAGAAAAAAAAGCATTTTTCTCATAAGGTGAATAAGGTTTTCAGATACCAATACACAAACACTCACCTACCTTTGTCTGTGTTCCTGTCTCTGCATTTGTTAACCAGCAAGGAGGGCAAGCAATGAAACTTTTTCCACAGACACTGCCAACTCCAATCCTTAGACAAATAACAGCAGAGTTTTTGCCCGAAGCAGTTTTATTCCTTCTCCTGGGAGACTGGGATCATCACCTATGCTATGCAATTAGTTTTTCACAGCCAGGAAGACAGATTTTAACATCTTTCTTGAACTGTTTTGGGCTTGGCAGCTAAAGGAAGGTTGGACATCTGGCTTATTTTAAGACGAAATTTTCAACTCTGTACTTGGATAGCCTCTTTCCTAGGAATTTCAATAGGAAATAGGAATAGATACAAAATACATACAAAGGGGGAATTGTTACTCATGCTGCACTATGAAGAGAGGACATCATTAAAAGAGGCATAAAAATCAAACTCCAACTGAACAGCAAATTCCCATAAATACCTTCCCTCCTGCTCTGGACAGCTAAATGCATTGCTACAGTCTCTCTAGTCCCAAATATTTATGCAGCAAGTAAGTATATCCACGGAACAATTTTCAGGGTTAGGTTCACTCTGTGCCCTCTGATACAAGACCCTCAGACTTGGTCCCAGGTTATGAGTAGTTTCAGTAAGGGAAGGTGCTGGGGCTTTCTTGCAAACAGAGGAACTTCCAGGGAGCCCAAATTGCCAGAGAGAATGTAGTGCTTGGGGCAGAATGTAGCCTGGGCTGCGGGGGCAAAAATAGGGTTATAGCCCAGCACCTCATCCAGCTTCTGCATACTGGCACGGCTCCATCGTGCAGAACATCAGGAGGCTCCAGTGCCACATGGTGAAACCGCACAGATTGTATTTGAAATGCTGTTGATGGACTTTTTTGGGGCAAATACTCAGTTGTTGCGCTGCTATCAACAAAAGTACTCTGAAAATCGCAAAAGCCTTTACAAGCATTGATGTAACTCTCAAGATAAGCTCATGCTTCAATGCCATGATGGGGTCAAGTGATCTGTGAATGTGGAGGACCGGGTTTGGAACGTGGTTTGGAGCTGCATGAGCAAGTACTGAGAGAAAACCTACAAGCCATTGGCCTTCTCTGGGAAGCTGGGAGCTTAGACAAGTGGTTCAAGAGACCCCAGTGTCAAAAAAGAAGTGGATTTCTTTTTCCCCTTCCACCAGGCATCGCCAGTGATATCACCATCAGAAAATGCATACGCAAAATTCATGTAGTTGAACCATAATGCACTAACGTGACAATACAGCCACTGTGTGTTGGAAATCCACCCACATGCATAGATCAAAGGATCGTCCAGCACTGTTAAAAAAAGGGGGTTAATGAACAGTTACAAAAAGTGAACCTAATGAGAGCCTTTGTAACTCCCAGTTCAAACACTGCTTGAGAAGGCAAAAGGAAGACAAAAATGCCTCCGTTCACATTCTTTGTCTTTGGCAGTAACATACAAGCCGGTGGGGATATCCAGAAGGAAATAAACTCACAAATTGTCAAGGCAGCAGCTGCATTCATCAGCTTAAAGAAGATTTACTTACTGAAAAACTCCAACCTTAAGACCAAGCTATGATTTTTCAACTGGAATGCTATTTCCACCTTAGGATACTGATATGAAAGCTTAAAATCTACCAAAGCTGCTGACAGATGTCTAATTGCTTTGAAAGCAAATGCCTCAGGAGAATATTAGGTATTAAAATAGAATGAATTTACAGTAAGTGCTGAGATCTGTCAGGGTCTTTATCAACTCCTGATCTACAAAAGATAGCCAGAGAACGAGAGAGGTATAAGAATGAACGAAGCCAGGGCAGGGCTGCTGATGGGTGGCAGAAGAAATGCATCAGAGAGACCAGTCCAATGAATCCCTGTGTTGAGGCTTAACGGGGACAGAAAAAGATACAGATTTATCACTACAGACGACGGGTTGTGATCTGTACAGGGCTGAATGGGATAACGAAGCATTGCTTATGCTTTAGCTGAGAGCTGCTGGCTGGGCACGGATGCATTCAGACCACATCACCTTTAAAAACGACATTTTTCTAACCCCAAAGAGGTAGGTGTTAGTCTTTGTTGTAAAAGACTTGCTTTCTTCAGCCAATCCTGAAAGTACTCCAACGTTTAGGAGGCTGATCTGTTGGAGGGAGATATAGCTCAAGATGTCATAACCAAGCTGAAGGCAAGATGTTCTTTTCTTGATTCACTTGCCTGCAGTCATCTGATGCTTAAAGTTTGTCCCCAGTTTGCTGAAAGTTGCTGAAGCCAAGGATAACACTATGGCCAAAGCTCCAATATGCAGAGATGGAGTCACGCTTTACTGATTTCAGAGTTCAAGTATTTCAAGGCATTAGGATAGGGTAGAGTGTTTTTTCCCCCAGGGGTCTTATTTCTTGCCTCTATGAAAGTCAGAAAGAAAGCAAGATAAGTTCCTATTAATAACATTCTAACGGAGCATCTGAGATGAATGACAAATGTCCGGTAATTGCTCCGCTCCTGAGACCTTAATAGCATACACGTGTGCGCTCTGAAAGTCACTGCTCTGCACACCTTAACATCAGGCTTTTTATGAGTATCCCTAACTTAAACTCCATACTTGTAGCTGAAAAGCAGCATGCAATATGCTTTCATAAACACCAGGTCAATTTTCACTGTGGCATCACGGTAAAGAAAGAAATTTCTGTCTTTTCACTGATAAGATCTAATTAGCCCAAAGCAAACTGTAGGCTGCTTTTCAAGCTTCCTTGTTCTTTTCTTCTCCTTTTTTTTTTTCTTTCTTTTTTCTTCTTTTTGAACCTCAGATCTCTAAAAAGAACATATCTGGTCTTGCTTACAACAATCTTTCATTTGGAAACTTTTGTGAAATGACTGATTTGTTTAATTTGGCCAAGAAAAAATGCATACCCTTCTGACTCAGTATGGGAAGAAACAATAAATTATAGCAGAAAATGCTCATGGCTGATGTGACAGTATCTTAGAAGGAAAAGAGAAAAGCAATCCTTGCAAACCGCCTACAGCTGTGCTTTCAAACAGCATGACCCTGAGGAACAAGACCTGACCAGTACATCCAGCGTGTCTCACCGCATAATTAAGCTTGACTTTCCCATTCTGAAAAGTTCCTTTGTGTGCAGAGTTCAGAGATTACGAGCTGAATACATGAATATTCTCAGTAGTGACAGTGCCCCTAAGTACATATGCAATGCAGCCCAGGTGGATGCTAATCAGGAAATGTCATTTAATTCATTATACCAATGAGGCAGAATTTACTTCTCACAAGCTTTCAAACTGGATTTCAAGAACAGGATCAAGCAGAAATGTGGAAAGATACGGTGTTGCCTATAGGGTACCATATTCTAGCATGGCACCTATAGCACATGTGCAATGTTCTGATCTGTGGAGGGTACAAAATGGAAATATTCCATATTATTTATCCCACCCAAAAAAGTGCATGGAAACGATACTGACTCCTGTCACAAATGTTAGCCTGAAATAATATCTTGGGACATGAAGCTCCACTGAACACATATTTTAGTTATTCATCAGTTAACAATCAATGCCACCTAAATGCAATTTATTAAAAAGAGTAATTGAACTAAGGACTCCATTAGGATTACTTAACTTCAGCAAAAGGCTGCTCGTCTCTGTTACCTCAGTCCTGCCTGGGCATTCTCTAGAAAGGGAGCTACTCAGCTTTGAAACGTATGATGCTGAACCAACACTGCATTTCATCTCTTTGCACAGTCAAACAAGGCATCACCAACAGGCTGATATGAATTGCTCTTTAAAGATGTTCTGGAAAATTGTCACTTTAATGCCTTAGTAGTCATTAGAAATATGAAAAGGTTATAGGAAAGACCACAAAATTATAGCAGTCCCTGCTAGTGATACATATTTTGTGTCTAAGGATTCAAAGGGCTAAAATCCCTTCAGACGAGTAGAAGGAACTTTAAATGGTAAATTAGCTACTGTTAATATTTTTAAAAACATGATCCTAGACACTGCAACATCTCAGAGTAACAGAGTAATATTTGAACAGGCTTGTCTTTCCTGCTTTCTTCTTTTTCATGTTAAAAAAAAAAAAAGAGTAAACCAGTCACGATGGAATTCCACTTCCAATCCACTGATCTTGGTGGGAGGCTTTAATTCTTCATTAAAAAAAAAAAAAAAGCACTTAATGAACTAGGCTTTTAAATAAAAAATATCAAAAAGGAAAGTTATTCTTCCAATTAATAGGATGACTGGAGGCTGTATTGGAACATGAGACAATAGCACTGTGACAGATCATGCTCCACTTCAAACAAAACACTGATGAATATGGTCTTTTTGCAGCACATACTCCTTTATTAAGGAACCATCAAAGTAACTTGTACTATGGAAGTTTCCAGAAACTCCAGCAGAGATGAGCTGCGCGAATTGTGCAAACAAGGAGCAGTCATTTCCTCAAAGGCACGAGCAGGACTTGGTTTCTGTAGCTTACAGTCTTCAGGGTTATGACATGACCAGGCAGCGCTGCAGGCAGCATCTCCTCCCTTCCCATGCCTAGGTTTCCAACTACAGCTGCACTGACCGGGCCTGGCAGTTACAGCAAGTCTAAGTAGAGACTCAACTTGTTGTAGTGGTATCATGCAATATTTACACCTCTGACCATAGCATTTCACAGGTGGGACAGAGAATCAAAGAGCAAAAGGGATGGGATTTGTCTTACTGAACTGGCCCTGTTTAGGTTCTCTTTGCAGTCAGCAGAGACAGATCACCAAAGGCAATGCAGACTTTCCTAAGGAAAGGACATAAAACTACTACTTGGAGTTGCTTGTGTTACAGTGACTATAAAAAACTAGCTCAAACAAGGCACCTGCCTGTCAGTTGTCGAGGACTCGATGTGAATTCAACTGAGTGATGGACCCATACTGAAGCCAGTAGTTAACATGAGCTGAATAAGGGTTTTCCTTTCTTTCCTAAAGTTTCCAGTGGAGGTATGAAAACTGTATTTCTAAGTTTGCCTACAACAGAGTGATCAGTTCTACTTGGCGGTGGCAAGACCATCCATGACTGAGTCCAGAGAACGCTTTGCTGGTAACTCCTGAAGGATGCATGACCCTGGGAGATTTTAGTTAAAAAATTTTCAGTTTTAAATCTGAAATTCCCTTAAAGACACGGAGATTCCATGAAAAAACACCTGCAGTTCTATACTCAGGAAATGGTTAGCATTTCAGTTAATTAAGAGACCATATTCCTAGAAAATCCCTGGTAAAAGCTCTTCTTTAAGTGTACATGTTAAGAGTAAGGGATTTCCTAAACGTGATGCCCTGAGTATAACAAACATTCCTAGAAGCATCCAACCTCTTTTTGATATGCCACTCCATCAGCAAGGCAGTAGAAAGTCCTTGGGCTGGGCTTTAAGCAGCCCAAGGTGACAGATTTGGCAGCAGGAACGTTGGAGATGTCTCCCCTCATGTTTCCACTTCCAAGACTTCAGTGATCCAGGTTTTTTTCTCAGAACCCTTATTCTGGATTCAGGATGGCTCATTTTTCTCTTTCACTTCAGTTTGTGAAATAAAATCATACAGGGAACAGCAAAAACTCCAGGATGTCTGACAGAGAAGATGAAAAAAAAACAACCAAACAATAGCCTCGGAGCTCTGTTATGTGTAAACTGCCAGCCACGTGCCAGAATCTTCATTTTATGTTGAAATCCTTAACTCAGTAAAGTCATTGGGAGTTGGCCCAATGACTTTGGTGGGTCAGTGATTTGGCCCATGGTACTATAAACAAAATTAATTTCACTGCAGCAGAAGAGAGGGGTGGTTTCTGCTTTGTAGAACAAACAGTAGCTTTTTCTCACACAGAGATCTGTTTTATTCCATGCATTTCCTCAATGGAGGTTAAACCAAAGGTGATGGGTTTAGCTCATCGTAACTCTGGAGGGTCCCATTCTACTTCAGAAATGCAGGGCTATGACTTTTCATCTTCCTTTTTTAAGGCCTCCTTAATTTTTTTACTAGGATACTGGCTACACCTTTGCCAAATTGAGGAGCGTTCCCGGCTGACAGAACCAATTTTGAGCCATTTATTCTCATCCTCTTTAACCAGGGGTATTTTGAAATTAGATTTTGGCAAGAAAGGTTGTGGTATGCACATCAGTGATCGTGCACCAGAGGAACAAGCCATGGGGAACCAAAACAAGCAATAGCACTTAGAGCAGTTCATAGAGGCAGCAGTTAGGTTTAGGACACTCTGATGCTCTGGTTCCTGGTCATGCCCAGGACCAGAGAAGCAGAGGGTTTGAATACTAAAGCTTGCTGGGTCCTCGTCCTGTCACTTTTGGGAAAACAACTGCTTTGCATCAGTGAGGCCTGTAGATAATCTTCCAACATCAGTTTCCAGCTATGGTGCTGAATGCACACGAGCAGCCATGAATCATGAAGCTGTTGGCTGAGCCAAAGCGAGGAAGCAGCAGGAAAGGGTCTGTCAGCTGGGATGTGCGACTGCAGTTTTAAGTGACCATCCCTCCCGCAGAGTTTTCTCCCAGTTCAACAAAAAAAAAATAATTTTCTCCAAGGTAGAAGAAGATGAACTTAGTTATGACCTTTATGAAGAATTAACAAGTTGTTCATATTTTATCACAAACAGATGGCGGGTCAAGCCATGAATTTGTAATGAACGTTAGAACAAAGGACAGTTTGCTTCTATATTTATAACAGCTCTGAACATACCTCCCAAAATACAGCTGTCCTTGATTTACTCTTCTTATCATGTAATGTGAATTAATCATTAAAAGTGAGGCGTATAAAGGATTTTGTTGATGTTCCCAAACACTTGGAACTTGGAAAACATGCCTTCCTGGCACTGGAAGATTGTAGAGTATTTCTTGAAAATAACCCCCAACCAAACCCCCCAAAACAACCCCAACGATCTGCTGTAATCCTGCCAAAACAATTAATTTGCAATTACAAAATCCTTGTTGCCACCCATTGTGATGAATGACTGCTGATCTTCAGTATGAAACACCTCAATGTCTGGCATGAACCCAGTACTTTTCTTGTAGGAAATTAGATTTTTTTCCTCCCCATTGTTGATATTCTCCTGGGATGAGAACCCACAGCCAGCATTTCATAGGCTGAGTGCAAGACTGTAAAAAAATTGGCAACTATTGATGTCCAGGGAGGGCAGGTGGCTATAGGTAATTTTTCAGATGTGCTTTATCACTACTGACAGTATCTGGCAACAAGAATATTGTTAAACATCACACTTTGCCAAGCTGATCTTTACTAGTACTTTCCAGTTCCTGGAGTGTACAATCTTTCTGGATCCAGCAAAAGTTGTGCCAGGTGGTTATACAAGATTTCTCCTCTACTTTCTTTCCTACTTGAAGCCCAGAGTGACATGTCATGTATTTCTGTTTTCAGCTGAGGTTATGAACCTGATGCTGGTTCCTAAACAAGACCCAAAGCTCTTGTGCAATCCAGCAGGTCAAATTCTGATCTGCATGGCATTGGCATAAGCCCTGCATTAACTTAAGTGGCCGAATTAATCTGGATTTACACTAATGTATGAGAGACTGATACCCGACCCACTGTGCTGAGTGAGATCCTTGGCTTGTGGCCAGTGGGTTGTAGGGAAGAATGAAAGACAGTTACCCCAGCTTTACACTGGGTTATCCGAGATTAATATAGGCCTTAGTATTTACAGAGCATCTACTGTAACTGCAAAGAAAAAATATGGCAAAGCCAATATATTACAAGGCTTCTATGCATCTTTCTTCTTCTAAAAATCTTTTCATGGGGCTATGTAATATAATAAGTTAATGAGCTAAATTGTTGCCCGAGGGGCAGAAGTTGCATGTTTAAACTTCTACCCAGAAAGCTGAAAATGCACCGTTGTAAAAATCAGCACCAACGATGGAGCTAGTATATCTGGCTTGTAATTCTACCTTCCTTGATATAATACCAGTTAAAATGAGGATAGTAAAAAAAATGGAACTGGGAACTCTGAACTATGCTATTGGTTGGAAATCCAGTACTGCAGTCACAGGACAGAAATAGAGTATTCTGAGGCATATAAAATAGTGAAACAATTAAGTAAAACTGGAAATGAAGAAAGATCCATAAAAGTCTTGTGGAGAATTGCTTCTGCTATAGAATCTTGCCTCTTCGGTTACACTCTGGAGAGTCCAAAGGCCAACTGGAGAAAAGGAACTCAATCAATACAGCCTTGGCCTGTAGTTTTGCACCTGAGTGCTTTCCCTGACGGATACTAGAGCAGAAGGGGAGAGAGCTGAGGACATGAGGGGAACCGTGTGTGGCTAAAAACCAGTCCCCAGTGCTGTTCACCTTCAAACACAACCGATCTCCGTCACCACCATAACTAGCCCATACATCAAGCCTGCATGGCCCTGCAGCAGGCCCGCAGTGCGTCCCCCCATCATTTGGGCCATATGTTTTCACCTGCATGGAAGACTTCAGGGGAAAGCTGGAATCCAGTGGCTTTCCCACAGCCAATCCCTTCGAGCGCAACCTGGAGCAGGCGAGCACTTGGGCTGCGTGTCCTGGAACCCTCCCGGAGAGCCACACACATAAAGACATCGCCTCTTTGCAAGTTGCCTGCATTCTTCACAGGAATGTAATTCTTGACATGAACTTTGTCAGAAAAACACAATTCATCATGAAAGAACGAACTACTGTCTTGCTAAAGCATCAAGAGGCATATTTTCAGCAGCCTAGGAGTCTGAGGCAAGTGTTGGGAAACTGAGCGACCTATGTTTGTTCTTTCAACTAGCACAATTACAACAAAAATGTATAAATACTTCCAGTGCTAGAATGTTTAACAGCTCAGATTTCAAACAAGGAGGAATTATTTCAAAGTACAAAGAGTGTAGGAGATGTTTGTTTCTTTAACTGAATGCAAACTGGATGTGGAATTTCCTTTTGGAAGAAAGGACTGAATGGGAGATGGCTTGGATTCCCATTGGTAGATTGCATCATATATAAAAAAGGATGATATAACGAATTGCAATTCTGAAGAATTTAGGCAACAGTAAAACGGGATTTCAGGTTAACACACCTTCCACTGGGTCTCTCGCTGTGCAATCTGTCTTTCTACGAGGTTTGAAGACTTTAGGGCCAGGAACAGCTTAGTTATAGATCTTGTAATATTAAGGCTGCATTTGTGTTAAATGCTAAAAATAATAACTACATCCCTTTAAGATCAGGGCTTTAAAAGCTAAGTTGCGGTAGTGCAAAGAGGTTGCAAGTTTAATAGCGGTGGTAACAGAGGTTCCACATGGTTATGAGCTACAGACAATACTCTGTCTTTAGAATTCTGTACGAATTCTGTTAATCTCAGGCACTGGATAACAAAGGTAACTTCAAAGACATTTAAAATAACTTTCCAGACCTGGCCCTATGTGTTTGCAAAGTGAACTAGCCAGATCTGTTCCTCATGCAACACCTGAAGTATGCTGCAGATGCAGCAGGAATACAGAAATATCACAGCCAAGACTACTCAATTAGCTCCAAATGCTTTCCACAGCTATAATATGCAGTAAGGAGCATCTGCAACTAAACTTGATGGAAAATCTAACAAAATCCCACTTCTTCAGAGCACAAAGAGGCAACAGGCAACTATTTCTAAGGCCAGTGGATGAAGTTTTGGCTGGTAGGTGCGGGTTAAAGATCAGCACGGCCACGTGTCCAGCCCTCATCTCTTCTACACAGAAGTGGGTCCAGGGTCTGAGAATATAGAACCACAACTTGCCTGGCACAGATTTGGAGCTTTTACTGCTGCCCACTCTGAATGCAACAGAGTCCAAGATCTTATCTAGGATAACCATGACAGCACTTGCTGTCAGATGCAAGGGGAGTTATTTATATAGGGCTGGAAGATTCTTTAGGGATGTGATCTGTCTTCTCATGCAGAGAGTCCAGGTATTCCATAAATACAGCTACTAAGAATATAAACCTAAGTCTGCAATTACCACCCAAACAGCTTGTTCTATTTATGAGTTGTATCTGGACTTGACTTTTTAAATGAGGTTTTGCCTCTTTCTTACATGACTTCCTGGTATCTTCAAACGATCTTGGTTTGGGAAATTAAGGACTGGAGGCCAAGTCACCATGCAAGCTGTTTGCACATAAAGCATCAAGCCCCTTGTTTTAATCTGTGATAATTACCACTGTTGGTTAAATCTTGCTTCCCTTATGATTCTTAACAATAAGTAACAAATGTACAATGTGTTAATTGCAAAAAGTTGTTGCTTGTTCTGAGCTCAACTTGTGTTAATGGAAAAAGTTTCCATCTTAGTCAGCATAAAGCTCTCTCACAGGGATTTTACAGCACCGGCAACAAATGTTTTACAATGGAATTTTACCCTGGAAGTATGAATTTTAAAGAGTTAAGTATAATCTAACTGCCGCAGACTTTGTGTTTCTGTTTAAAGAAGGATCTGTTTAAAGCCGGACACCACCAAAGAGCAGCTGCTGATAGCTGTAAAAGCTCTCCACCCAAGTCTAAGCCTTGCATTAAAGCTTTTGGATTCTCATGATGAAAATCCGTTGCTCAGGATTTGTGCAGAATTGAATCCCACACTGAACATTTCAGCTATCAGGGCTGAAATATTTTCTACTAGAAATCCTATCTACCCATTCCCTTTTCTAGCATTCCAGTGGTGCCTTGTGTTTACTCCATCTACTCAGAGAATAAGAATCTAATTGTGTGATCTAAGTGTCCAGTCAGAATTAACCAATATGTCTAGAATTTTAAATGCTCATTATAAACCAAATCTAAGTCCAAGAACATCCTGCTGGAGTCGCACAGGGTGAAATTCCTGGGAAGCAAAGAGCTGGCACAAGCTCTCAGCAGACAGAAGCAGGCCACATATACAGCACATAAGCTTTTGTGCCCTTCTGCACAGGGGAGGATCCCGAGCCCGAGCTAAGAATTGCAAATAACAAGTGATTTTGCACTGATCCTGTCCTGCTCACATGCAGACACTAAATCCATCAACATCACTATTTATTGTGGCCAATGTACGATTGCAGCCTTTCTAGCAGCGAGCCAACACCTTTATCAGATTGGAACCCTTCGCACAATACTGAACTTTCAATCCATGTCATCAGTGAACACACAATTATTTCATATTCCTCCCTATAAAGAGAATCCGGGTCAATTTGCATGCCAAAATGTTTTAAAATTCCACAAATAAATAAATAATATTATTTCACCTGTTAACACACGGGAATTGTTTGTTTTGGCTAGTTGGCGTGGACTCTATGTGCCAGGTTATGAATAAAATAATGTTCAACACCAGAAACATTCTGTGATACTAATTCCTGGCTCAGCTTAAATACAGACCTTTTGTATGTGGCAGGTTCTTAATGCATTCCCCAGCACTGACGCCATTAAATTCATGTATTTATGTCAGAGTAGATCTATAAATATTTGTAATTCCTAATCACAGTGTAAAAAAAATAAAAATAAATGCAATCACAGATAAGCCAATTTACCCATTATGGGCCTCTATTTCACTGGATTTTGCTTGCTGGAGTTTGGGTTTTTGGAAAGCAAAATGCAACTACCGTATCCCAGTGGTTTCTGCACATGCCGTACATTCCAGAACAAAAAGTAGGCTTTTTTTTTAAAAAGCAGTACAGTTACAAAGATAAGATAAAACTGAACTGGAATATAATATTCCTGGGAAATTTTAGTTCTTTACGCAAACGTGAAGTCAGTAATGTAAAGGATGCTTTATGAACAACACTGCCAAAGGCTGAGTTTCTCACACTGCCAGGCCTCCTTCCCAAGCAAAACTACCTGTTACTTTAAGATCAGAACACAAATACAGAGCAGGCTCCGCTCTGGTTTAATCCACTGCGTTCAGGAATTAGTTCCACTGATGTCATTGGAGAAACGAAGTTCAGACAGGCCTAAGCGAAGGTAAAATCCAGCCCAGAGGAAGGGACTGATGGTTTTGGCTCTGCTTTTAAATTCATGACTTGCTTTGATTTCAGGTGGTTGGAATAAGTCGAGGACTTCACTATGCTGTGTAGGGCTCAGGCTAGCATGAAATTCAGCTGCACAGCTCTAGTCTTACATCTGTGGTAATAAACCAGTGTACTGTCAGACTCTGCATGCAGGACCTGCACGAGGCAGAGGAACAGAATTCAGCTGGGAGTGCTCTCAATTACCCTCTGTTTCTGTGTGAGTCTGTCAGGGCTTCCCTGCGCTTCCTTCCCCCCGGTAGTATTCAGTTTAACAGCAGTTCTCCCAAACCTTCAGATTTATCTTCTTATCTCTGGGATACGAATTCTAAGATCTGCTCTCTTCTCAGCTCCATATTGATGCATTGAGGGAGACAAAACTCATCACAGCCCCCTTGTGAGATTTCCCTTTTTCTCAGTGACTGGGTTCCTAACTCGAAATGCAAACTTTTAACACATATTTACTCTCACAGAAACCAATCTTCTACTATTTTCTTTTCAGCTTGTCCAGGCTGGGCATGGGATGCCTCCTTAGTTCTCTGCATTCCTGGGAGACACCGCTAATAAGCTCTCTTCCGTAGAATTCAACCAGAATTCTGCAGAAGCCAGAACTGTTCAGAATTTGTTTTTTGAAACATGGAAAACAGTTTCAGCATGGTTTATAAAGTAGATTTTTGACACCAAAAGTCCACCTGTGCTGGGAATCTTCTGCAGGTTTTGCTTTTGGATGGTTGAGCTGTCAATCCATACTTATTTCTACCCTGTTTGGAATAAAATTCTCTAAAATTTGCTGGGTCGTATCCATGAACCTGTGTTGCAACGTTTGGGTTATAAACGGCACTATGAGAGTTTAAATCCCAGTGAAAACTCCCATCAAAACCAGCTAAACCCTTCTTCTCCAAATATCTAAGCTGCAAATTCACACAGACAGCAGCCAGAAGCGCAGGACTCTGAACATTTTGGAACTTAGAAAGAAAATACTGTGTAGTGTTCACCATTACCTTAGACCAGTCGCCAGTTTTCCATTCATAACAGCCTGTGTGATCCTCACACTCTTCCTCATCTCTCGGCCTGGTGGCTGCATCGCATTTTCCTTGAGAATTTGTGCACGTCACTGTTCTTTTCTGAATCCCCTTGCCGCAGTCTGCTGAGCACTGCAACACAAAAGGGAGTTGTTTTCTGTTACACGATGCCTAGAAAAGCTGCTTGTATGAACGCAGAGGGAAACTGATAACCCTAAGATTTTTCTCCCAATAATTTAAGCCCCTTTCAAACAGGAGACAGTAATTTGAAAAGCATGCTATTTGCTTGTGAAATATCTTACTTAAGAAAAATGGCAATTCTGAAAATTAACCTTCTTTGAAAAAAAACAGCTGGAATTTTGCTAGAATTGGTGTTACAGATGAAAAAAACCACACTAAATCTTGTATTTAAGAGCTCATTCTTCAAACTGAAAAAGGACAGACTGACATTCACAACACAGAACTGCCACATCCCTTGATGTATCATGGGAATAAAAGAGTGATAAATGCATTTTGAAATCACAGTAGCGTGAGAGCACTGTCACCAGCACATTTCTGCACTACAGCTTGCATGTACAACAGCAAAGTCACAGATCTCACATGTGTTCTCATGTGAAACACATACATGACCCTCTCACTCTTTGTTTTGCTGCATCCTCATCACTATGTGTGAGTTCTGAGGAACTTCAAATCCACAAAGGCAGTAGCTCAGCAGAGGTAGTATTCAGTGAGCCACAGTGGTGTGATCAGCTTCCAGCCACGGCCAGCCAGCTGGTCACAGACATCACCAGGGATGAAATTTAGGCTTTTCAACACCAAAAGCACAAGCAGGGACTGTTTGAAGTCTTCAGAGGAAGCAGCAGGCTACTGGAGTTCCTAGAATCATTCAAGGAGGGAAGACTGGATTCAAACATTTGGGCACTTGCACAGAGGTGCATGCAAGTGAGCACCAATTGCCCACAAATGTTTTTGTGCCTGGGCACTATGAAAACAGCTTATAAAGAGCAGGGGTACCCGGTCACCCATTTGTTACCTCTACCAGTGGTTGACTAGAAATTCTATTTTCCTGGACAGTTTGGCTGGATTTCATTGNACTAGTTTGGTGAAAGAATACCAGATCTGCTGATGCTGTCACAGCCATCTAAGCGCATGCCCCTACACAGCAGCACAGTTACTCTCTCTGCTCTTCATTTTCCTGCCATTGCAGTGGTTAAGAGTGAGAAATTTTCTTGAAGAGCCACCGGGGACAGGTGGGTGGAAAAATGATATATGTACCAACTGAGATAAAAACTAACCTCCTCTAGCATGTCAAGTTCTCCCCTTCGGGGGATCAGCGTGCAAAAGACAGTTGGTTTGACACTGAATAAATAGAGAAGATATGAGATATTCTGTGAGGTCTTTTGAACATATTCCAAGAAGCTTCTCCATCCAGGGGGTCTATGCTGGAAACAAGCGTCAGCTTGATATAAATTACATCAAATGGACAAATCTCAGCATGCCTGTCTAACTGTCTTAAAAACACAATCCAGGCAGTTCTGACCTGCTGGCCTTGTTAAGGACATGAATGACAAGCGTTTATGAGCTGGCAAGCAAACAGACATGCCTTTAAATACTTCAGAGCACTACAAAGTGACTTCTTGAAAATCTGGGAAACCTTCCACTTAATTTACTATGTGCAGCTCATGGCGTGACCTCCTTACGGATGTAACATCTTTGTAACAAGCACAATTGTATAGCTCTGCTAGATATGGGGATGAATTCTTCCAGGCTTTGCAGAATTCCAGGAACTGCTTTGCTGGACTCCTCTGAGCACAAGACTTGCCAGAGATCCCAGGTTGGAGCTCCCTAAATGGTATGTAAAAGCCTAAAGTTGTAGAGACTTTCCCAAATTATATATCATTTTCCTCAGTCCTCGGGGTGGACTCCTCAGGGCTGCACTTGTTCGTTTCAAACTACAAAGCACGATATATAAAAACCTTTCAAATGGTCCAATTTATTCAAAGTAAATCAAACTGAAGAGGGAGTATTTTTCACAGTAGGAGAAATCTCTAGGTGGGTTTTACAAGCGAGTCTGGGAAAAACACCAACTGTTTGTTCTTCCCACAAGCTTTTAAGTCATTCACAGATTAATACTGCATATACTTTCCTAGACAAAACAGCATTTGCAAAAGTTTTCCAACAGATCTTTGGTGGTCACATATAAATCACTCTCTTTGAGAGTTTTTTCCTTTCCTCAAGTCTTCTGTTTTCAGGAAGAATTTCTTAACACATAGATTTTACAGAGATTCCACAACCAAGCAGTCTACTAAATAACATGCGCGGCCCCTGAGTGTCCAGCTGAGACCATTAGGTCTTATTTTATTAACAAATTACTTAGTCAAATCCCACAAGGTTTTGTAAAGGAGCAACCCAACTTTGCAATTAAGATACAGCTCCTTTATTTGAAGGAAATGCCTATTCTTTTCTACTCCAGTTCCACAGCAGTAGAAACATTCACCTTTTTCTGACAGTCTCTATTTTTGTCATTAAAAATGGGTTGAGCAGTACTTTGTTCAAAACAATCTTAAGTGTTTGGCAATAAAAGAGGAACTTAATTTTTTCCACAATGAAGATTATATTGGAATTTGCTTTGAAAACACACATTTTTGAGCGGGGACCAGACATCGATGTGGTCAACTCTTTTTTTTGTTGTATAACAAAAAAGTTGAAAAACACACACGAGAAAATCGATTTATAAAATGATATCACTACTGGGCCATTTATTCCACAACACAAGATTAAAATGCCAGGGATTAAAGTGATTACCACTAAAGAAAGTCCTAGTTATGAGAACTGTTCAAACTGGCAGAGCATCAATGTGTCCTGGAGTCAACTGTGCTACATAATAGCACACAATAAATGTGCCAGAATAAGAATGAGTTTGTCCATGAGTGGGCAGTTACAGACATGACAAAAGGTAAATGAATTTATTAAAGGAAAAGTAAGCCAGTTATTGAAAAGATATTATGTATCTGCAAATGAGTTATGTGGTCACAGATAGGGTAAATAGATAGATAGATTTCCACTCTGGAAAAAGTCTTCTGTAACTTGACTTACTCCTTTCCATAAAAAGGAGAGAGAAGTACTGGGATTGTTAACAAAAGACCCCATGTCAAACTTTCCCATGCTAAACAGGTAGGAATAGCTTCATAAGAATAGTCTTGACTGCACAGAGCTCAGCTGGTGCAGCTATCAGAAATAGAGGCCATCACCTGAAAGGGTTATTTCTATAATAAACAAAAGACCTATCAGGCAACTTACTAAAACTTCGGTGTGTTTCTCCACATCTTTTGAAACGGAAGAACTCAGAAAGAAAAGGAATCTCATGCAGTAGTGAACAGTGTCCTACTGAAAGGAAACACGACTCCCACTTAACTCTCAGCTCTCTTGCCAAAGAGACATGAGAGTTCCTGTTCAAAAGGCAGACAATGGAATCGCATTGTGTTTAAGAGCCTCAGTTCCTCAGTGCAAGATCCCTTGTATCCTGAGCTGCTGGGACTTTTAAGCACGTTTCTAACAATAGTATTTAGCAAAAGTTCTTTGACAGTGTTTTAAACAGGAGCTGACTGTTTCAAAATAGAGATGAATAAAAAGGAAGGATCCTTCCTGCAGAAACGACTGTTGCTGGATGGTCCCATATCACAGCCAGTCTGGAGTGAGACTGGTAGAGCTGTAAGCACTGCACCAATGGTGAAAGGACTGTAATTCAGACGAGCCCAGCAGATACAATATTAAAACTAACATGGACATCACATTAGGACTAGTAGTCACAAGGTACAGATGAAGTCGCCCTGCATTAGCTGGTCATGAACTGACCCGTTCACTCTGTCACTAAATAAAAACGCAGGCTAACTGTCTACAGCACACATCATTTATATCTGAAATGTATTTACAATATCTGAGAATAATTTCTTAACTCTCTGCAACTACATGGAGATCACCTTTTATACAAAGCATAACCAGCTTTTTCCATATTCCTGGAATTACACAAAAGAAGGCTGGACAAGGCCCAGAGATTGTACATTCTCTGTAACTTGCAGATGCTAGATAAATCTGGTATTTGTTTCATACTACACTGAAATGGAGCCAGAAGTCCTGGTGGGTTACTACGCTTCTGGCCTTGGGTCACTGAAATGTTTTTCCTTGCTGGTCAGAGATTTCAGATGGAAAGATACAGTTTCTATAGCATGATATCTGAAACACGCCTTAATAACTCATCTGGTATTGAATGCAAACCTCAGTTTCAACCTGATTATCTCAACTAATGACAGTCCTACCCAGTGTCACCGAGTACTCTGACTGTGACAACATTCTTAATTTTAAGCATTTAGCTTAAAAGCTTAAAGATTAGGGAAAGTGTATCCAGAGCTGTGTGCAGTCTGGCTCCTTTCTTGAATCAAGCTCCTACCTTTGACCATTCTGATGCTTCCCAGATAGAAAGGCAGTCCCGTCCTTCACAGCTTTGTACTGATGTTGGTTTGTTGCCAAGGCAGTAGAGGTCTCTTGTGTTAACGTAGGTGCCATTTTGCAGCTGATAAACACATGTCACTTCCCGGTGCTGAACACCTTTCTCACAGGTAGCAGAGCAGGGACTCCAATGGCCAGTCACCCATCTGGGAAGGAGGCAAAAAAGGAATGTTAAAAAACTGGTTGAGATAAAACGGTTTTCTTCACTTAACTTAAACTTAAGCTCAAGTACTTAAAGAAGACAAGAGTTTCACTATGGAAAGGATCCTACAAAGTTGTTTCAAAGCTGCCGTAGCTTACAAGTGCCATAACCCAGTCCAGATGGGGTCAGGGGGTATTTCCCTATACTCGGCATTCCTCTGAGCCTTTGGGATTCATTTACTTTGCAAGCACATTTCAGTTGCCACTTCCTTCCCCTTTGATCAAAGTGTGCAGGGAACAAATACATGGCCTTTTTTTTGCTGTTGTTTGCTTTCCTATGTCTTTAAAGGTTCTCAGGTTCTCTTTAAAGACATGATGTTGTGAAGTGTTTGGGTTCCTCCAAACCAGGGAACGCACTGCTGCTGTGAGCAGTCCTTGGCTGTGGATATGCAAGAGAAATGAGGCAGCCTCACCCTGGTGTCTTCCAGCACAGCGTAAGGCCAACTGAAAGGCTCCTCCTGACTCCAGCAAGTTTGGGAAGAACCACTGTGGTTAGAGCTGGGCTACAAGACAGTGAATAAAAAATCTAAGAAGAATCTGGAGGAGGTATGCAAGAGGGACAATTTTTCTTTTCCCTAAAGACAAGCCGCATCCATCTTTATACTTCCTGCAATCTGTCAATGAGGAACATGCTCTCTGTAATTACAGGCATTCCTGGATGGAGTGAAAGACTGGAACAATAACTGTGTAGGAGCTGTGCACCGGAAGGCTATCATGCCTTTCTCACCAGGTAATTGATCTTCTGGCCTGTTATTTAGGACTATCATCTCGATTAGTATCCTTATACCATGAATCTTTTACTTGTCACCCAATCTGGAGTTGTCTGTTGTTAAAAGTGGCTCAAATAGGACTTCTCAAAACTAAGTGTGCTTGGAACCAGCATTTCCTTTTGCTGAAAGTCCAGGCAGAGCAACCATACACGCCATCTTATTAAACATGTTTCTTTTGGAGTCACTGTGTAATTCTCCTAAACAAAGCAAACAACTGCTTCCCATCTTCCCTGAATGAGGAAAAAGCATTTCAGCACAATTTGTAGGAACATTTTCTGTTGGTGCAATTGTCATGAATTCATTTGCCAAATGCTTTGACGGATGACACGGTGTGACAGCGCTGACGACCGCGTTGACAGTGAAGGCAAGAGGCAGCTGGTTTGATCAGGACGGGATGGGGCAGACTGGCCACCTGTCCTTTGTGGAACAAGGCCTCCTTCAAATGTTTTTGTGCATTAAAGCAGTTGACACATCTGTGAATTTCCGTTGGCTAAAACAGCTGGCAAGACACCAAACCTGTTTCTCTAGATAGTAGTTTTGGCGCATCTCTGCGGCTGAGTGCTTGGTATTTTGCTTATGGAAGGGGAAAATGCCAGCTGGGTAATCGAATACTGGGGCTGAATTGCTGACAAAACCAGCCTGGAAATGCATGAATCAGTGCTCATGAAAATGAATAGCCACGCTCCCTTGGTATCAGCTGGGCTCTGCCCCGTCAGAGCAAACGTGGAGCGAGTTTTCTATCTGGGTGAAGGAATTGCTCAGCAAGGGCACGGAGGGAAAAAGAGTGACTTTGCTTTATGAGCTGAATCTGAGTCACAGGGCCAGGAACAGTTTCTGTACAGGCTCCACTGAACTAATATTCACTTCAGCACTGGACTCTCACTGTGATCTACAGCTACTGGCAAAAGAAAAAGAGGGTCTGCAAGCAATGGGGAAAGATAAGAATACATTCTTGGCAGAGGCTGTCTGTGAGCCTGCATTTAGGATGGGCAGCAGGCAGGATGCCAACTATTTCCAAGATGCCTTAAGAAGTAAAGGTTTGACTTTCCTTTCAGGAAGGAAAATTCCTTTTTTTTGTTGTTGTTGTTCCTGTGGAGGGGAGAAATCACCTCATAGCTACCCTGTTTGGTGGTCTCTAAGTTAGTGCCAGCACTGATAGAACAGACTGCAACTGGAAAACTGGCACAGAAAAAAATATAATTATCATCATCACGAGCAGAATGATTGCGCAGGGCGTGAGCCAAAACCTAGGGAATCAATATGAACTGGTGCCTGTGATGAAAACCCAATCTCCAGCATTTTTTTTGTCATCTATATGGCCAGCTTCAGCTACTGATCTATTACATCCATCCTTGATCCAAGCCCAATGGTTAAAATAAGATGGGGCTATGCTGGACCTCACAGCCCACTCTCTCCAACTTCTGACAACCATTGCTAACACGGAATCAAAATAGATAGAAATGAAAGGCTATTTGTAGTAGCTTTAGTTTCATACCCGAGAGACAAGTGACAGATTAAATGTTTGAGTTATAATACTGTCCGTAAAGGATACTTCAAAGGTATGTAGGGGATAATCATTTTGACCACAAAACTTCATCCTCTCAGTGAAGTTCAATGGTTCAATGGCTGGTTAAAATGATCTGGCAAACAAGTAAATGTCAGTCCTACGGGCAATACTGGCAGTGCCCTGACCTGCCCCCACAGTTCTGAAGCCCCCTTCCTAGGCAGCTGTAAGACACAGATTCGTAACTATATTTCAACGGCGTAATTCACAACCCAAGCGAAAAGACAAGGGATTTGGGGATGAAGTGATTAAACATGAAAATTCCTGCCAGTTTCATATCTGGTAATGTGCAGCAAGGTAATAGCGTAATTAGAATCTTTAAGTTGTATACACACAGGGATGAAAAATGTGATGCACAAACAGTGTCACATTATGGTTACTATTAAATTACACTACAGAGAGATTTTATTCTTTACACTATCATTGCAACATTTGAAAACACCCGGATGAGCCTCACTTTTAATGTTTTGGGGTTTTTTAAAAATGGTAAGTATTTCTCTTATGAAAATGCAAAAAATAATTCCAGTGTTCTAACTCAAAACCCCAGACTGGCTCTGTATTATTAACTAAGTGAATTAACTGTTGTACACTAAGCCCTGTGTGTATCGTATAGAGCACTTGGCTACCAGTTATGTTTTAAGCTTGTAAACTGATCGTAGGGATTGCTTGACACCACCGTTGTTTCAGTTTGGTCTTTCCCTCCCAGGTTATAACCCATCTTCTGTTGGTCCATGTGAGAGCTTTAGCTGGAGTCCCTGGAGAGGCTCTCGTTTTTCCAAGTCCTGATTTATGTGACAGACACACTCATCTTTCTCACAATCATAGGAGTGGCTTTATCCATGGTTTTGTTTTTTGTAATCCTACCTCTACAGAAGATTCAAGAGCTAGATGGTCCCTGCTGGGGGTAAGATCTAGGAAGAAAGTTATGAGATTTTAAGCACAGATTTTTTTTAACCCACTCAATGGCTGTCTTTCCAGCTAAAAAATGCCCAAAAGGGTGTATTTTTCTATAGCCTCAAAAAGCTGGGATGGGCAGCACATGCAATCTGAGAGGGCTGTTTTAAATCTTTGTCTTCTGAGTATTCCTCAACCTCTGACCTCTCAGTATCTCTGCTGAGGAGTTGGGAGTTCTTCTTCTAATCTTCTTTGGCAACACTCATCTGGCAGACCCCTGGAGCAAACTTGAAATATCTTTCAGAGGTTCAGTTCATCATTTGATCTTTCTATGGTCTGGATTAGTCATTAACCTTGAATTATCCACTCTGCCTACTTGCCTAAGACTCCCACATTTTCGAGGGGAAAATTGGTCTACAGCACTATGCACATGAACCCAGGGGAGATGAATGTCTGCAAATGAAGACTTGTAGCTAAGGATTTGGGAAAAAATGCTATGAAGATAAAATGGGTCAAGGCTGAAGGATGGGGTGGAGGAGTGCAATCAAGAGACATGAGGTCACTTTGCAGAGATTTGTAACCTCTTATAACATAAAGCCATTACATGTTCTAGGCTAAATATTGCAGCCCATTAAACTTCTCCTGGTTATTTCTGTCTCGAGCCTTGCAGAGGACTGGTGCCTGCAGGTTGGTTCTGTTCCACTAACAAAATACCCACGGCATACTCGTATACATGCGCCCATGATCTACAGGGATTGAGTTCCTTTCATTGCCTCCCCAATCCTACATTAAAAGAATTTCCCTGCCTTCACAATAATAGCTTGGATGTGACCAAAGACGTATTTGTAATAATGCATTTTTTTCCTGGTTTTATTAAATCTGTTTTTTTAGAACTGGCTCTTAACTACAACTAGTTAACTACAACTACTACTGAATAAAGGATCAAAGGAAATTTGCTACTAAAGAAGACATAGCTAGTCTGAAAAAGCACTTTTGACAGAAACTAACCTAAAGCAGTGGAACCTAGGGGTTCTGTTTCTAATAGATGGTATCTCATACCTTTTGGTTTACCATACTTTGTCCCACTAATGTATACAGGTGAAGATAACTCCGTGTCTAGTTACCACTGGTTGTCTTTAGCACCAGTTTGTGATGCAAAATCATGTCAAGATTGCTCTTGGTTTTCTGGGGCACCTGGGTGAAACCGTGGCTCTACTGATGTCAGGCAAAGCTCAGACCAACTCACAGAAGGACCAGGATTTCACATTGGATAATTTTAGCAAGGAGAACTGGAAAAGATTCCTGAGAATCAGTCACATGGAATTGACAGTCCGATATTTTTTGCTTATAGCGATCAAACTAAGTTTGTGCTTGAATATGTAGAAGGAAGAAAAGACCGTTTACAAATGAGCTACCGATTGTTCTGAAATACACACACTCTGCTCTTGCATCTTCCTCTCCTTATGCATTTCTGAAACTCTCTGCCACATCTCTGCCATACTGGGCTCAAAATAATCAGGTGAATCTGGACTTTTGGGAACAGGTTGTGCCACACCCAGTCACTAGAAGGTGGGGATTTTTTTTGGAAAAAAAGTACAAGGAATCTAGTAGAATAATACAGCTGCTGATGTCGAAAGTCGGACTCCAAGACTAACATTCCTGTCTGATTGCCTTTATAAACAGTGCTCAGTAATTTTCCAGTACAGTAGTCATTCTGCTAACAGACTTGCCAACTTTCACTCACACAGGTTTCTTTTTCTCTTTAGTGATTATCATTTTGACAGCTTTATTTTTTTTCATTTCCCACCAATTATAAGATCAACCACAGGACACCGTTTTATAATTTACATGCAACCGGGGAAGTTTGGGTTTGGGGTATTATTTTTTTTTAATGGATAACTTTGCATTTCCCCTCCTTCCTCCTTCAAATTGAGCAGATCACACCAGTTTGGGGAACTTGGGGTGTGTGTTTGTGTTAATGTGACTAGGTGTCCTTCTTGCTGGCAGCTGCCTTGCTACGCTAAGCGCTAAGGCACTGCATATCAGCACTCTCAGAGCCCTTTTGCAGAGCTACCCCTACCTTGATCCATGGCTGGTGGATCTTTGATGGGGCAACCAGTGTCCCGCTCCATGCCCTGTCTTTAAGGAAGGCAGCCCCTTCTCCTCAGCTCAGACCACAGGATGCAGAGTGTGAAGGACATTACAGCAGGCAGCAGTAGGAATGAATTTCATGATTAAATATTTTGCTAGATTATCCTGCTAATCCTTCTTTGTGGTGAAAGACTGTACTTGGCCTGAAGAACCTCAAACTGAAGGAGCACAGATCATTTAACTTTTTAAAACAAGGAAATGTCCAACCATAAGGTTGTTGAGTCAAACATTATAATGGGAAAATTTGTGATGTAAGCCAGCCTGGGGGATCACACCAAAGCTAAGAAACCTATGTCATGACTCCATGGGAAAACTAATACCAAATTAAGTTCTGCTTTAACAAGTCATATTGAATTACTTGATCTAAATGCATTTAGCACTAGCCAAGAAGACTTCCTTGTTCTACTCTCTGACTGTACCCGAGCCTTCTCTTACTTATCTTCCAGAATTGCTTCATTGAGGTGAGTTGCTGGACTTGCCTGAAAATATCTTTTTGTCTTCTAGTAGCTAATTACCTCCTTACTGCCCGTTGCTATGCTTGATGAACTGCCTACAACCTAGAATGCACGTGATTTTGTCTCCTTCTAGTGGACAGCGATAACCAGACGTGCCCACAACAGAACACTGGCTACCCACTCACAGAGGTGTCCAGAAGAGTCACAGACCTCCTGGTCCACAGCATTTGGCTTCTGCTCCTTCAAGACCTGCCAGAGACCCGCAGCAGCTGCCCACCCTCGGCAGCCTGGGATGGTCTCCCTGAAGAGCAGCCACCAGAGCGCAGCATTGCCCGCTGACTCCGCCGCCTGCAGCCACCGTGTCTCGCACCGTGTCCAGCACAGTCCTGGCAAATTCATTAAGCTCAAACTGATTCTAGAGATCCCAACGCCAGTTTTGGGAAGTACTTCAAAATGAGCTCTTACGTGGTGCCTCCTTGGATCAGAGGGTGCTAACATTGCTATTTATGCCAGATTTCCAGGCTAAAATGATTTGAAACCCTCCCCATGGCTGTTCCTTCTTTTCTTTTCTTTCTTTTTTTTTTTTTTTTTCATGTAACCAAATTCAAAACACACCAAAGGAGATGTTTCTTAGCACAAGGCACAGATAAGGTTTTGAACTCGTTGCCATTGGACCTTCTGGAGGAAAAACATTTGTCCAGGTTCCAATGGAGTCTGACTGCGTTAATGAAAGAACATACCCATTTGGAACCATTAAACGTCTAGCTCAGTCCCTTCAGTTAACAGACACTCCCAATATGTCCCTCCAGTTTAGTACAATTTCCATACAGCACTGCAAGTAATTTGTTAACATTCTTAAGGAGTTTTCCACCATACTGCTCCACCTCACATTCTACGATTTGCAAGATTTTAACCTCACTAAATAAATTCAAAACTGTTCTGGTCCTTATCTCCCTGTGATGGTAACACACATAAATTTGGTGCAAACAGACCAGAATGGGGGAGCCGGACCAGTTTCTGTATTCTTGGACTGTTCAGCAGAGCACCATCATCACAGGTATATGGCAGAGTCTAAAGGGAGAGGTGGACTCTCAGACAGCAAGGGTCATACAGATAAGTACCATGAGCCTAAATCAGACCAGGAACCAAAGCAACGGGCACTATCAACCTTCATGATTGTGAAGTGGCTATGCTTTGACTGGTCACTATCCTTTTGGGCAGGCCTGCCTTGGTTGACTCATAACTGGCTCCATTTTTTCCCCAACGGGCATTACTGTGGTGTGCGAGCCCTTGGAGAGCAAGGCATTGGATTCCAGGCCACAGATGGAAAAGTGACAGGGGAATGGAAGAACAGAAGAAAGCAGTGATTCACGTAAGCACAGACCTGCCCTCAGCCATGGGCCAGTTTTTACAGCAGATCTGGAGGGAGGCAATGACCAAGGGCACAGTGGTAAATGGATGCAACACAGGTTTCCTCCAAGCAAAACTCACTGGCTGTATTTCTTCGATTAAAATAACTGCTTTATCAGACAAAGTACATGTGGTAGATTTAATCTGTTTGGTTATTAGTAAAGAGCTCCTTTTGCTGCACTGGAAATATGTGAGAGAAACTGGGGATATGCTGGGAAACAAGGATATCGATGCATAAATTGTACGGCAGGCAAGAGCCGGTCACAGCCTAGTGCTGTAAAAGACCATCAGGCATGAAGAGAATTTAGGTTAGTTACCAGTCAGCTTCCTGAAAGGTTTGTCTTGCACTTGGTCTAATTTAGTATTTTCATTAATGACCTTGGCACAGAAAGAAAAAAGCTGCGGAAAAATCAGAGAAAATTCTGATAATACATATTCTAAAATCATTGCCACTGCAACGGAGAAATAGGATGTCATACAGGAAGAGCTGAATAACCTCGAGTACTGCAATAACAGAGATAGGATGGAAATTAATAGCATACAATGCAAGGTTGGGTGCTTAGGGTCTAATAACAAGCATTGCTGTTTTAAAGTAGGATTCATATGTTGAAACAAATGAGGAGGAAAACATCTAGCATGACTGTAAGCCACAAATATGATGCAGGCACGAAAAAAGCAAAGCAAGCATCCAGAGATTTACTGCCAATGAAGACGGAAGAGTATGAACTCAGAGAAACTGGGTTTTGCCATAAAATTCTGGACACCTATGCACTCAAATTATGAATTTAAATAGCATAAATCAGAGCACCAGTAGAGAAGGACACCAAGGGAATGAAAACGTGATCCAATAAAAAGTTAAAGAAAAGCAATGGATTTAGCCCAGCAAAACGATGGAAGGAAGAGATAGACTGGTCTGCTGTGTCACGTGGCACTTAGCCCAAGGCAGAGGGCTAGGGAGGGAAAATACTTTGTAAGCACAGGAATAGAGCTGATGTAAGAACAAATGGCTGAAACACAACAATGAATAATTAAGGCTGGAAAGAAAAGATCCTGACCCCCATGAATAGCAAAGACAAAGAGGAGCCTTTTGGTGGGGGAAGGAAATTATAGAGAAACATCAGAAAGGAGTCTACGACATGTTGCTGGTAGTAGCAGAAAACTAACCCTTGGACTCAGGACATACTTTCAAGTCCTGAACAGTGAAAATAAGGGCTCGGGTCTCCTGTGGTTTTCTGTAGATGAAAGCTGGGATTTCTGGCTTTTACTCTGCTGCTCAGCATCTATGTAGGAACATCACACATTCAGGGGTTCCCTGCAAGAACTCCACCACCTCCGTGAAAACCTATTACAGCGAAGAGGAGGAAAATCAACAGTGTTTGCATACAGACCAGTACAAGTCTAACAGTTGGGAAATTTCATGAGGTTTTGGTTCTCTTCCTGCATTAGAGGGGAGCAGATTCATATTCAGAGACCCAACCATGCATGTTGAAGTGTGTGGCCACTGGCCGACCTATGTTTTCAGTAATAACAGCTGATGTGATCTGTGATTTCTGAGACTTGTGCCAACATGAGTGCTGGGTTTGCCTATATATTTGGGTTGGTGTTCAGTGTGCTGGAAACAACCCATACGCACCGCATGCAAGAATCCAGATTCCATCTGGTTACAGCAGGGTTTTGTAAAAAATATCTAAAGAGCTAGGCAAAGGATTAGAATAAAGAGGTGCTAATAGGGTGCAGTTGGGACAGGAAAGGAAGCTGTAAAGAATTTAATGGAAAAAGAGGGTCAAGGAACATAAAAAATAAAATAGGAAGAAAAAGAGGCATTTTTTTAAAAGGTGAAAGAGTAACAATAATAAAGAATGAAAGATTCTTTTATTTTTGCCAGTTTCAACAAAACCCTGAAGAAAATTTTCTTCTCTGACGTTTAATTTTAAAACATGCCAGTGTATCCAATCCTGTTTTCAATCCTGCTTTGTTTTTTTCAGATGCCGGGTTGCAGTCACAGAGCTCTGATCTTCTCTTTGGCCTCATGAAAATACTGTCCCCTGCCCCACGTTATTTGGCTCTCCCAAGAGGTGGCTGAAGTTCAAAGGGATATATAATTTGCAAAGCACTTTGGGAACGTGCTGGAAGAAAGACACTGTTATTAATATCATACCCTTTTTTCCTCCAGATCACTTTATATGTATATATATATATTTATAACGTGGGTTATTATTTTTTTAATTTTTATTACAATCTCAACAGCAATAGCCTCCTCCTCTTCCTCCCTTTGTACAACATGATCTCACCCCATCCCAAAGAGTTTGCAATTCAGATAATGTGTGGATTGAGAGCAAAGGGACAGCATGGGACAGTGAATTAAAGTCTCCCAACACATCCAGAAGAGAAACAGAGACCGAGCGTCCATGACCCAGTCCTGTGCTGCCCACAAGACCCCTTCCCTAGAGAGAAATTCTCTGTAAGGTGATTCTTTTAAATTTTGAGTAAAAGTATAAATGCAGGTCAAAATGCACAAACCAGAGCAGGTTTGCTACAGAAAGGAAAGCATTGTTCTTTCTTCTACGCTCAGGTAAAGGGCTTAGGTCTGAGTGGAAATGGGAAAGGACCTCATTGTAACAAGATGCTACAATAATTTCACTTGAAACCCTAAAACAAATTCAGGGCTCATAAAAAAAGCATTGACATGGTGAAAGAGAATGGTTTCTTTAAGATGTTCTTGGTCAGAGAATATGCTAAGCATGCATTTCTAATATCTGGGTGGGCAAACGCAAATGGAAATTTAAATTCTACAGAGGCACAGAGAATGTGCTTCTGAAAATGTTTCCAGTCAAAAGCATGTTAAGTGTGAAAGTGTGGTCTACACAGAGGGAGTGAGAGAGTGTGGTCTATCAGATCATCAGCAAGGATTTTGTGGCCTTTCCGGGTACTAAGCACATTTGGTGTTTGCTGTCATTTCTCTGACAAAAAACGGACCAAAGAGAGTGTCGCTGTGCCAGTGCTAATTACTCCTGGGGACCACTGTGGTAAATTGTGATTATAAATTGCCTGGTGACTCCATAGAGGAGAAGAGATATCTTAGAGTAACATTAAGGGCTGGACTTGAATCCACTAAAGAACACAATCTGGAATAGGCAGCGAGTATTCTGTTCTCAGGAGGTTTTGTGGGATTTAACCTAACCCACTGGCACTGCCCTGGGCAGGCAGCAATGTCACTGTGAAAGCGTGCAACAAACAGGAGACTTCATCCAGGGCTCAGGATCAAGGAGAGCAGCACTCAGGGGTCTAATAGATTTGACAGCCAAAATTTCCCTTTGTTGCTCTCAACTAGAAAAGGCAGAAGCTGCTTACTTCTTTCAGAGCTTTGTAACTTCCACCTGGAGCCCCTCCATTTATCCACCCGGGTTCACTCCAGTCTCTTCCCAATGGCTTCATAAAAACTCTAGAAGAAGTATTTCAAGCAGATGCTCCTTGTTTCTGTCTGTCTTAGAGTATGACATGACAGAAATCCCAGCATCACTGAATTTAGGAAACTTCTTCATGGAAATGACGGTTGTTTCCTTGAAGTCACTGGGAGTTTAGCTTCCCTTACACAGCTAGAAGTGTGTGGGGTATCTCATCATAGCTTTCTATACCCCTGAAAGCAGTATGGCCACAATATTGTACAGCGGCAAATACAAGCAGCACAGATAGAAAATGAAACCTGAAACAGCCTGGCCTTATTGATGGATTACCTGACACTGGATTTCCCTGCTTCAGGGCACTTTGATTAAAGCGGAGGTCTAATTAGAAGGAAGTGTGTTGTTTGTCATTTTCCCTATTGTTTCTGCTGGCAGGATAAGCTCTGTAGGTACGTTTCCCTGGCTTGTCTGATTATACAAGATGCAACCGCGCAGGTTGTTTTGAATATGCTTTTTCAGATATTGTTGAGCTTTCTCCTAACTTCTAACTATGTATAACTACTAGGTATGTTCTAACTACCATCAGAAGTGAGGTGTCCACATTATTCACAGAATCATGGAATTGTCAGAGTTGGAAGGGAGCTCTAGAGATCATCCAGTCCAATTCCCCTGCTAAAGCAGGATTGCCCAGAGCACATTACTCAGGACTGCATTCAGGTGGATCTTGAAGGTCTCCAGAGAAGGAGACTCCACACTTCCCTGGGCAGTCTCTGCCAGGGCTCCTCCACCCTCACCAGAAAGATACTTTTCCATATATTTGAACGGAACTTCCTGTGTTCCAGCTTGTGACCGTTGCCCCTCGTCCTGTCACTGGGAACCACTAAAAAGACTCCAGCTCCCTTCTCCTTCAACCCACCCTTCAGATACTTATAGGTATTAATCAGGTCTCCCCTCAGCCTTCTCTTCTCCAGGCTAAAGAGTCCCAGCTCTCTCAGCCTTTCCTTGTAAGAGAGATGCTGCAATCCCTCCAGCATCTTTGTTGCTCTATGCTGGACTCTCTCCAGTAGTTCCCAGTCTCTCTTGAACTGGGGAGCCCAGAACTGGATGCAGTATTCCAGTTGTGGCCTCACCAGTGCCAAGCAGAGGGGGAGAATGACCTCCCTCGACCTACTGGTCACACTCTTCCCTACACAGCCCAGAATTCCATTGGCCCTCTTGGCCACGAGGGCACATTGCTGGCTCATGGATAGTTTACTGTCTACCAGGACCCCCAATCTTTCTCCTCAGAAGTGCTTTCCAGCAGGTCCACCCCTAACCTTTATTGGTACCTGGAATTCTTCCTCCCCAGGTGCAGAACCCTACAGTTGCTCATGTTGAACCTCATTCGGTTCTTCTCTGCCCAGCTCTCCAGGCTGTCCGGGTCACGCTGGATGGTGTTGCACAGTGCAAAGTCAGGATGAGTTTTTTTGTTCACAAATGGAACAAATTAACTTGTCTTCCCGCGTTTTGTCATTTTGGCCAGCAATATCTTTTTTTATACAATGCAGATCAAAATTAATTCAGCTAAAAGTGCATGACAAATTAAAGAGAGAGCTTTCCATTATTACTATTAGATTTCTAATTACTCCTATTGATGAAGAAAAGCACACTTGCTGAGGAAAGCATCTAAAATAAATTTCATCATAATTTCTTGACTTCAGTGACATTCAGGTATGTTTCCAAAACTAAACAGGTGCTGCCAGACACTGGATAAACTGCACATGAAGAAGAGACACTTCTTGCTGAGAGACTCCTGGTCTGAACTACGCTAATACCCATCATGTGCAGAATGCAGCAGGTCATCTGTAGGAACTTGATGGTCGTGGGTTGTTTGTGAAGTTTTTTGTAGTGCTGTTTGACAATTAATCAGAGCCTAATTTGTGTGTGATCAAAAAAAAAAAAAAGAAAGATTAGCTATGCAGTCACTGCACTCTTCTTTAGCTTTATACCACAAGTTGCTCTGTCACCCAGGAAGCAGCCAAGGGGAAAAAAGCACCATCCCAGCTTGCACTGAATCTGGCTTTACTGGCCACAAATTAAATGGACTCAGCGATAATGAAAATCTGACCTGCTCAACAAAAGGAAATGAATATTACAGCTGGTTACTATGGCTAGCAATGTATTCCAATACTTTTAGACATTTTCGCCATGTTCACCAGATAAAGACTTTGGAAATGGATGATTTATGAAAGAAAAGGGTAGTGGGGTTTATTATTTTTTAACTCCTTACCGTGATTGGCAGGGATGTGTGTTACATTTCCTGACCTGGGGCTCAGGGCGATTCGCTCGTTGGCAGTCACTGTCATTCACCAGTGTCATGGTCTTGTTAATAATTCGAGTACAGGACACAATAGTTTTCCGTTCCCCTACAAGTCAAATAAAAAATAACTCTGAAAAAGGGAATCAGTGCCTAAGAGTAAAACCATGTCAACTCGTTAACCAAAATTCAAAACCTAGAAGCTCCCTACTGTCTCTAGAAGATGTGATCTACAAAGACCTACCACCTCTGCAAGCAATCTTATTTCCCACTTCTCTCTTACCCTCAGACTGTTCCGTTGAGTTGTTTTTCAAAAAAGCTACAAATCTTTCCCCCGTAATTGTGAAATTGACTGTTTCACAGGAACTACACGCTGGGCTTTCTCTTTCTAGTGTTTTATGTGGAAACGATCTTGAAAACAATTTGCTTTAATTTCTGGTTCCTCCTCCACATGTATCTGTGCCCTGTAATCACCTACAGCAGAGGCTCCAACTACATAAGCTGAAGCCACACAACTGCCCACCCCTCAGTGACTGATGGCTCCTTGTTCAGAAAGAGTCAGGTTGAAAAGGAGTCACGGTGGTTTAAGAGTGATAAATTTGGCTTGTTTGTATTTCACAAAGAGGTAAAAATAAGCCACCAAAAGAAATCATTTCATATCTTCTCATCTTCCAGATACACTACTTTAAAAACTCTGCCAGTAGGAGACATCTCAGGAGCAGTCAGCACTTTTTGGAGTTTCACCAAGACACAGCAGTGTGGCCCTCAGGGTTCAGCCTTCCTTCAGGTGGATCCAGGAGAGCCGTGCCACAGGGCGGCATGACAATGACCAGATGTGACAAAGAAAACGCTCCCCCTGCACCACGACTTTGCCTTACTGCTAATTATTTTGCTTTCTCAGATTCTGCTCTTAACACTGACTCCAGATAAAAATTGAGTTTATTGATGATCTGCAGCAGATAATAATAACTAAGTCAAATTCTGTTAATAAAAAATTTGTAAAAGTCTGTATGGAAGGGAAAAGACACTTCCCAGCTTGGATAAGTAGTAAAAACATCTGACAATGAAAATATAAATGATCAATTGCCATCCAAGGTGCTACTTACTGGTGGGAGTCATGTTGCCAGGTACTGATCTGATTCAAATATGTGTCTTGCAGCACAAATCAAAAGTCACAAATTTCCTACTCATTCACATGAGGGTTTAACGGCTCTAAGAAATGATTGTTTTAAAACACAAGTAAAAGCAAGTGCCCATGTTAAAATCAGGTATATTTAGAGAAAAAAATAAGGCCGTGATTTCAGTACACTGTGGGCAGTGAGCCTTCAAATGTGAAGATAAATACTCTCGGTGTCATATAATAAGAGAAATAATTTGGTCTGCTGATGAAGAAAGACTGGCCAGAACGTATGGAAACGATCCATTTTCCTCAGGGAAAAAAAAAAATCTACTTCTTCCAGCCCTAAACATTCAATGGACAGTGGCTGACAAACCAGTCTCTGGTTTCACAGACATCAGCTCCCCCTCGGGTTTCAGCAAATCTGCCTCAGTACATCCTTGGGATCATCTGAAAAGTGTGATTTGCAATGTGCTCGCCTGCTCCCAGAAAGCCCACCCCACATTAAGAGCGCCTGACGCAATCTCCAGGAGTTGTCACAGCAGCTCTGCCCCTGTTTCATCCTTGGGGAAGGAAGTGTCTTTCAGTGAACATGCCTGAACACCTGTGAAAACTCTGCTCCAAGAATGTGCCGGAGCTTTGAGATATGGGGCTGCACACAGCGCCTTGAGCCATCGGTGGAGCACTAATCCAGGTGCAGTTCCAGCCTACGGTAACGAGCCGACAAAGCGGTGTCCCTGCCAAAATGCTGGGTGAAAATTAACTGTGGGGATGTGGATGATAGCTGGGAGAGCTGGTGAGAATGAGCTCTCATTTGAGTTCATTACAGCAAGAGCCATTCCCATGGCCAGTTTCCTTCATGCTTTGGCAACGCTGTCTTCTGCAGGCACCTCTCTAAATGGCTGGCGCCTGCAAAGACCGTCCAGCAAGTCCCACCAAGCTTCCAAACGGCCTTACCTCCTCCACACTGCACGCTGCACCCTTCCCATCCGCTGTGCGTCCAGATGTACAAAGAATCCTGTTGCTTTTCTGGCTCGCTTCTGTTTTCAGCAGTATAGTTTACAGGAATGGTGTATTCATAATGAATTCCATAATTCTGGTCATGAAATAACAGCACCTGGTTCAGCAGGAAAAGAAAAGCTGTTACAACACACTGTGTACTGGGAAAGCCAACAGACTGCAGAGACAGTAACGCTGGAAATGCTGTCTCAGGCCAATATTTCTAAAATATGAGTGCTTTGTGGAAGGCAACCAAATCTTTACCTAGAAACCTGAAATTACAGTGGTATTGCAGGGCAACTGCAGGAGCAGTAACTACCTATGATTTGTGAACACTTAAAACAGTCAAGGAAATGGCTACAGCTGGAATTTGATGCATAACTTTGTTTAAGCCTCAAATGTGATGAGCAGGCCAGTGACAACCTAAAGAGAAATATTAAGACAACAGGAAGGATTAAATCAGCAGTTTTCATAGAATAACTATTTTAATGAGCATCTAGAATTAAAAAGCCACTCATTATACCTGCCCTACCCTTGTTTTCTAGAAAGCAAGTTGTCTGCAAGTCTCATGCAGAGACTCAGGCTTGTGGCTGGACACCTTTGTAGAACAAGGGGAAGTTCTGAGTTATCACTGTGCTGTTTTTGGACCACAGTCTGGGCAGCCTGCTCTACCCTGAGCAGGGAGCTTGGACAAGGCAACCTCCAGAGGTCCCCTTCCACTTCAACCATTCGGTTATTCTGTGAGCTGCAGCATTTACTGTTGTGTTTCAGTTGGGTTGTAGCAGTTTTGAAGTCTGAAGGCAGAAAAGTTTATTAATGCACCTGAAGGAACAAAGGGCTCCTTCTCAAAGCAAAAATAACTAATGCAAAAAACTGTCACATGCCTCCTGGGAAATGGGGCACTCAAAGTGAGCGTGACTCTTCCTGCTGACATCCTGTAGCAGCAGGATTTTATTGTCTCAGAAACCTGAGGATGACAAGGAAGAGCCGTATCATACAGCTGCTGTCAACATATATATTTTCATACCCTGCACATTGTTAAAGGAAGGTGAAACCTGCTTCCAGCAGCAGGCTGATTATTTCCCATGGAGTTGCAGGTGATGTCTCTTCTGTTATTACTCCAAAATTCACTGGCTATTAACAAAGATGGAGGAAGAAAGAAAAATGCTTATTTTTTTTCACCACAGGCAGTTGACAGTTCTGGTCCTGTTTAGATTGACATGTTGGGTTTCATTTGGCTCTCACATTCACTGGCTTGAGTCAGAAGTGTTTAGAAGCAACCCAGTGGAGTATGACACCCAGGGAATCTGAGCTGCCCCACTAATAACAAACGCCATAGAAGTACTACTATAATGCTGATGGTGTGGCTTTAGATTTACTTACAGTTAACTATCCCATAATCTCAGCAGCACTAGACAGGTGAATTCTGCTGACTCTTGCCACCTACTGAAATAGGAGCAGCACCTTATCAAATAAGATATTTTGAGCAGGGCTATCATAAGTGAAGCAAGCAGCTGCCTGATTAAAAGCAAATCTGTAAATGTTATTTTCTCCCTACAAGAATTGTTTCCCATTCAGATCAGCAGAAATCACTCCTACTTAATTGATAATCTCACTAAAGCTGTCATAAGCTCATTTAACCAAAAAAAAAAAATAGCTGCATGTGCTGAAAGAAGGGGACCACATTTGCAGCTATTGAGATCCTGGAGGTCTGCACGGTGAATGCTGTGGGGCTGCACAACTCAGCACCCGTGAGTTGCTCTGCACAGTGCATAACCCTGGGCAGAAAAGCATCGTCCACAAGATGTGGGGACCAAAGACGTGATCTTGCTTCAGCTACAGAGGGAGCCTTACTTCCAGAACTGAATACTGAGGTCCAAACTAGTCAAGCACCATTCCAGTTTGAAAGATGAACGTTGGGGCTTTTTTTTTAAACGCAATTTGAAATTCCAGACAGTCAGAGGCAAAGAACTCAATTCCTGCTCTGGCTTTGTTTATGTGCATGAGAGACGAACAGCCTGTTCTACAGAATTGATCAATCAGTCTTGCTTAAAGCATCTTTATGCTCTGGGAGTGTTTGGTTGTCCTCTGCTGCTGAGAGGAGGTCTAGCACAAGCCTAGTTACAGAAACATTAATTTCTCCAAGAAATATACTTACAGAAATGCACTTGGAGAAATGCCTCAAGTATTAAAAACCAGCTCCTAAAAAGAAATCCTTATTATCTCAATATGGGTGCAAGACTAGTGAATCTAAAGACCCATATGAAACCAATTTCATGCAATTTCGTAGCCATATATAATTGGGGGGTGTATGTATGTGTGCATAATTGGTTTCAAATGCAGGTCACAATGGATTGACTGAAGCTTCTGGCTCTTTGTCAGTCCAGTGTATTCCACCACTGTTTCAACAACAGTTTTCTATTTAGAGGTAACGGGTAACCATCCTGCCTCTCTGGCAGAGAAAGAATGAAACCCACTACGCTGTATCAAGGAAAAGATTAATATCTGATTTGAATAAAAGACTTCACGTGTACTTTGTTTATGACTGGCAGTGATTTTAAGCCACATGGGTTTTTTTTAATGGTCTGGTAACTTTTACTTTCCTCCTTTTTAATAATTTCTGTGGGGAAGGTGAGGAAGGAAAATTTCCTCTGCTCATATGTGCTGAAAATGCCAGTCTGTACGTGAAAAGGATATTCATGGAGAACCTCATAATCACTAGTTTCCTATACCAGTTGCTAACAAAGGGGAAATGAGTATTTCTTTAAAAACAAAGCTCTACTGATGCTGAAGGTCGCAAACTCCGGTACCAGATTTTCCTGCAATTCACAAAGTAATGCCCTGGAAGGTTCCAAGAGATGGCAAAGGAACCCTACACAGCATCTTCACAAATGGCACCTGTGCAACTTCTTTTTCCTACATTAAGATAGGAAGACCATGACAATATGAGATACTCTGTCAGAATCTTGGTTTCAGGAGGGAAAATATATGTTAAGGCCAAAGTCAAGCAGAAGCTGACTTTTCTGATGATAAAGATGGCTCCTGTATATGCTTCCCTTGTGTGGGCAGACCTTGAATTACGGGGTTGAGTCAGGAAGGTGCTGGTGTGCCCAAACCTGCACCATTGACTATTTCTTTCAATCCAACTTTACAGCGGTCTTTACATGAACCTGGTAAATTCAGTCATCTGTCTCAGAAAGCAAAGAAAAAACACCACACATGCAGTATATTCTCACACAGAGAAAACACTGGCAAGCCAGAGTATTAGTATTATTTTCTCTGTGTGTGTGAAATGCTCGAGCAACTTTTGAGCTTTCAAACTGGGCCAGAAACTGTTGCACAACGAACAGCAGCAAGCCAAAAACTTCAGGTGAGGAAAGGGAGAGACTTCTGATTTTTAGCATTGCTTACAGAGACCCTTCAGTGAACAAGCGTGGCAGAAAATCACACAGAAAAGAAACAGCACACAGAAAAATGTAATTGGCTAAAACAGTTACAGGAAACAATGCATACATTAAAATACTCTACTGTTGTATGCAAACCTCACTATAGAAACCATAAAGCTTTCGGCAGGCTTTCGATTAGTAACACGTCTACGAGGCAGGCGTTATTAGAGCTATCTTACAGAGAAAAACATTGGTTGAACCAACATTGGGTAGAAACAGGACTGGGTAGAACAGGACTCCAGTCCTGTTCTTCTCACCCCTGCAGACTTCTCCCTCGTGTTCTCATATAGCAGCCACGTGACTGCTTATAAAATGACCTGCCTGGCTGACAGGACTATGTGGAAAGTTAGGAAAAACTTTCAAGTTTGAAACACCTTAAAATACATAAAATAAAAAACATAAAGAAAGCACAGAACACTTCTGTGTGCAACAAAGTCACTGCAGAGGGTTAAAATGAAATGTAGCATCTGTACATCTCAAATCTACATCTTTTCTGTTAGAGCAACATTGTATTTAAATACAGAATTTATATGTTCTGGCACCAGCTGAGAAGATTTTTCAGCAAATATCCTTTCCTCTGTGTGATCAGGTATGTCCATGAAATAAAGAAGACCCCTGGAAACCTACGTCTGCTCGAGTGGACCTGACACACTGTCTGCAACACACTACAGGAGCATCTTGTACTGGACATGAGCCTACTGGGACACTTCATGTTCTCCCACAATACAGAATAGTTTATTTTTATGCAGGGAGCTTCTCCAGCCCTTGCAATGCTGCAAAAGAATGCAAAGAAAAGCACTACAGAAGTTTAAAAATCTCTGGTGAAGAAGCAAACAATCAAAATTTAACTTTCAGCTAGGATATAAACCCTTTATGTTGCATCACTTAAAAAACACAAACAAAGGATATAAAGTTACCATCAAGTGCAGTGGTATTTTAGTTGGTCCTTTGGCAGAGATTTTCTCCCACAGACCCCTTCGCACGTACCGGACAGTAGTGCCTGCGATCTGAAACTCACCAGGAAGCTCAATTTTCCAGTCGCTGTTAATGGATCTCTTACTGGAATCTTTTAAAGCTGGAACGAATCAAACACCATAGAATGAAATGTTAAGCATGTTTGTAAACACAATATAGATTATTGAGCTTCTGTCTCAGCCCACCTGAAGTAGAAGATGCAGTAGCTTTGTTAACAGACACGAGTTTAAAAGAAAAAAGAAAGGATTTAAACACAATACTTTTAAAAATAATATTAAAATACTACAGCGTTGTGCTAACAAGCAAGAACTGTAGAGTAGAAGAGACTGATGAGGAAAGTGCAACACTTAGTAGCCCATTTTACTCATCCAAGCTGAGCAGAGTGCAGATTGTAAACAGAGAGCATAATTAGCAGTTGGAGGAGCTGGGATTGTTTAGTTTGAGGAAGAGGAGGCTGAGGGGAGACCTCATCACTCTACAACTACTTGAACGGACACTGCAGAGAGGTTGGTGCTGGTCTCGTCTTGCAGGTAGTGACAGAACAAGAGGATATGGCTTCAACCTCCAACAGGGTAGGCCTACACCAAACATTAGGAAAGATTTTTTCCCAGAAAGAGTGGTCAGACACTGGAATAGGCTGCCCAATCCCTGGATGAGTTTAAGATGTCATTTAGATGTGGTGTTGGGGAATATGGTGTAGGGGAGAATTTTGAGTAGGGCAGATGATTGGACTCAATGATCCCAAGGGTCTTTTCCAACCTGAATAATTCTATGATTCAGTTAGAGCCAGAATTCTTCCTGGAATAATCTAAATATTATTTGTCGAAGGTTACATGGGAAACATGTAGGCATGTATGTAAAATGAACACGTCTGGAATATCTGGTATATTGGAAATGAAAAATTATATCACTTCAAGGGTTATTCTCAAATCTAACTCTTTAGATTTTCATCTTATTAGAATGGATAGTAACATAAATTTGGAGATACATACCAAATTAGCAGATGTGGTGTAATAATCTATTACCATAAAGTAGCTGCTTGAGTATGACCTGAAGATACTTCTGGTAAAACACTTACAGGCTTGCAGGGTTACACTCGTACAGCTATTAAAACTGGGATTTGGAGTGAAATAGTATGAGAGCACCAGTGGGTGTAAACTGAAGTCTGGTTTGCAAGGCAGGATCTGTGTATTTTTATGTACACTGCTCATCCTGAGGCTGACTGAAATCTGGCAGTAGTTGTGTTCAAAGATTCTCATTCAGACAGTATATATAGAAACCAATGCTGACCTTCAAGCATTAACATGAAATTCACAGATTATTTACCTCTAAATTCTCCTTCCAAATGTAGCAAAACAACTCTCCCTTTTTTTCTTTTGTTTCCAAGCAGAACCAGATATTCAAACTGTATTTTCCTCAACGCTTCTTGAGAAAAAGATCAATCAGATCTTGACAAACACGTGATGATTTGCAAATGCAAAATAAAACTCATCCTGAGTTTGCATGCACTCCATAGTGTGAATATTGAACAAGTTAACTTATAGCTCTCATAAAGAGAAGGCAAGTTACAAAGCAGAGGCTGGTCAGTGAACAGAACGTGAACTTGGAAGTTCAGCTTAAAATCTATCCCTTTGTCCTCAAGACTGGAGGGGAGAATGATTCAACCTTCAAGCAATACCTACAGGCACAACCCTAAGGGAACCTCTAGGTTGTTAAAATGTTCTCTAGCACACCTTATGGCCCAGGTGAACTTGATTTCTCCCAAAAAGCTCCTAGCACGGTCAGGATCCAGGACTATACTTCTCAATAAGCAGCATGCAAGCAGCCCTCCTTCACTGGGGTCCAAGAGCCCATACACAAGATGCTCCATGACCTTGGTGCACAGGAGTACTTCAGGGCACATCCAATTTACCAACTCAACAACATTTGTAGTGTCTAACCTCTGAGAAAGTCTGGAGCAGATGGAGGTTGTGATGTCCTCTGTGTCTGTGTGTGCCCTTCTGAGGATCTGTATGCCGGGCAGTTACTGGAGGAAGGTAGAACATCCTTCTGTTGTGCTGCACACAACCTTCCTGACAGCTCTTATGGTCCCATTAGTGGCTCCAAAATCAGGGCACAGGGAAACTGCAGGCATGGTTTCCCCAGGAGGACTGGGATGCATGTAGGGGGGTGTTTTTTTCTGAGGGAATTTCTCTTTGGCACTTATGACTAGGGGTATGATGACGTACTGGTATTTGCATGCTGCAGGAATATAACTCTGTCTGCAGCCTACTTCTCTTCCTGCTTTGTTCCTCGATCTACAAAGTATCTTCTGCAAACTTCAGACAAAATTCTGAAGCGGGATTGCTTTCCTCTGCCAAAGCCTAGTGGCTTCCAGGCAGATCAAAGCAAGCACCACACTGGCCTTGAGGAGCCGTGAACGTGAGTAATCAAAGGCTGTGGATGAGATAATACTAACTCCACGCAGTATGGCTGCCTAGTAAAGATATCACGGCACACGCTCAAAGCAGCGTATAAGAGCTTGAATGACTAAACCTATGCTTTGGTTCCAGCTCATCATCAAAGAAGATAGGTTGCTGATGAAAACTGAAATGTTTAATCTTTGTGGTCCTCTTTTCGGGAACAGGTTTGATTTTGATTGCTGCAGGCACTGCTCCCTTAGTGACTGAGGAAGACAGAGTTTGGAAACAGCTCTGTTCCCAAAGGTGCTCTGGAGGGTTGCAGGAATTACCCTGCAGACTCCACAGCGATGCAGATAAAAGACTTTTTTGCTGCTGTTGGTCTTCATCTCACGCAAGTGCCCCATTGGTAGTGATCAACGCTGCAGCTACAAAACCCTGTGTCTCTCTTAGACACAAGGTCTTCTCCAATGGCTTTTGCCACGCACAGCTCTTGCAGGCCTGGCTCTGCCTAGTGCCAGCGGTGACAGCACTGAATTCAGTGAGGTGAGCAGAGCCTTTTGCTCTTACTGAACACTGTGCTTTTCATCCAAGCATTGCAAAAGCACTTTGTAAGACTGCAAGTATCTTTACTGCCCTTTTAGAGAATAAGCAAAGCAAAGCATGCAACAAAGAACACTTTCCCAACCTCCCTGAGAGCTCAGTGGCAGGGACTGAAGAGACCACAATGTACACAGGATACATCTCTGACAAAACTTGTCTAACTGTGGTAGAAAAGCCCAAACAGGAAAGCAGCTGTGAGCCATTTTTGTCAAACGGTCCTCACTGACTGAAGCTAGCACCCACAGGATTTAATCTTCCTTGGACAGCTGACTGCAATTCTCCTGGGACTACACCTCAAATAGGGTAGCAAAGCACAGCTTTTTCTCTTCTCCCCGTTCTGGGTGCATTTAGGCTGTAGCAAGAATCCACTGTTACATCTCTGGGCTTTTTCTGGCTCAAAGTAGAAGAGAAAAAAAAAAAAAAAAAGGAACCCCAGCAACAACCCATACCTTCTTTTTTTTCTTTTTGGCTGGAAGACAGGAACTGACCAATCTATTTCTAACCCTGGCATCTAGTCAGATCTTTATTTCCACCTTGGGTCCCTCCAGCTTGCTTCCCAGCCTGTGGACACAAACTGCCAAGGCATTTCCTGTGAAAGGTGGTTTTGAAGTGTTAGAGCCAGCCAAAGCAGCCAGCGTGGGTTGCCTGTAGGTGGAGGGAAATTCTTCAGGCACAGCTCCCAGCGCATGGAATAATGATTCCAAATTATGCTGGGCTCATTTCCAAAGTGCTGTACCTGTTTCTGAGTGGAAATACGACCTGATAGGACTCACCTTTGTCAGTGTAATTGGAACAGAAAATCCTTCCATCCTCAGACCTGAATTTACAATGCATTATGAGGCCTATCAGAGTAATTGGATTTTGTTTTCTTTGTCATCTTTTTTGTCCTATTGGAACACTCCTGCTGCTATTCTTCATCTTAGGTTAGCAAGACATTGGGTTATCCTTCTTTATGTCCAGTGGTCTTGGATAGAGAAAACCCTGGAAAGCTTAGAGAGGTTCTGCTGGCTCCTGACCATGAAGAGCTAAAAGCACTTAGAAGCTTTAAAATAGCCAGATTTTTATCTATCTTTATGTGACACACAGGGCTAAGTCCTGCTTTCAAATACGCAGAGTCCTAATCTTTACCACTCAGTGGGGAAGTATCTGCTTTAGTCCAGGTTATGTGGTCACAATGAAGGGCAGTCACTAGCTCCACGTAGGACTCTTGGTGCTGCAGATACCTGCCACAGCAGAAGCCCTGGACAAATACCCCGTGCAAATCCCACCAAGACAAACAAAAAAGCTGGCTTCCAGAAGGCAGAATATTTGCAAGACCCAAGGAAACACTGGCTCTCATTGTTCCACCAGTGCTTTGCTATGTTAAATATCTTACATGTAGGCGTAATCCTCTCCCAACAAGCTGGCTGCAGCATTAGAGGAAATACTAGCAGTAATGATACGTGCTTCCTACCAAGAAGTGGCACAACTGCCAATATTTTTAACCTAAGGGCAGCTGAATGACATGATTTACCCTCTTTTTTCCCCTGAATCTGGAATGAAAGACAGAAAAGCAGAGGGGAGAGGGAAGAGGGGAGATTTAGATTGGATATTAGGAAAAAATTCTTTCCTGTGAGGGTGGTGAGGCACTGGAACGGGCTGCCCAGGGAGGTTGTGGATGCCCCATCCCTGGAAGTATTTAAGGCCAGGCTTGATAGGGCTTTGAGCAACCTGGTCTAGTGGGAAGTGTCCCTGCCCATGGCAGGGGGGTTGGAACACGATGATCTTCAAGGTCCTTTCCAACTCTAACCATTCTATAATTCTATGATTCTAAAACAAAAGCACCTATCTCAGTGATATCGCCAACTTTGGTAGTATTTCAAGACAGAAAACCAATGGCACTAGACCTGAAATCTTAAGACACAATCACTATATAAATGTTTTCAGCGCATTCCATACCGCAGCACTGGATATTAACGTCTCCCTTTGGTGGCGGAGATGGAGCATTATCAGCAAAAGATGTGGAAATCAGAAACTAAGAGTCCTAGTCTGAGATTTGCTACTGACTCCTGTGACTGGGTAGCCGTGAGGAAGCTGCAACACCCTTTCCCCCTTTTGCAAAACAAAGAGCAACAAGCTTTGTAATCCTCTCAGAGTTCCTACCACAGGCCTGATATATCTCCAGAAGCAAGTCCATCTTTCAGAGTGCTTCTCTGTCCTAAAACCTTACGGTGTCTGCAGCTGCCCATCTCAGAGTGCAGGATCAGGTCTTGGGTCCAGGATTGAGTGTACAGCATTCCTGCTGCAGCAGGAAACGGCACAGGCACCCTCATGGTCAGGTTACTGAGGGATATCAGTTGCTCTGTCCCGCCTCTGCTTCAGTCTGAGCTGGGGGGGTCTTCCTATCTCTGTCATTCCTTTCTCTAAATGCACTGTTCTCTTTCCCGCTCCCTCCCAAACTGTTGTGTACTGCTGGCAGCTAAGTTCAACCCAGTGCCAAGTTTTGTTCAGGAGCTCTTCTGTGTATATGAAAATATTTTCTGGTCCCTTCAGGTCACATAGGGCCTGTAAGTGTCACATACCATGACATGAAACAAAGATCACAAAACAAAGACATGAAAGCAGAGAGAGATTGCAACAAGAATGAAATAAACAGCTGCTTCCTGGCAACAACAAACCGAATCATCTTACAGGTCATTTAGAGAAAAGTCATCTTAACAGAAAACAGAGCTCATCAAAACTTTTTTTTTTTTTCTTTCTTTAGTCTTTTTACCCAGAAAACTGTGAGCAGGTTTATCCTCAACCACTCGGATCCGCCGGGCACCTGCAGGGATCACAGCTGCTTCGATGTAACCTACGGCAACAAAAGAGCAGATGGATGAGAGCGCGCCACAGCCAGCCAGAGGCATCCATCATTCGGTGTCTCACCGTGAAAAATCAACTCCTGGCAGGTTGGGGAACGGGTGGGCAACGCTTCAAATGAGATCCCTACGTTGGCAGCCAAGTTTTGCTGCTGTGACATGCATGGTGATGACTAACTAGCAGCCTGAGAAGAGGGAGAGAAATGCACGTGTGCTGCTTAATTGTGCTCAAGGCTTGTGCTTGGGCCCAATTAGATTGTCTTCCTTCCAATTGCCCTGGCTCTCCTGCTGTACCGACAGGGATGCATGAGGAGTGGTCCTGGGCTGGTGCAAAGGGTCACTGTCAGAAGCAACAAGAGACATCTGTGATTTGAAATGAAGTTTCCAATAGGTGCTCCTGCTTTCCCCACCCAAAATAACCCTGCTTGAGGCTGTGGGATGTATCAAGAAGGATTCACTTCCATAAAACATTTTGATGATGCTAAAACTAAACAAAGGGGATTAGTGGGACAACTGGGGGAAAACACACTTCGCTTACACTTCAGCTTCATACAAAAAATCTGGAGGATATAATGGTAACAGCCTCCTTGTATCAGGCTGCTAAACAGGATTCCACAGCTCAGATTTAATGCAACAACAGAGCTGAAAGTTTCTCAAAGATGTCTTTAGGGTGAAGGTGCCAAAGCCCTGGGAGAGGCTCCCCAGGGACAGTGTGGAGTCAGTCCCCTTCTCTGGAGACCTTCAAGCCCCACCTGGATGCCGTCCTGAGTGATGTGCTCCAGGCAATCCTTCTTTAGCAGGGGAGTTGGACTGGGTGATCTCTAGATGTCCCTTCCAACTCTGACAATTCTGTGATTCTTGACCACCAGTCACCTCTAAACACTGCCAGCAGACACGCTGGCCAAATTAGACCATTTGAGATCTGACATGGCAGGGACGTTTTTCCAGCGCCCCATCATATTTTTATAGAATCCTCTTGGTTTTTAGTCTTTCTGAAACTCTCTTTGTCTTTTTATGCTTCACTCAACAACCAGAAATACGACACAATTATACCACTTCTGACTAAGAGAATAACAGAAGAATTAGGAGCTACAAGGAAACATAACCTATTTTCCCACACCACAGAGCCACGTGGAGTTACCAGGTGGAAGCGATGCCTTTAAACTATAAAGCTGAGGAACATTAGGACCCATTTCAGAGGTCTGGGAGCCAAGCAGAGTTTTTCCACTGGCTTCATTGGAATCTGAATCAGGCCCCTGTAAATGACACTAATCTCATCACAACCATGACTTGATTCCTTCTAATTGGCCACCCAGTTTACTTTGCAGTGTATGACTTGGCACCTCTTTTGGGTGATTGCTCTCCCCTTTCTTTTCGATGTTAAGTAGCTTATCCTGTGTGTTCCCTCATCCCCTTTCTTGTTTTAAAGGGTTGTGTGAAGCTGTTCTGTGTCAGCCCTGCCTTTATGGACATTGTGGGCACTGTAGAGCACTGGGTTGGAGAAGTGCTGGCATAAGGAGCAGTGACTCCTCTAGCATTCAGCGATGTTTGGGGAGCTATTTTAGGGACAAGTGTAGCTGAATGGCTGTACTTCTGCTACACTGATACAGGGGCCTCAAAGGAGGATGCTGACAGCCTCATGCTGTCATCTCAGGACTAAGTGATTCTGTAACCACTGTGACATGGAGCGAGACAGGGATCTGGGGTCTCAGATTGCGATTCATTTCTACCCATCTGAACCAGCAGAGTGCCCAACGCCTTTGTTGTGCTACAAATACGGCTTGACCTCTTGGGTCTCATGAGACACACTGGGTGGATGGCTGACTTGGGCCAGACACACTCCCTTCTTTCCCTGATCATTGTATCTGAATGACACTTTCCATTTGACCCTTCAGCTCAGTTCAGCTTCAGTTCTTTTTGCGCTTGTTCCTCCCTAATTACTTCTCCTTTACTCAGGACATCTCAGAAATGGTCAGTCATCCCTTGCAGGAAAAACAGAAAGAGGGAGAGCAGAGCTGCAAAGCTTGTCTGTGTACAGCAGCCAGAGCAGAGCCTCTCCCACCTGCTATTGCAGAATGGCTTTCTCTGGGAAAAATCATTACTTCCAGGGTCAATTTTTTTTAAGGCAATACTGAAATCTGTTAGGAAATCAAAGCAAACAGATGTTGGGTTTTATTCTAGACACTGCCAGGAGTTGTTTTTTCTTCAGCTGAGATACCAAATTACAGTCAAAACAAAGTGTTTCAGAAATCAAACATCCTCACTGCACCCCATGCATCTGCTTATAAACCCAACCGACAATTATCACCAGACGCGAGCACACAGCAAAGGTGTGATTAACGACAGTCCATCATGGAGAAACAGGCACTGTGACACACCTGGACACCCCTGTTAGGAAACCAGTTTGGAATATGCCCAAGTTTCAGGAAATTTAATGGACCTACTGGGGGACTAGTTACCTATTTACCTTTTTTTTTTTTTTTTTTTTTTTTTTTAAAATCACATGCCAGATACAAATGCCCAGAGCTAAATCATAGCGGGGTTGGATATAAAGTTACACTGAATATAGTGAAAAGCCAATCACTAACTTCAGGGAACTCTGAACCTGTCCCCTGACCCAGCAGCAGCCAGGAGTGTGTTACGCTGCTTCAGAGGTGAGCGAGCTGTGGAGCCGTGCTTGAGGTCCAGCTAATGCCATAAATACACTCTCATTTCATCACTGTGCCATGAGAGAAACACCACGTGGAAAAGTTGACTTTTATGTTACTTTTTACAATAGTAAATAGTGGAGGGTAAGCTATTAATAGCATATTAGTTCTGGAGACTGTTTAGTTTGGTCTTAGACCAGATTTTTCTCCTCATGTAATTTCTAATCCTGATTGATGACTTTGGGGGGTTGCATTCACAGCTCCTGAATAAGAAGAAACACACTGGGCTAACTCACTGAGATCACGCGGCACAAACCTGACTGCTGACCTTCGCTCTTCTGCCAGTTTACTGCCAACCACTTTGCATCTGACCCATCTGATCCATTTCAGAATCCTTGGGCATGTCCCACCTGGAGTGTCTTGACACTCTCATTCATTATTTCCAGCAATATTGTGTGAGTTAGTGGTCAAATCCTATTGCAAACATACTACGTAACACCCATGCAAATTTTCCACAGGTAAAAACCACCACCACTCCAGTCTGGTCCTTAAAGCTAATGTGAGGCTTCTGGTCACAGAATATTCCCGATCTTTGAGACAACTGCACCAGAAAACACCTCCATTGTTTTCCAGGCACATTTTATTAAGCAAACTGTAACTGCAGATTGCCAGAAAGATTATCAAGAATCAGTTAGTAAGACCAAAAAAAAAGTCTCAGAGTTGGCCCCAAGTCAAGGACTCTCAAAGATCTGTTAGGTCTTAGGATAATTGTCTGCAATGCAGGGGTTTGCAAGGTTGGGCTTAAAGTTCTGCTTAAAATGAGGAACTGGTTAAAGACTGATGAGATTTGGCAACTATCAGGCAGTATTTCTAGTAATTTCACCCATAAATCAGCCTGTTAAGATGAAGCTTTGAAAGTACAACAGGAGAACTTCATTATTTGATAATTTATAGTGCTGCATGTAGTATACTCCACCTTGGGAACAGTTACTTTGGCACGCACCAATCTTTCTGGATAATCTGCATTACATCAGTGTCTCAGGAATGCAAGACCGTGATTGAAGCAAATCCTAGATACAAATTATATGGTGTAACTCGTATTAGGAGAGACACCAGAACAAAGAGGTGGCTTTGTCATCAAGGAGATTAATATGTGAACAGTGACTACTGTATCTTCATTTAAATGCTGGAGAGATTTGCAAGAGGAAAGCAGCTCACACAAGAAAATCCGTTGTTATTACTCCCAGAAAGAACAGAAAGTTTAGTGTGAACTTCAGAATGCCACTGGTCTACTAGGAAACTGTTCTCCTGTTTCATATTGCAATGAAAGACGGACTCTGAGGTAAAGGAAAAATTATCCCATGGCTGAAAGTAGCGATCTGCGGGCACTGTACCTTCGTATCTTATCCCTGTATACGCATCAAACTTAGGTGCGGCAAAGCCAACAGCGCTCATCCCGTTATCAAACTTCCCAAAAGTGCTTTGAACAAAGAGCTTGGGGTAGAAGCCAAAGAAATCAGATTGCCCTGCCTACCTGCTGGTCGGGGCCAGCAGAGCTTCCTTAGTATTTTAGGGATAAGTACCAGCAATCTGCTTCCATGACCCTTCCCACCTTGCACCTTTTGCTGAGTGCTAGCTGTTGCTGTGGAGTGGAAATATGTCCAGTGGTAACTACATGTCCATTTTCTGAACGGTTGTGATGATTCTCACTTGCTATTAGCTTGAGAGTAATTCCTCCATTGGCACCTGTTCACTTCCAGCCATGGGATAGCTCATTTGGAAGAAAATAATTTCATTGGGGAGCCATGGATAGATTTCAAAGCCTCCTACTATTGCTGTGAAGTTGGTTTCTGGAATTTCTAACTTGTGTATTCTCCTTTAACCCTTTTAAGACATCCCAGAGTTAGGCTCAGGGCTCTATTTTCTTGTCATTTAAGATGTACATCCTATTGACAAAAAAAAACAAAACAAAACCAAAAACAAACAAAACCACCACAACAAAAAAAACCACACCAGTTTCTTGTGTTAGCTAAAGATGCTCCTAGGCAGCAGGACAAGTCAAATACCCTTTCTTTCTTTTAAAAATGTGCTGTACAAGTAACATACAAAATAAAAAGCCTACTTTTTCACCATCTTAAAAAGAAAAATACACTCTTCATTTGCCAAAATGATGGTTACAACCACCTTATTGTGTTCTGCCATTAAAAAAACCCAAGTATCAGTGGTCCTTGATATGGAAATCTTGATATGACAGAGAAAAATCAAGAGAGACAGGTGTGGGTCTCATTCTCAATCCAGGTTTCTGAGCACTATAGGCACAGCTTTAGAGTCTGGACAGTAGTCAGTAATAAAACAGCTACCCAACAGGCTCCCTGCAAAGTGGCAGGGAGACAGAGACGGACTTCAGAACAAATCTGTGTTTGTTTTTGAAAAATTATTTTGTAGAAATAGGTACAGGGCATGCTGCCAGTCAAAAGTAAACCTCAGTCTAAACAGCCCGTTCAGTTGGCCTACTGAAGACAGCCAGCTGCACACAAGTGTATGTGACATTCAGCATCACAAATAAAGGCTTTTGACCTCCTTCCCAAAAGAGAAACAGAACCCATTTATAGCTGGATCACCCTGGATCACAGGTGGGAGGATCTGACCTGCTGGACCTCCTAAGAGGTTCCACCATCATGCCCCACCATGGTGTCATAATATCATCTGTGACATTAAGGTTGGAACAAAAATGAAATAGGCCTGGTTCTTTTTACTTGATTAATGAAATTTGGCTTTCTTTCACGCAGATAGATTTTCTAAAAGGAAACGATCTGTACTTGATATCTTTGACAAACCACGCTAAACAGTAAAAGGACTTGAAGTTTATCCATGGCTTTTGATACAAATCTCCCCATCTAATCCAACCAAGAGAAGACAAAGAACCAACACCAAAGGATGTCACCAACACCCACTGACACTGCAAACAGCATTCAAGTATCTTACACGAGAAACACTTGGGAACAGCCTTTGCCTTTGCCATCACACATGTGGAAACCTTCTTACAATGACTATTGGTTACTAAGAAACAGAAAGGAGTTGGCATGGATTTAGTTCAGTTAATAGGGCTTGACAACATAATTTGCAATCACAGGACATTTAGGGACCAATCCTGCAGTCAATGGAGTCCCACGTGCAGAGCAGTCGAGGACGTGGCCCAAAAGTCGCAGTTGCAGTTCCAAAAATAGATACCACTCCAAAACAATCGTCGTCTGGATATCTGAAGTCTATTCTCTTCCAAAATAATAAATCAACATACATTGGCCTTGACTTTGATTTCGGCAAGTTCATGGCGATTTGCCACTGATCTGTGCAATCATTTAGACAGCCAAACCCTGAATCTGGTACTGAGGTCATATTGCGTATTTTCCTTTGCCCCAACTTTTCTCAGATTTTTGTATGTATTTGCTTAAATGTCAATTTAAAGAAAAAAGGCCAGTTATTTTCTTGAGTAACCTCGTGCCTACTGCATAAGATATAGTAAGTTAAGTTGAGGACCTGATTCTGTGAAATAGCAATATATGAATAGAAATTGATGGGAGTAACTCACAATGCAGAAAATATTTGCAGAATTAGGGCTGGGAATCAACAAGTCTGTTTCAGTGTCTAACATAAAAGAAATCTAAAGCCAGGAGAACACAAACAATTAAAAGATCATAACTATTCTTTCCATTTTAGTCAGCTAGAACACTCATTAAAAGAGCATAATTTAAAAAATAAAATGCAAAGATGCTTTTCAGACTAGAAGAAGACTGTTTCGCATTCAGATGTTACTTTTTAAAGCTATTCCCAAATAAAACTAAACCTTTAAAATTAATAAATCAAAACATCAATAAATGTTTGTGAGATTATAATTGTATAAATAATTATCTCATAGATTATGTGAGACAGGCAAAGGTGGAAACACTGTATTGACAAAACATTTTCACAGTTTTATGTTTCCAAGATGATCAGCAAAGAAAAAGTATCAATAAATGCTTGAACACTAACTCCAATTCAGCCATCACCTCCTAGGAGGTTACAGGGCACTGGGGGTGAAAAACTCCTGGGGTGTCCTGGCAGCCAAACAACCAGTTCAGTCTGAAACTGTTCTGTTCCTACAGCCTTGTAAATTCACCGCCCTCAAGCAGCCTGTCTAGTTGGAAACGGGTGCAACCTCCTGGCAGTGACCCAGAAATTTCTTATTTATCTGCACAAGATGTTCTGTAGTCTCAATGGAAAAGATAAAAGATAGTTACTCTTCAGAGGCAATTAAGAAAGTCATGGATAGCGATAAAATCCAGCACAGAAATGGAGGATAGATTTTTTTTTTCAATGGAAATGAGAAACTTTTCCCACCATTTGCCTTTACATAAGTAGGTGTAAAATAACTGGGGCAAAAGAGCCAAAGGCAAGAATGCAGGAAATCATTCAAGAGGTTGGCCAAGCAATGCAACAGCACAAATGTGCTCCAGAAAGATGTAGTTGCAGGTGGGAAATCCCACCTGCATCTGAGAGGAGGTGACAGATTACAGCTAACTCCACAGATAAGGAGCAGAATGGTGCAGAGAAATTGGTCAATAAAATCAGAGCCCCCGACTTCAGTGCTGAGACCCTGATTCAAGAAAATTGCTAAGCACTGGTGCTGCTTTAGTAACTACACAGAACTGAAGTGTGCACTTAAAGGGAATCTTTATGTGTTTTGCTGAATTCAGCCCTGGAGTAGTACATGTTAAATATATTTTTCCATACAGAAATAGCAATTCTATATTCACTGAATATGAAATAATTTTTCTGGACAACTCCTTCTTCTTAGAGCAGCTTGCAAGTCCTGAATCTGGCTTTCCCACCCTTTGCCTGATTAGGATATGCGGTAACAGGTTTCTCAGAAGTGCAATGCAGAAACTCTGGAACAAAGACTAATTCAAACACCAAGCTGTATACACATGAATGTTTAACAAGACAGGGGAAAGTCTTTACTCTGACCGGAAGCTCTTGTATCCTATACTGGATATTATTGCTGGCAAGGAATTAGTAAAAATATTCAGAGGGGAGCGCTCTTTCATTTAGCTGAAATACTCTGATTATAACATGAATCATCTGCAACATGCATCATTTTGAGCTCTCAAAGAGCTCAAAGATGGTGCTGAAATAAGACTTCCCGCTCACTGGGAAAAAAAAAAAAAAGTTATTTTGTCTCTTATTTAAAATCAACAGCAGCAATAGCATTCAAAATGAGAAACAACTTCATTCTGAATTTCAGATGGAGGCAATGGCTGATCTCTGGGCAACTGAATAAGCAGCAGACAGAATAACACATTTGAATTGAGTTGGGTCTTGTATCGTGTTTCTTATATGTTTACTAGAGCAGATGAGCCCAATGCTATCCAAGAAGAGCTATTACTACCACTCTTTAATTCTCCTCAAGCTGTTATGAGAACCTTCAGTCCACTAAAATGCTGCTGAGGGTTACTCACCCATCCCCTTGGTGTGGTTGAAGTCGCCTTTCACCACTTTACAGGTTTTGCCATCACCACTGCAGATTCCACAGCGATCCTCTTTGGCAGCTGAGCCAATGATTCCATCGCAGCCAATTTTCTAATGACAACAACCAGAGGTCCCCATTATTTTGTTTGCAAGGTTAAAGTATCTCTAAACATTGAAGTCAAGATTAAGATAGACATCTGATTGAAAACCTGAATGGGAAAGGAACACCATGAATCGAGGGAGCACTCACTTGGAACCCTCTTCTCTAACACTAAGAGCACGAACTTTGATTCGGAAGATTTAACTGAAGAGTGTTTCACAAACACTTGTTATTCCAGATATCATCACAGATCTCATACCAACCCACTCGAACTTCCTTCAAACACAACAAATTAAATCAGCGTTTCATGTTTGTATAGCAACGTAATGTGTTTGTGTGCTGCTCCATGAATGAGCTCTGCTTCGGATGGGGATCTTAACTGGGAGTGTACAATTCGGTTCCGATTATGATTTTGCAATACCTGAAAAAAGACCTCGTTAATAAAATGGCTCTAGATACCTGCAATGCAAAAGAACTTCAGTGGAAGCAGGTTAGGTTTGTATTTGGCCGATCTGTACCATATGATTGGTTGCACAATTATGAAGTTTTCAAATTAAGCTCAGACATTCTATTGTAATAAAAAAACCCCAAACAACCCCCCACCACCACAAATAAAGAAAAAACCACCAACGTAACAATTTAACCCAAAGTCTTGTTTTAAATGCTTTTTTCATAATTTTCTATACCTTCATAAACTCTCTCCAGTAACAATCTGCAGCTTTGTTTCTGCAGACAGGTACTACCAGAACAGTCCCAGTATCCTCCCCGTGGCTCTAGCGATGTCGCAGTAACCTTCCTTATTCACAAGCTATGTCCAGGTTACGATGGTGACCACTGCAGATTGGTAGAACTTGAGGTTGACAAGACTTCCTGTCACGAGTCCATGCAAATTGTTTTCTGCCCATGTAAGACCCTCAAGATAATCAGCAATTTTCTCTTAAAAACCATAAATTTCTACTGAAATCAGAGTTGTCATTACGTGAGTTATTAGCAGAGATTCTACTATTAAAAATAAGTTGAAGATTTATTCTCTGTGGATAAACAGTTTCTTGGCAAATGAGCTAGCAGGACTGTCACTAAGACTTACTTGAGTAATTTGTGTTGAGTCTCTCCCTTTCCTTGCCTTCTTAATAAAGCCAGAGGAAAGTTGGAGAGGCATCTTAGGGAACAATCAAAACAACAAACATTTTGAAAAATAGGGTAAGCAGGGAAATATTAAGAGAACTCCGGCTGTTTATCTGAGACTGTCTGCATGTAAGCAAAGTAATTTGGACCTGAACTCAAACTTTCCCCTTGTTTTAGAAGACACTGGCCACTGCCTAAGTCCAGATGTATTGCAGGGATCAAAGACTGCCAGCATTCAGACGTGTTCTGATGCAGTGTTTGTCTGGGTAAATCACTGAAGACAGACACATGCTAAGAGAGGGTGATCATCCTAAACATACAAGGGAAAAGCTGCTCATTAACTACAACAGCATGTAAGTTGGTGGACGAGAAACACAGGGGATCAAAAACCTTTATAAATGGGAGTTAAAGAAAGGTATGAAGACAACCATGGGGTTTCTGGCAGTTAAAATTCTCCAGTCTAAACTTCACACCCATGTCCAAGATAATAATAATGAGATATTGAACGTGATTCTGCCCCCAAAACAGAAGGATGTCCCAGCAGTTCTCCTTCCAGGAAAATAAATATGATTTATTAATGGGGTTGCTGAAAGGCAGCTGGAAATATATGCCTGCCTGCCACCCTGCTGAGATACTGGAAAGGCTGCATTTAATTTAAGATGCTAGTGCTATCTTTTATTGTCCTGCATTGTTATTAGCACTATGTGAGCGCACACATGAATAAAGGGAATAAATGAGTGCTGAACCGCACTTATTCCCAGTGCTCCACGAGGAGTCTGTAGGGCTATAACGGAGGCAGGCAAAGAATAGGGAGTTGGTAATCACATGCTTTACATTTACTCTATAGTTTCTCAGATAATGTAAACCACTGCGAGCCAGCAAAGCCTCTGAAACAGTCAGTCCCCCTTTTTCTGACACTGGGGGTCAAGATGAACCATTTCCTCCCACATTTACTGAGTCATGGACACACTTTTACCTGAGGGACCCTTTCTGAAGGCATGGAAAGAACACGTACCGAATCCACAAATATACTTCCCCAAACCTTTGATGTTTTTTACCTTTTATCTTCACCCTAATTCCCTGTGAGTGGAGGAACTGGGAATGGCCCTTGCAGCCTTCCCCTCTGTGGCACCATCCCTCCCATCCACAGGGCAGACCTTCCCTTCAGTCCAGAGCTTGAGATCTAAAGCCCCCACCAGATGTGGGCCAGGAAATGGCTTCTTAGAAAGGAAAATCTTTAAGAGAATAAAAGAGTTTTCTTTCTTGGCTTCAAAATGAAAACTGGTGTGTTCTTGCTGCTTTATGGGGGAAAAATACTTTGGAAGCACCATTTACACAAATGTTAGAGCCCCTTTCCCACTCCCCAAGTCTTCCAATCATTTCTGAAGTAAAACTGTATTTAATAACAGTCCATAATGAAACAGCTTTTGTTAAGATTTGACAATGGATTCCAAAAGCTGCAAAGTCATTTAGAAACACTTTACAGTGACCACCTCGGTCACTTGGATCCTTTGAAAACTTCCCACACTGAAAATACTGCTACTCTGCAAACAAGTGGCAAAGGGGAAGAGAGAGGACTGGAAGGACGAGGAAGCAAAAGACAGCGAGCATCACCCTTCTTAGGAGGAAGCATCTCCCACTATCCTTGGACTGTCAATTGAGAAATATGTCCAGCTTTCTCCAAGGTGAAAAAGTCTCTGAGATTCCAGCACCGGGTGCCAGAGACTTCAGCCTGAGCCCTATCAGTCCAGAGGAAAGAGTCTGTGCATCATCAGCTTCTCACAGACATCACACTTTATGTTCTATGTATTACACTGTGAATTGTTCAAGTAGACAGAGCTTTCAAAAAACAAAAGAGGGCTTAACTAACTGTATGCAAACAGAAAATCCCAACTTTCACTGCTCAAAAGTCAAGTTTTCATAATGCAGAAACAAACCTTAAACCCAAATACTTCAAGAGTGTTATTTGATCATTACCATCTCTACCTTGTTTTGCACTGAGTCCTGTAAAGTCTGGCACACCAGCCAGGGTAAGGTGATATTTTTAATTAAGAAGCAGAAAGGCAGAAAGGGGAAGCTTTACATTCTGGGGAAAGACAGACCTTGCAAATAACATCCTGTGTGTTTTCTCACCCAAGAGTTATCCTGCAGGCGAGCAGAATGAGTCCATGGACCATTCCACCCAGAAACAGCTGGATACTTTCAATTCCATCAGTCTTGAATGGTTTGGTGAGAAGGGAGGCTGTTTTGTATTTTTACCAAGATGTTCCCTTAAGGAGTGAGCAGGGCACTTGGAGCTTGTCTGTCTTCAGAAGGAAGAATCAAAAGGAAAGAAGCCAGCCTAGTGTTACCATCACTGTTTAGTAGTCTGTGGGAGCATTTGCCACTGTCAACCCTGTTCTTGGACTCTCAGAGCTTCCCTCTACCATTCAACATGGACTTGGACAGTGATATCCATAACTTTGGCAAAGTGACTGATGTTGACACCACCCAGGAGTTCCACCCTCCTGCCTGTACTAGCTGTTGAAAGCCTGCAGTGCTGCATCACTGCTATTAACAGCACCAACTGGACTAAGAGGAGGTGGATTTTAAGCAAAGTCAGTGCCTCACCCATATTAAAACATGGGAGTGCTGGCAAGAAACTTCTAGGTAGTCTTTTGGGACTTCAAGTCCTCAGTATGGACTGTCACAGCTATATCCACAGGTTTGTTAACGATCTTCAAGCCCAGGCAGTCTCCTACTCTGACACTGTGTTTTGCAACTATCCATTAACCTTTAAATTGGCAGGTAACTGCAGGTTTGCTGAGCCAAAGGCCTGAAATTCATTCTCTCTGAATTGATATCTCCATTCACCCTTCCTTCCCTCCCTCCCTCTTCTCATTTTTATAATTAAACATCTGAAAATACTGCTTGTTGGGTGGTATTTCCAGCTTCAGTCGCTTCTGGCTCCAGCATAGGAAAACTCCTCCTCTCTTCTGAATACACATCATTTGAATTCTTCCGTGTGAACTATTTTCTGTAGTGCTTGGATATTTTTTAATGATATTTTTATTTGTATTTTCAATGGCTGTGCAAGAGCTCAATTGATACAGCCTGCGTGAGTGTGTTTTGCTACATAAACACAATTATTTTTGTTATATACACCCACCCTGTGCAAAAAAATGACATTGTAGGCTCACAAAACTGTAATGCTTCCCATATGCTGAACTAACTAGCCGTCTCAATGGATCAAATATAAATATTGATGCAACGTGTGCCATTTTACAAATTAATCATGTACAGAGCATGCTGGTTATGACAGATTCATCTATACTGCCAATTTTTTTGTCCATAATATCCAATGTCCATTGATACCTCCAGGGATGGACCACATGAAACAGGAATGTGCATATGTGAGCAACTGACATTGATCTGAGGGTAAGACAATTCTTATTTTTTTGTTTTAAACACTACTTCCCTTGTGAAGGATTACGGGTGCCCATCAGGATTTGTACACAAGGGTGAGCCCAGATCCTTAATCGGGTAGTTCGTTTGTAAGTTACTTCTATTTCTCTTCCACAACAAATTCTGTGTGATGAGTTGAAGTCCATGTAGAATTTAGTTCATCAAATGTCATGTCATTTCCCAAGCCTTCAGATTTTATCTGAATCAGAACAGCTCCGCTCAGACAGGAGATGCACGCAGCCTGTTCTAAATTAGCGTTATCTGCATTACATATGCAATAACACTTGTCCGTCGTCACTGTGTTTAGATCCCTTAGCAGTTATGCTAGATACAAATATTTTTGATGTAGAGCTTGAAGGTTATGTATCTGTGTCCTGGCAGCAGAGCAGGCTGGATGAGTGAACTCACAAATAATACAAAGCCTTTTCCCATCCCAGGAAGTCCTTTGCCTCTGTTCTCTCTGCAGCTACCCCTTTCTGATCCTTCCAAAGCAGCTTCATCTGAACTGACATCCCTGACCCGATTCCACCTTGCCTCTGCCATGGTTTGTACAAATGCTGTCAGGCTGGAGATAGCAGAGGATTTTATTTCAAGCACCCTTCATTAAAAGAGGCATCATCCTGTCAGTTCTGGTTGTGAAAATAATATATATTTATCAGTATATGATATAACAGTAGTCTCCCTTCCTTCAAATCTTGGCTGCCAAGCAAATCTTTGCCACAAGCAAAATCTAAAAGCTTCCAATGCAGACAACACCATGAATTGTCTATTATATGTTCTCCATGGGTTAACATAGAAGAAAAATAGGGGGGAACAGCCTAATTATTTCTTTTTAAAATTCCTCTGTAAAGTACACTAAAAGGTAGTAAGATATCAACAGTCTCGTGGTTTGTTGCTATGCCTCACTCATCAAAAGCCCTGATGCTCTTTTTAGGCCTCTGATTATATTGCTACAGACCCAGAAATTGAAAAAAGGTACTTACACAACTGGTTTCTGTAGTTCAAAGAATCCTTCTGGATTTTGTGCACATATACTATATAATTTATCAAACTACAGTTTGAAGCCAAGTTGTTGTATGGAGACAAGCTACCCAGTCTGGAACATCTTGTACCATGGTTTGTAACGCAGGAATATGAATAATACATGGAAAATACTCAGTGAGGAGGCAAAGCCAGAACTCAATGCATCAATCAAATGCAAGAAGTGGGTACTGAGTACACAGCAATAGGTCCAGTAGACAACTACAATTTATCCTCTGCCACTTGTGGCCCCCTCCTAACGCTGTCTATCCAATTTGCCAAAACTATTTTTGAGAATGTGTCCATTTTCAAATTCGTGTTCCCCTTTCATACTGTATGACAATTGATTTTGGAAGAAAGTCATTCTGTAATATTTCTGTTCTGCCCAGACAGCCTAATGTGTAGTTTGTCATCATGGAATGTACTGTGGATTCATCAGCAAGTTAAAAGTAGCTGTGACACAGCAAAACTTTCATGAGAAAACTGTAAATAGAGCCAAACATCTTCACCTCTTAAATTTTTAAATCACAGCAAAGACTGCCCTTGATTTTAGCTCAGTTACACTATACAGGAAGCCTCTGTTTTCAAAGTGGCCTTAGATTACATGCTGAAGTGCAATCTGTAGTCCCCACTGGGAAGTTCTCATGCTATCATGAGTCTGACTAATCCTCCTTTGAGAAAAGCCAGCACAAAGCCATGTGTGTCACAACAGTCAGCTGAGCACCATGTCTTCTCCCCACACCACTGCTGTGTGACATCTGACACCTTCTTTAGCTCTGCTTCTGCCAGTTGATTTCTTTTAACACCAGCAGCACAGACTGAAGAGCTGTAAGAGGTCAGAAAGCGTACTACTTCCATGAGTGTTGACTCACAAAACATACACCAAATATTCTTGAGGAAGCACAAAACCCTCGGAGAATCCTCCCTCTGAAAGCCACTTGTCACTTGAAGAGAAATATGAGAACATAAAAGCAATCTGATCTGCAGGTTGCACACCTTCACTATGACGCTAGAGAAAGCAAACTGGAAGTGGGCAAGAGAGATGAGCGAGATGAGCACTCACCCTCCTCTTCCTCAGATGCATCAGACTGCTCTTGTTCTTTAGTCTGCTACAGATTTTCTGCCTCTGAAAAATCTCACGAGAAAAGAAATTCTCCTTGCTAGAAGACCATATGAATTTCAAGAAGAAAAGATCTCTACAATGTTTCTTCTAAAGGCATAACTTTGTAACACACTCTTCTACATTTGAGACCAAGCACTGAAGCTGCTTTTATTTTGTCCTCATTCTGGCAAACTTCTGTCACTACCAAGAATGAAATGTTCAGCCTTGATTAGACCTTATGATTAGTCTCAAAGACAAGAAGTCAGATTTTTAAAAGTTTTATTCAGCTTAAACCCCCAAGTTAAATTTAGCGCTGACTTTGTTCTCTAGTACTTCCATGCATGAGCTAAGTTTTAACCAAGTTTACTCAGACCAGGTGCTTTCAGACGTAAGTGATAAATACAGGGATGCTGCTGCTTATGAGGATTTTGTTTCGAGGATGGTAAGAGTGACACCAGAAGGCTTCATTCACACTGGTTAGACTGGAGCTCAGCTCATGGCTTTAGAATTAAGTAAGTTCAGAAAGTTCAACTGAAGCACAACTCTCCTCCTTAAGTGCCTGAATGGAGTTAGGGTATTTTGAGGCTTCAAAGAATCTATTCCTGCTTATCTTCTCCTTGCAAGAACATCTTTTTTCCTTTGTCACGTTCATCTACATTCATTCATCATGCAACAAGGATGCATGTTTCATTTAGGAGCATCTACTGCCGAAGGGAAAAGAGCTATTACATTTCCTGGACTAGTTGTTCACAGGCAATGGTTACTGCTAATTTGTCTGTTACACTGTCAATGTGTCATTCCTGCCTTTGAGAGCCTTCAACTAGAAGGATTACACAAGAAAATAAATAACAGTAATACCACCCTTTGATTTCAGCACTTATTCTTTTCTCCAGGCCCCCTGCAATGCTTGTTGCCAGGCTTTGTCTACACTGGGTAAAGAAATGAGTAGAAGAGTAATCAAATGAATATGCCGATTAAATTGGTTTAATAGGCAGCTGGTTAGATGAATATCTGTGGCAAATGGGGTACACAGTCACATATGGCAATTCTCAGCACTAAACTGCATATAAGGCAGAAGAGTATTATAAATGAGTTCACAAGGCTTTCAGATCTGCTCGGCTTGAATTGATCATTTTGCATTTTCTCTCAGCCAGATGCAAATGGACTGAATGTTCTGCAGCTGTCATCACCTCTCTGCACAGTTAAAAGCCGTTGCTCCCGACTTAGAGAGCAATTTGCTTTTCGTGATGTACCTCCAAAGATCTGTGCTCATAAAGGTTTTCACTTGGAGGGGAGCTGGCTACTGCTCCTCACTGGAAGAAGAAAACGTACATTGCCATAATGTCTGATTTACCATTTGTACTGTTTGGAGCAGTACAGCTGGCTGGCCCACAGTAATGGTCAATGGCACACAGATGGAGGTGCACAGCTGGCCTAACTATAAAAGGTTATAAATGGAATTTTTAGTTTTTTCAAATACAGCTGAAAACAGGGAAAAATTCAGTGGGATGCACCGTAAACCTGACTCTACGCGAAGTATTTTGTATTAAAGAGCATACAAAGAATCAAACCCTTGCTGGCTCCCCAGCAACTTGCTGTTCAGATTCTTCATTTGAATAAATTAGAAGGACTGAATTAAATATGCCTCTTCAGCAGCATTTGGCTGGCAGCAGTGGGAACTGTCTCCTGCAGCAGTGCAAAAGTCGGTTCAGGCAGAGATTTTTCACTTATCTCGTCGCATTGCTAGTAAGAAATCTGCTTTACGCCCCGAAAGGCTCTCCTATACCCACACAAATATCATGTTCATCTATCTCCCTGCCTGGAAGGCTCAAAACAATCAAAATTCATAGTTCTAAATAACTGCTCCCACAAATCAGAAATTATGCCAAATTTTATGTGCCTTATGCCTCCAGAGCAAATCAGCGCATCTCCAGTAAAGTTAGTGGATGTAAAGGGTGATGCTAGAAAGCTGCTCTGGTGGATACAACAAGCTGCTTAGTCCTGAGAAGAGGCACTCCTAGCACAGGATACAAATCTAGACGAGGATAAACTTAGAGGAAGAGCAGCTGGGAAGAATCCAGCACTGGCAAGGCTGCAGCAGCCAACTCAACTGTCTTTCCCATCACTAACGTCTGTGCAGCAACCTTTGAACACCTGCTACGTGATGAGGAGAAAACCCTCTAAGTGTTTGTCCTGCCATAGCGTCCATGATAAATGACTTGAGCCCAACTGTAACACATTGCGAGAAGCATCCATTCCAAATTACTTCCTGTAACTTGTGATCTATAAATAAACATTCTCTTCTCTCCTGTCCCTTGTCTTAACCTTAAATCTTCAGTTAGTGTGGGTCTATACAACTCCGCTAAACTTTCAAGGAGTCTCAAGGAGCATTCAATGTGCTGCTTTATGAACTGTCTCATGGCTCAGCAAACCATGAAGAGTTGAATTACAAAGATGGGAGCACACCTAATTTTGGATCTATATGTAATTTGGCTAGAGAGGAATAATCCTCATTGCAAGAGTTATAGGCCATCACACTTTCACTCCAGGAAAATCGAATCAAATTCAAAGACTCTTGAACAGAGTCCTCTTCATTTCCATTATTGACTTGTCTGACCAGAGACAGGAGGAAACAAACACACTCAAGGTTTGGCCAGTCCAGCCAGGGACAACCAAGGGGACATTGATTGTCCCCCTTGAGGGACAGCAGATGGAAGTTGACCCTACATTCTCTCTGATTTGCTTTTCATGTGACCCAAGCAAGACAATGCAGATGAGAGGCAAAAGAAAACTGCCCTGGGCTGCAAGATTTGCTCCATTAAACCTGTATTTTCTATTGCATAGAGCTTTAAAATCTAGTTTGTGGGAAGAAAGGAACCTTTTTCTTACTACATGGCAAAAAGGCCTTTCAGACAGTTTTACACTAACTCACTTTGGCGTTATCTAATAACACAGTTAATAAAAATTACACAGGGGAATCTACTGGCTGATACAGTTGCAGGAGCTAAGGAGCAAGTGGCATAAAAAAGCTTCCTCAATATTTTTAGACAGGAATCAGGTTGACCTGAAAAGCGTCATCATGCTGGCAATGTAACACTTGTAACAAGGCAGTGACAATTTCTAATCCAGTTTGCAGCATCAGTGGTTTTACAGTGGTTCCTCTAATCACCAAAATGAAGCAGTTAAGCAAGCCAGATTCCACTTCCATCTGCTCCCCTCACAGAAGTCTCTTCCCACCCAAGCCATTTGATGACTACACACAAGCAAATGTGATCACTGAACATTCCCAGCTGTTCAGTAATAAGCTCAAACCTCGGGCATTTATCATAAATCTCAGACCAAGACATGGGGCAGTGAAGGTCTCACAATGGGTCTTATAAAATAGAGTTGCCCTCTCTTCTCAGAGCCAGCCCCCAGCCACCCACATGGATGCCTGTTCTTCTAGGATACACACAGCCCCCCCAGACAACGCTTAACGCTAGAAATAAAACAAGAGAAAGTTACTCCACCTGGCACTTGCCATGTACACAGAGGTCGGTCTCGTAAGGCCCACAGGGAGTACCATCGAGGACTCTGTCTGTCACCAGCACAGGGGAATCCTTCCCCAGCGGAGAGCAGAAGAGCTCACATGGCTTATCTGGAAAGAGAAGTACAAAACCAACCGCCTTTAGAAACAGCACAAACAAGAGTTTTTGAGGCAATGACGATGTAGTCTCTACATGGATGGATTCGGAAAGGTATCTGTTGATATTCTTATCATGAAGGAACACGAGCCTTTCAATTTAGGCCTGTCATTTCCCTACTTTATCATTTCGATACCCAAAGGGTTACATTGATGAGATTGGTCTTCTAAAGCACAGAAAACCATTTAATCAGTACATTTCTATGTATCTGTTTGTGAATGGAACATGTTTGTTACAGGGAACATATGGCAGCCTGATATGAATGACCAAGTCTCTGCGTGAGCATCTCAGACAACATTCAAGCTGCAGCCAGTGATTTAAGAAGAACAAGTTCTCCAGTCCATTGCTACTCTTCATGGACTGACTTACATCAGTTTGCCAGAAAGAACAGTTGTATAAATAAATTTAAAGCATTCTCGCATACGTATTACGAACTATTTCCTTACACTGATACCCCCAAATTAATTTGAAATATGTCAGTAGAGAAAAGTTGCAATTTTCATGCATGCTAATGGAAACTGTTACATCATATATTTACACCCAGCTTTGGAAAAGCTACTATTGTGTTTAACTAGAGAAGGAACCTCTCCCCAGAACTACAAAAAATTAGTAAAGAACTGATAGCTCTGTATTTTCTGTTAAGAAGGCTAAAAGAACAGCAGGGAAGCATCAAGAACAACTAATTAGTGTTTCAGATGTAGCCTTCTCACCAACAAATGGGACTCCTGCAGACGACATGAAGACAGGTTGAGAAGTTGAGAACAGCAAGGTAGACCAGAGGAAGATGATAACACTTACCATCGATGATGACAGCTGTCAGGAGGCTTTTTTTCTTGTTGGTGTATCTGTCGTGGGCCTGGCACTGCTGGTCCCTGAAGCTTGGCACTCCTTTAGGGCAGGGTAAATTCTCGCACACAGTGTGCTCCACGCTGGCGCCCCGGCAATTCTTCCCACCTGGTCCCGGGCTATCACAGGAAAGACAAACCAGGATGAGCAGGAGGAGCACAGCTACTCAGAGGCACACCTTCACCTAAGTTTCCCTGTCCAAGACAACTCTTGAAACAGCAGGAAGGATCCTTCCTTTCAGATATTGCTTGCTGAAGGTCCAGTCCTGCTGTTGGTGGCTCTGACAAAGGTATTCAAGCTCCATTCCAGATGGATAATTGGCTTATTGTAACAGTTGCTCTGGAGTACTTCAGAAGCATGTTCTTCTGTAGTATCCCATACACAGATCAGTATAAAGGGGCTGCCTACACAGTGCACACCTCACTCACAGAAGAGGTAACGCTCTTCACCTGTGGGTACTAAGCAGCTTTCTTAGAAGATACAGAGTGTTTAACTGTTTGTATTCTGCTCACAAACTAAGGGATGCTACTAATTTGACACTACTGACCTAAATTTCTTCATTGACTTCAACAGCAATTCATTCCTGTCCTAACCTATCTTCAGACAGAACAGGCAAGTGACTGAGAAAGAGTGAAGAGAATGTGTGTGCGTGCGTTTGTGTGTACCAGCAGTTTCAGACCAGGATCTGAAGTGAGGTACTCCCAAAATCTGGGTTCTGCCACGACATCAGGCCTGAGCTCTGACTAACTTTTCCTGTGACCTGGGACAAGTTCCTTAGCTGATGGTGACTTGCAAAGGTTGGGCTTTGGAAAGCACACTGAGCGTGACACCTGAAGTTTAAGTATTATTTATATTTGTACAGTCAGGCAGTTCAGAAAATAATTTGTAGTTCCATTACAGATACCAAAGTGAACTATTTATAATCTTAATAGGGGACCCAGAGGCACCGTGGTGACATCACTGTGCCCGGGATCACACAAAATACCCAAAAGGCAGGCAACCTGGAGGGTTTTATCTTTCTCTTCCTATCATTTGCTTTGCCCACTGCCTCACACACTCCTAACAATGGGGACACAGCAGGCACACATCCTCTAAGGTTCTGTTTTCAGCAGTTTGAAACTAAAATGACACAGAATTAGCTATAACCTGTACTGTAAGTAGGGTGTCTGGAAACAAATCAGTGCAGCAGATAATCTCCATTCACGAAAACTGTGCCATTTTACACATTTGGTTTTTAAACATGCAGGAAAGGCCACTAATCCAACATCAGGATTAAGCACCTGCAAAATCTATTTATTCTTATTTATGATTCCCCAGAGAAGGAAAACTCGAACTCTGAACTATATTTTCTGTGCAGAACAAAACGAAACAAAGCCAAACACAAACAAAAATACTGAAATAAGCAAAAGGCTTAGCCATCCTAACAGATAATTTCTTTAGCTACTTGCTGATACTCTTCTGAATTTGTCACATACCTATCTCCACAGCTGTAATCAGCAAAGAGGGATATGTTCTTACTATTCTTTAACAGATGGCCTTGAAAAGCAACTCCAGCCAAATTCCAGTTTCTAGCTGTATGGCATTTCATTCCAAAAGCTTCTTTCCCCTTCCCTCCCAGAAGAGCAATGAACATCAGGTTATATCACTCAGCTAATTAGAAAGCAAGGCCCTCATTGTATATCATGTAGCCGTGTCAGTGGTCCTAGCAAGACTTGCCCTCTTCATTTGCACGCTGGCTATAGGACTGGGGCTTTGATTTCTTATTTGTGCTGGACTTGATGAATTCAGCATTTGGCACAACAGAAACAGTTGATTCTGCACAGAAGAGCTTTGTGCCAAATTTCAGCTTCGATCAAATTTTTACAGTAGCTCCATAAATCCCAGAAAAGGGGGTTTGTTTTTTCTTAAATGGAAATGCTGGTCTCCAGTGACACTGTAACATCACAGAGAGTCACCAGAAGAACAGCCTGAACAAACGCCTGCCTACACTGCTAACACCTCTTTTCTGCTGCGGACACGTGCACAGCAGCAGATGTGCTGAGACCGATGCAGAAATCTTTTGGGAGTGCTGTGTCTGCTGCCGTAGCCTGGATGAGACAGATACTCAGTCCAGATGACTACAAGCATGATGCTTCTTCCCATGTGAACCCTGCACTCAAATACACAAACTTTGATTTCAGCACCATCTCTCTGGCTACAACAAAAGAGACGTAGCTATTGAACGTTAAGTGACTCTGTACGTGTTTGGGTGTACACGTACAGGAAAAAAACAAACCAAAAAAGAACACAGACAGCATATCCAAGATGTAACAGAGCACTCTCACGAGAGCAGGGTACCAAGAATGATGGCCACGGAATGGGATACGCAGCAAGACTAGCATTTGCTGCATACATTAGTAATTGCCTTGCCTTTAATTTTAAAATGTAATTAACTTGTGAGATTTTTTTCTCCGAGTTTTCTAATGCAGACTGGAAGCAAGCAGCTCTCACTATTGGTCACTGTCACTGGCAATAATAAAATAGCCACATCCATTAGAAGACAGACTTCCTGAGCACCCACCACTCCCAGTCAGTGGGAGTTACAGGAACATAGTGCCTTTTGACCTTGTCCTTTGCTCAGCTCTTCAGCAGCCTGACCTGTCTTGCCTTTCTAATTAAGAAGCAAAATGAACTGCCTTGTTCTGATAAAGTGTCTCCCAAAATCAAAGAGCTGGATGCACTCATCTCATCAGCCACAAAACAGAGTATCCTACAGATCTGGGGATATTTTTAATCCCAGTAGTTCAACATAAAACAATGCACCCAAAATGATGTTCTCACCTCAGCTCCCCTCTGTCTAACAACATCATGCTTTATTTGGTAACATGCTGCTGCTTTCTACTCAACTAACTGGTAAAACACTAGTTGAATATAGAGCATCTATTCAAGGGGTTCAGGAACAGGCAGATAAACAGACACAGGCAGGCAGGCAGAGGCATGGAAAAGTCACAGCTCTACCGTGCTGATCATGTTCTGCTCTTACTGTTTGGGTAGGGAATGCAGAATTACTGACAGTAATCTTTTACTTAACTGACCTCTGTAATACTATTTCAGTATTACAGGCCTTTTGGAACATTTAAGCAGGATACTGGGGGTTTTCAGCATGTAAAATGAAGAAAAACAATAGTCACTCTCTCTGGTCTCCCACAGTCAGTTACCTAGCACTTGGTCCCATGCCTTTCTTTTTCTGCTTTGCTTCATGTTTGTGTCTTTATCCGTGTGTCCCTTCCACCTGTCCAAATGCTGAGGCCAAGAGTCTGGGCTTCATCTCTATCAGATTCGGCAAAAGAATCTGCGAGGAAAAATCCCCGCATTCCCAGGTCCCAAGCCCTGTATAATTTGGGCTCCAGCACTGCCTGTCACTTCCAATAAACAGTGTAATTCAAGGCCACCCTGAAACAGTGCCGAAACAGTGACTCTGCGAGATCTCCTGGGAGACAACTTCACAATCACCTTTCACCATATTTGTGCCAAAAGAATCCATCCACTAATGGAACTGAAGCAATCAAAGCCCATTTATACTACCATGACCCTTTTACATGACAAGAGGGGACTGGAGAAGAGGTGGAGATTTCATTCAGATATTCTGTTTAAGGCAGTGGTTTTCTCTTCCATCCCACTGTACAACACTAGTCCAAAGCCTAGACAAGAACATGAGGCAGTACAACCCAAAAGTCTGCACGTGCAAACTGGCTTAGGACGCGCTGCCTTACGACTATTTGGAGGCAACGCATGCAACTACTCCCAGAAATTACAGAGAGGAAAAACCAAATCAAACAGTGAGGCAACTGGTTTACAAATACTGATAGTCCCACAGGCTCGAAAGTCAGCTGGCAGGAGTAGAGATTCCAGTTTAAAAAAAAAAAAATCCCAAGACCAAATATATATAAAATAAAAGATAAATCCCTTAGCCAATATTTTTGGACAGTGAATAAACCAGCTGCAGAAAAAGTGTGCTGATGCCAGGAATTTGAAGCAAAAGAAGATCACGTGTGTATCCCCAGCCAAGAATGTATATGAGCAAGAGAATTTTAAAATCAGTGTGCAATCTTGGAGGGAGCATTTCCTGTAATTTAAAGAACGATGATGAATGGATTTAGGTTTGGTCAGCACTGTGGTTAAAGAGACTTTTTTTGTAACTGGCAGCAAAAATACCCAGTTCAGTCCCTTGTTCAGGAAAATGAGCTGGTAAAAATCAAGCCTGGACGTTATAGACATGCAATTGCAGTTCAGCGTTATTTAAGGAGACAAACAAACAAAAATATCCCTTTCACATGAATACAACTCAGCAGCAGCCAGCATGTGCCTATCCTTCATCAAGGCATGTCTTGAAAGTGACTGTATTGCTAGCCAGAATGTCAGCCCCTATTTAATAAGAAACATTTCCTGCACTTTGTCTGTGGACAAAACCTTAAAATATGAATAAAGTTAGAGATAAACAACTTGGAGGGCTGCTCTCAAGATTGTGAGCACCCTCATTCATCTCAGAAGTTATGATGCACACAAACAGGGGTGGTCAGTTTAATGGCCACCAGGGTAATCTGTTCAGGCCTCCCATAAGAAGAAAAAACTTCCAGATGTGCCTCAACTGACCTGAGGGATGAAGGATGGCACATGGGAGATAACATCACTTCCATTTCTTCCTGGATCAGAAAAAAATTCAAGCCTTATCTGTAGTCATCGTGCTGGAGCTAAAAAGCACCCACTGCACTCTGTGTGGGGGAAAACTTCCTTTCCACTTGAAGCCCACCCTGATGTATACAGTATCTCAAGGTGCTTTACCAACACACCTCTATGGCACTGTGACCACTGTCAGCCACTCTACTGCCTCCCAAGCCCAAAAACCAGCACTCCCTGCAAAACTGAGCTCTAAGAAATACTGGCTCAGCTTGGTCTGTAGAACCAGATCAACCCCTCCTCATTCACTGCAGTGCTGGAGCGGAAACACAGCATCATTTTGTCTGCCAAACTCCACGTCTTTAGTGCAATGGTATCTACGTATGAATAATTGCAATGGGCAACTTCCAGTGGTAACGCTTCAAGCCACTTCCACAGAACCTACTGTTCTCTCACTCCAGGATTTTGACCTGGTCCTTGATGCTTGTGAGCAAGAAATCTCTCTCGTGTCCCCCCCACAGATCTGCTGCCCACTTCTTCCCTGTGCTCTTGCAGCAAGGATCGTCCAGGTGCTACATGCAAAAAGAAACCAGCATGAGGTGAAGACTTACGGGGGATTGTCGCATTTCCGCTGTCTGAATCGCACTCCCGTGCCACAGGTCCGGCTGCACATGCTCCACTGGCTCCACATGCTCCAGTCTCCATCAACGTGCTCAGGGATGGGAGTTTTACTGACACACTCCCCAGCTCGGCACCACTGAAATGCAATTGTGTTAGCACAGGCTGGAAAGAAGCCCTGATTTTGCAAACATTCCTGCACAGGTGGACTTAAATAGATATCCGAGACATTTCAACAAGCCCAAGTTTAAGTCTCTAGACATTCAAGGCTTCAGTGAGAAGAAGGTGGGAGGAAAAGAAAGGGAGGTGAGACACACAAAAAAAGTGTCACCCTCAATGAAGCCCTGAAGGGAGTTCTGTCATTAAAAAAATAATCACAGAATTGAGCCCCTTGCTTTATAAAGTAGATAATTATCTAAGTGCTAAGGCTTGAAGCCACACTCCTCACAGAAACCGAGTCCAAGAAATTACACCCCAAAGCAATGTCTTCATCAGCAGTATTCCCAGTATGTACAAAATAATTGAGGTATTTTGGACCTTGCTTGGCTAAAGCCCCAACCAACCCTTGATGCTATTAGGTTGTGCTGGCTCCTGACCAAGTAGCAAACTTGGCTTGTTCTCCTGCTCTGTCCAGTACATGATACAGTAAGCACTGCTAAGCAGCCTTACGAAGGAATCACTGGGACTCCTGTAGTTAAAAACCCCATATATCTAAAAATCTCCTTTTGTCTCAGTTTCCTTGTCATGCTTTCCAGGACCCAGCTTTTCTTGTCATTGTTTATCTTTATTTGCAAGCAAAGAAGTCTCTGGTGGTCTCTAAACTTTTTAATTTTACCCTTTCTTACCTCCCCAACCATACAACATACAAACAAAAAATATTAGAATCCCAAAACAGTAAGTAGGGGGCTGGCAGTTACCAAACCAGTCAAGTTCCTTTGAAGGCGAGGAAGTTAAGCCCCACTGGAAGAATCACCCACGTACATTTATGAACCACATCCCCACCTATCACAGTCCATCTCAGAGGTTAAACACATTCACTAAGGACACCTTCAGCTGGGAGGCAGGAGCTGAGCCTCAGGAACTCCCACCTGCAGCAAATCCCACTGGCATTAAAACCTGTTACCAGAATGATTTTCACCGGAGGGAGATCCACTAATCTGAGAGTACATTTTGTGTTTCTTGTAACAATTTTCAACATTGATCTGGATTCTGGAAAGCCCATATATGCCTCACTCATCTAAGCATATAGATACACTACAGCAAATGAGACTTCAAAAATAATTGAACACCACTGAACTTGATCTCAACACATTCTGAGCTACTTTTAGAAACTATACAGTTTTAAAGCAGCCTCTTTTTCTCTCTCCATCTTTCTCCACTCCCCACATGCACTCCCACTCAGCCCAAATGCTCTTCAAGCTTTCTACTTCAAATATGGTCAAGATAACTACTGCCTTATGGCCAAGATAACTACAGCCTTAGCTCACCCTTAAAACCACCTCATTTATGAAACACCACTGGCAGCAATGAACACAAGTGACAGGAGTAAGCTACTACCTATCACGACTCGCAAGGGACTCAGGCTGTGCAGAGTGAAGCATGGGATTTTCCTGCAGTGTTTGACCACAACAACTTGACTGCTGAGGTCTCCAGAGGCTACCAAACTACACGTAACATAAAATCAGAGACACTTGACCCAATCCAGCTGTTAATTGAGCAGTTTCTGCAACAGGATCAGTATAAAATATGGGTTTATGGTACATACTGAACATCTTGGAAACATTATTCCACAGACAATGCTGGAAAAAAACAAAGTGACTGCTACTGAGCATTTTGATTACCTTGTCTGCGCCACATTCAGTGCCATCCAGAGGGGGGTCCAACTTTGTTTTACAGGATGTATCTCCTTCCACCAGGCACCAGAGCCCAGCACACATCAAATGCTGTAATCACAAAGCAATGAGGTGCAGTTATTACTCTTGGAGATGTCATCTATCATTATGGGATCACTTCTCAAGTGAATCCAGAGGCATTGAGATAGCTCGGGAGCAATTATTTTTTAATGATAGACTGGTATTAAGTGGTGGGGCTAAAAACATAAAAGAGATTGGTGGATGCCACTGTCAGCAACAAAACCTACCCCCCAAAAAAAGCAGCACATTATTTAAGCAGATCTTCTTTCACAACAATAAAACCGGTCCATTAAAAAAATACTTTGGAACCATGCCACATGCTAAGATGTCCAAACTGCTTAATTACTTCTATATTTTGAAAAGATACTCAAGTAATACAGTCAGCCCTGCTGGACCTGGTGGCAGCTATAATCAGCCAGCAATGCCCCTTGGGAGAAGAAAATCTTAAGGCAGAATGAGAAAGAGGAAAGGATTTCATGGTGTGCCAAACAGCAGAGGAGGAGCTTGGCAACAGGCAGGGGTTAATAAAGGTTTGGTGGTGAGAAGTAACTGCTAGAGACCAGTGTGCTAGAGAAGGGGAAAAGTGAGATGCGAGGGCAAGAGCAGCAGGAGGCACAGCGCATCTCACTACCAGACTTGAAACACTTTCTGGGTATCGTTACTCAACATTGCTGCTCTGTTCAGCCCAAGTGTGTTGCAGGGATATTAATGCTGACCACACTTGCGTGACCTGTCAGATCAATAACGTTTTCAGAATTTGAGAAAAAGAACCAGGAAAAGGGGCTTTTACATCGTTAACATTTTCCACAGCATCCACCGTGCTTTGCATTCCATGAAAGTAGATGATTTCAATACAGTGCTACAGATTTGAGTACCAAAAAAAAGAAAAAAAAAGAAAGAAAAAAAAGAAGAGCTACATTTCTTTCCACTATTGTTCACATTTCAATGTAATGGTAAAAAGATGAGAAGCCTGACTCTAGTGCCAGCTGGTCTTGTCAAGATTTATTGCACCTCATTAAACAGTTGAGTCAACACACTTCAACCTTATGGTTCTTTCACAATGTAATGTAAGAGACTGTGGGTGCATGTATGTTTTGTGTACATGCATGTTGGTATGTCTACATAAATTGGATCTGTATGGCAGAGGGTGCAGACGAGATAAATCCCAATATTGAGAGTGATGACGTAGAACATACTGAAACAAAACAGTTATCACAGCAGTATCTGCATCCTGCTTTATTTCTACATTTCTTTCTGGAAAGAGGATTTTGCAATATTTAAACCAGAAGATCACTCACAAAACCTAGTAGCAGACAGCACAATTCAGCAACATCTGTATCAACCACAGCACAGAAAGTCATCATTAAGCAAACAAACAAACAAACAAACAACAGCAAATACGCCAGGGAAGCCTAAATCAAAGAATTTTCTAGACATTTTCCCTGAACTAATAGATCATCTGGGAAAATATCAGACTTAAGTAATTTTGACTAAATAGCTGTGACTAATTAGTGGTTTACCCACAGCTCTGAAAGCACTTAAGCACCAATTAGCCATAAGGATATCAAATACTGTTTTACTGACAGGTATACTGAGGCAACTGACAAGCCAGAGATTTCAAAGCTCACTGAGAAATCAATTGTTCCACACCACAACTCCCAGACACTCAAACCCCCACCTTCCCTAGAGAGGACTAAAATAAAATAAAAAAAATATATCAATTAACTGTCCACAAGTTTCACAGAAAGAACACTAACCTAGGTGACAAACCATTGAAACTGAAAAGACTTTTCCCCAAATTACCAAATGTAAAGCTCTGAGAGGACACGTTTTCCCAGTTGGAAAGCTACAGCACCCTTGCATCTGGTTCAACTCACTGGGATCTAAAGGCGATTCTTATGTTAAGACTACACATAGGAACCATTAAAAGGGATTCAAAACCAGTTAAGCTACACTAAAAGCATGTCACAGACCTAAGCAGAAGGTATCGTAAGAGGTTCTAGCCACAGTGGTAGGACACGCTACAAGTAGTTACACAATTAAATGCAGTCTATGAACACAATATACCTGCTAAACTAACAGTGTCTTTGTCATTACAAATAATTGTGCTGATGACTTATAAATGTTGTTACTATTAAGCAAAGGTCAGGAATTAATTGACTGTCTCTTCTCTTTGACTTTGGACAGTGATCTTGGGGAAGCACTACCAGCAATGCCTCCATTCAAACTGTGGTTGGGGAATACTGATGCATAAAATGAAGGGAAGTTTCACAGATGAAAGGTGAAGATAGCATGTACTTTCACTTTTCAAGACTTCAGCCCCTCTCTTACACATAACCACAAAGCTTCAGAGCAGATGGTGATGAGAAACCTTTCAGCTTGATCCTTTGAATGACCCAGAGAGAACTTCTGGCCCCTGGTTCCAGAAGGAAACCCTGTGCTTCTGCTTTCTCTCAGAAAGCCTTCCTGGCTGAAGGTGTAACGGAATTCACTACATCCCTAAAGAAGTTGTTTTAGACACATATGAGAACCATTGCTAAATATTTGCACATTTTGCAAGGCCAGTACTTGTTAAGCTTCAGATTCAAGTCACTCAATTGTAAGCTGCACATAAATTAGCCACTGTTAAATTCCCATCCTTCATGTAAAACTGGAAGGAAAAAGAAAGGAAACCGAAAATCATACAAATGAAGCAGCTTTTTGTAAAGTTTTGGTTGCCAACCAGAATTCTTCCATAGCCCACAAGAATGTGGAAGGTGCTAAACCCAGATACCGGGCCCAGGTAAGAGCCGTGACCTGGGGGAAGCCATGGGCACAGACAACCTCAAACAGGTGTGGCTGTACCAGCAGAACCACAGAACGGAGCCCACCCAACGGATACAGCGGGTGCAAATACTCCTACATACCTGTGCACGTGTATATAAATGTATATACTTGTGAATATGTATATATGTATACACACATGCACACACGTGTATATTTACAGGGAGATAAATAAAGGAAAAATCTCTCTTAGCAACACCAACCTTTCTGAAATTTCCCATCTCTGAGGTATGGAAAACATAGGATTTTTATAGTATCCCTGTGTTTGATTCCGAACACTAAATGCAAAGCATATTTCAGGAAACAGTTACAGAAAAATCTGGTAACTGCGCTTCAGCTCTGTGTTCTAGTGCCATACCACTACAAAGCTCCAACACTCGTTAGTGCAGTCCCCTCTATTTAATACAGCATTCAGATACCCCAGCAAAGATTAAACCATCAGCTTTAGTTTTGTATGTTCCCAAGATGTTTTATCATGTTAATAGCTCATTTCAAAAGAGATCATATATCCTCCTCAGCTGCAACAGAAACCCAAACAAAAAACCCTATTAAGCAGTCCTACAGCTAACCAGCCGCAGTGACTGACTTTTTAACAGTTAAATAGCCAGTTTTGTGGGGAAATATCAAAGTGAGAAATATCAGGACTTGAAAGGAAGTTGCTTGTATATGAGTGGCAGTTCAGAGCTTACGCTGATCTAAAAGAAGCCATCAAAAGAGCTGTATTGCTGCTAATTGTAAATTCAGCAACCAGCTTTTAGAAGGCAGGTCTCTGCCTGCACGGTCTTCCCCTACAGCACTCCAAACCTGCCAGTTAGGATTTTCCAATGATAGATATTTTTGACTGGAGAAATACTGGTTTGTTGAAACTGTCCATGGGGAAAGGTCATCTTTGGATCGGCTCCCAGCTTGAAATATTTCCAAGAGCAAATTAAAACAAGTGAGATGATATTGGGGTTTTTTGTGTTGGTTTTTTTTTTCAAAAGTGGTATTTCAATAAAAAATTGTCTTTTTTTTTTTAAATTGAAATGCTTGTTC
>VZRU01004543.1:34653-100700 GCA_013398155.1 Pedionomus torquatus | reverse complement strand
TCCCGGGAGCCAGGAGATAAAGGAAGCTTTATTCTTCTGTTACGGGTGGGAAGATGAGGAACAGAAAGGGATTAAATGTCTTGCTGAAAGTCTGCTGGGAAAGAAGTAAAAACGCTGCCGAGCGCTCTGGTGCTCGCGCCGCCTGCTCTGGCTGAACCTCGGGGTAAAACCAGAAACAAATCCTGGGATACTCCCAGGAACACGCCTGGCTGTGGGCCTTCCCACCTTTCACGGCTTTTCGTACTTTGTCACAACACATACTGTCTCTGAAGACGGTGTTTACCTTACGTGCAACTCCATCCCACACATGTGCCAGCACGGACTCGCAGCGCGTGAAGCGCTACGACCTCTCACACGCGGCTCTAGGGAAGTAATCTATTTTAGGTTCTTTAACTTAGGGCTGCAGCTGGAAACGAGAAGCCAGAATTCATTCAACCAGCTCTTTGCCCACAGGCAGTAAGTCTAGAGTCTGCTAGGGTTAGCTATTGCATCACCAGTGTTACTAAACTCACCAGGATTCTGCCCAGTGACCTCAAATGGTCTCGGGGAGAAGAAAGGGCTCCCATTACTGCCTCATCTCAAAGCCTCAGATTATTACCTATAGGAGCTTCCGAATCTCCAAAGCATAAAGAAAATACAATGAATAAAGGTGTCCTTCCCATCAGGGAACAACTCTGCAGGGGCTAGTTCTTTCCCTTGGATTCATCCAAAAAAGGAGACACTCGTTTCTTCTGTGAATGAATTTGTTCCTGCTGCCTTTTGCCCACTGGAAAGAGGAACCTCTTATTTCTAGCAGCAGAATTAAACCACCATGAAACCAATTTTGCTGTCAAAGTGAGGGGGTTATGAAGAAGGACTTGGAGTAAATATCCTTAAGGAAGAGTAGGAAGACACCACGTAACACGCAGGCATGCTTAGAAATAGGCTGGCTTTCAATGAAGTATCGCATCTCTTTTCTTTTGCCAAGGTTTTGGCTTGGCAGAGAGCTAACTGTGAGAGCACACATGCTTATAAACATAATCCTTATTAACACCTATTAAGTACAATAAGCACACAATTTACACACTCTTTCCTGTTCAAAACACTACGTCTATGTTCTCAAAGCCTCACAGCATGCTTCTGAGGAGGAATTATTTTATACAACAAGATGAGAAAAAACAACGCCTCCAATTTCTACACTGTCACTGCCTTTAATTTCATGTGCATAAACAACCGCCACCCTACAAGGGATCACAAGGGAGGGAGCACTATTGTTTGCGATTGCTATTGCTATTAGATGGAGCTTCTTGCTGTTGAAAACTAGATGAAAAGTGCTCAAAATCAGAATCCTGTGAAAGTGGAAGGCACTTTTGCAAAGGAGCTGTGTACTGCCCCTGACAAGGTAACTGTGAAGCTGGGATACCAGTGCCAGCTGCCAACCTTTCTCTAGAGCTGAGATTCCAAGGAACAAGAGGTAGGTCCAACAGTGGAAGTACCTGTCCTTCTGTCCAAACGACAGATCAGATCCAAAAGTCAAGAGAAAGCTTGATAAAGAATCTCAAGGACTATCCTAGAATATTCAGGCAATGGTCAATATCCATAACTTCTCATTTTAACGGAACTGGGCAGCAATCCTATAAGTCCATAATGTGTCATTTTACCCATTACTGACACAGTATAATGGATCTCTTTATTGTTGGACAGAAAGTATCTCAGACTATATTATAAAAAACCAATCATATAATCTTCTTAGATGCAATTAGAAAATTTTTCGTAGAAACACTCCCTTACTTTCACTACCTGGTGATCACCTTGTTTCTTCAGAACATACGGAAACACATGTGCATATTATGCTTTATGGACGAGCCACTAACCTGCCTGCTTGGAGCCAACAAACAAATTTAGAATCCATTTCCCTTCCGATTAGTTGCTCCACTTTATTAGCTCAATAAACAGTCTCTTCATCAAAACTTGTGTGAGTGGAAAGTCACCGACAGCAGACACAAGTGTATAAAATCAACAAAGTTGTTTTAACTCTTGAGGAAATGGCCCTTGACAGTTCAAGAACTCTTAAGGAAATGGTCCTTGAGAGTTACCAGCTTTCCGGTGCTACTCTTTTCCTTGTAGAACAGGACAAAAAATTCACCGTAGTCATTTCCGACGTTTGTTAATGTTCTGTATCACAGAAAACAAAACAAACTGAACCCAGCAAACACAAAGCGTGTCACGCTAGGTTTGGTTCTCTGAGCAAGATGGCTTGGTATGCAACATTCCAACTACCAACACATGGATCCTATAGGAAACGTACCGTTATATATGTATATGGAGTGATACCAGGAGCTCTTGTGATCTACAGTTAAAACATAAGAATGTTTCCCCTTTGCCTTTCAGGGAGAAAGACAAAATCTCTGTCAGCTTCCAAAACACTAACTTACCATGACACACTGCTCACCACGGACAGATTTGGAAGTCTAAGGTCTGAAAGAAATTAACTGGTTATAATCTTCAGTCAAACAACCTTTCACACAGCAGACGAAAGCCGAAGGATTAGAAAAATCCAGAGCTCTCATGTTTTGACAATTTTAGCAAAAGGAAAACCAGGCGATGCAAGAGCTGCCCAAAACACACTTCCAGACAGGAAGATGAGCCCTGGCCTCCCTAAAGCAGATGCAGCAGGGATCTTCTGCCAAGCGTGCCATCACCTCTCATAGTAAAACTGCTGCTAGGGCACTAGGAATGGCTCTGTGGGATAGATGGTAAGAGACAGAGAAACATAAACATTCTTCTTTTGAGAAGGGTTTGACCTACTGCAAGCTCTTCACTCTTTCCTGTGAGGAAGCTAAACTGGAATTATTTTTATACTGGAAACGTGTAATGCAGTATCTGGAAATTGTTCCAATATGGGGAAGAAACAAGAAACCAGTATTTTGAGAAGTGAATATTGGTTTGAGATGCCTGACTGGAAATGCTTCAAGGAGGACAACCTTTCAAAGCTGGTAGAGGCTCAGGGCTTCTGGAAAACGATGCAGCTTCCCAGAGACTCAAAATCAGATGCTAAATAATGGACACATTCAAACCCATTACTTCATTTGAAAACTCAGGCCACAATTGAACTTCCTGAATGCTCATCAGGTTGAAAGAAAAACTGGAAAAAGCCGCAATGGCTGAGACACTGCACAAAATTGCAAATATGAAGGGCTAGTAATGAAGCTGGTCACAAGGAGCTCAATAAAGCAGAATGGATCCGGCCAGAAAAGCAGTGGAAGGCTCCCAGGCTGCCAGAAAAGGCACAAGTGAGTAGAAGCACTTTTTTTTTTTAAACTGTACATTTGGAAGCCAAACAATGAAACAGAAAATCACCTACTCTAGTTTTAGCAATTGCTGGTGCTCTCAAGGCAAACTGGATCCCTTCTTCACTGTCTAAAGTATTCCTTTGCAAAGCACCAGCTCTATTTCATCTTTTCATATACCTGGAATTAAAGTAATAGTCAGAAGAAAGAGATTGGAAAGAAAGTATTAATGAGGCCACAAACTAATTGTATGGCAAAGCAGCCTGTGCTAAATAAAAATCTTTGCAGTGCCTGTAGGGCATTCAAGAAAATAGCTCCTGTGGATCTATGATTCACAGACACATAGAAATTCAAGCAGAAAAAGACAAGCTTTATCTGCCTTCCTACCAACACAGAATTCTTTCTTGCTGTATGTGCTCTTCAGCCTTGCTAAGCCCAATTTTCAGCATCTTAAATGAGAGAATTCTACCATACATGTTACAGCAGCTGAAGAAATCATGGAATTATCTTTAGCTGGTGAAACGTGGAAGAAGTAGAGACGTGTTGTACAACGCACCGGAACAGAATCACTCCTTTGAATTAAATGTTAGAAATTTTGTACTTTGTCTTACTGCTGATTTCTGCCTCAGTAGTTCAAAATACCTGTAGCCAAGCAACAATGTCACAACCAGAGCGACTGTATCAGCACGGTATTGCACATGCCATGTGTTAAGGGCTGCTCTGAGGTTCACACTACATGTACACCACCAAGAAAAGGCTTATGAGTTCACAGTATTATGTTATTATTTACTTCAGGAGAAGACATTTGTCCACGCTGAAAGAAGGGCAAGAGCTTCAGGCAAGTTTCATAATCAACCCGACCACTTTCATCTAATGCTGTGTTTGCAACTTAGAGCCTGAAATTCTGACCTTGCGCTTTGCAACATCCACCTCTTACTGTCTTCAGTGGGAGCAATGTTCACTCAGTAACTTCCAGTGAACTCCTCAAGCCTTAACACCTGATTGCAGGGTGAGAAATGTATCAATCTTTTAAACAACAGGCAGTGCTGACCATTAGAAAGGTTAAAAAAAAAAAAAAAGAAGAAAAAAAAAGAGGGGAAATTAAAAGAATGAAACCACAGATTGTGTTTCTTGGCCATGGGAAAAGAGAAGGAAGGGGCAGTAAAATAAATATAGATATGTACACACACCGTTCAGATGTGGTTGTCAAGATTATGGGAGTTTTCTCTTGAAGTGTTTTGCAGATGAGAAGTTCCCAGAAGGCCAAGGGGAGAGGCTTGAATGCCCTTCAAGCTTGTTATACGCTATTTTCGGGCTGATACTCAATCGCATTTTGGCTAATTTTGTTAAGTTCAAACTTCAGCTGTAGATGCCACATCACAAGGCTACACTAATTCGTTCTCCCTCCCCTTGCGTCTCAATCAGAAAAGCAGGATTTCCAAGTTCAAGTGCTTGATTCTTAAGAGCCACTCTGTATTATTTTTAAGAGTTTATTATTTTTATATTCTTAAATTTCCACATTGTATTTTTATAATTTTATTTTGGTTTCCCTCTCCCTTTTTATTTTTCTTTAAACCACTGCACCAGAATGTGTTTTGACCATCTTCCAAACTGAAACACGTACAAAAATTTCTGAAGCATTCCAATAATTGTAAACTGGGCTGTGCTGCCCAGGCAGGAACTCTGCTTCTCTCTCTTTCTTTCTCTCTCTTAAACAAAAAGTATTTCCACTGAAAATAAAGAGAAAAGGCTTTTTTTTTTTTTTTTTGCAACATGCAGCAGCAGTGAAATAGGACACTTCAGTTTCATATGAAACAGGCAACGTGAAAATAGTCTGATTTTTAACAACCTACATTAGCAAAACTATAAAATATAGTACGGCAATTAAGTAAATTGTTACCTTTACTTCTAAAAAAGAAAATCTTATTTTATTTTAGAATTGCCAGGCTTCTGTCCTGCAAGAGTCAAGAAACCCAAACCCATCCTCTTCCAGATTTATTGCTATTATTATTATACTTACAAAGAAGCTAAAGCATGTAATGGAAAATTAGTTAGACAAAGTCCTTGGTTGCAGAGAAAATGACAATAGAACCTATTATTTTCAGGATAAATCTGCTCCTAACCTAATTACCATGCTCTTGTAAATATTCTATACATTACTAAATAATGGGGCTTACTATCATCGTCTGGATCTTGCAACTGACTCTGCAAAGGAAAAACAGACAGAGGCCCATTGATTCCCATGCGTGGAGTCCAAAAGTCCACTCCACCAGTCTCATTGCAAGATCAAGACCACAGACAGACCCACAATTGTTTAATAATATTTACCACCATACCGACAAATATGAGAACTGAAGGGATATGTCAAAATCCATTTGATTATTACAATTATTGTTCTTCCTTTAGTGGTGGTGGATTTTTTTTTTGGTTCCTCTCTTTTTCTGTTTTAGCCCAGAAATACAGCTGGTCTCCTTTGGCTTAAAATCAACTCTTCTTTCTTGTTCTGGGCTGCTGTTCCATGGCTTGTAGATACTGGGAGATAACTATATTTGTTAAAAAACAACTTGAACTTAAGACCAAACAGTAGAGCCAATTCTAGCTGTTTTCATTTTTCTAAAAACAGTGTCATGTCAACATTCACATTCCCAGCTACATCTGAGTTGACAATGTCCCTTTTTCAGAAAAAACTCTCCTTGCCGCAACGCTAATCTCTTTCCACATGCCATTTTTGCCTAAGCACAGTTTTGACTCAAAACAGAACTGAAAGATAATGGTTATGTAAAAACCCGCAAAAATGTGTTAATAATAAATAAGCCAACAGGCATATAAAAAACATCAAGCCAAACCCTGGATGCACAAGAGATAGAAATCACATTTTTTTTTTCCCATAAATATAATTTCAGTGCCTCTGTTAGTAGGCATGCCAGTCTGAAAAACACACCCGGCGTTCTGATTAAACACAGAGTGTGTTTGCATGTGAGGTTATGAACAATGCGTTTTTACGCAGTTCTGGGGGAGAAACACCATCTCTGCTCTGCGAGCGATTCAGCATAAACCACCTGCGCTTCCCCTCTCACATAAAGAGGACGGCAAAGAGTTAAAGTCTGCTCTCTGCAGAAGCCTTCATCGCTTGAGTGGGATTGAAGCTTTTTGCTTCCTCTCACGTAGGGGTCAAACAAATTCACAATACTTGATTCATAGAGCAGAGCGGAGCTGAAGGAGAGAGGTCAGACAGGTTCAATTTCCAGTAATTTGCACAACCAACCCTGTTAGCCCTGGACTCGCGTCAACACTTTGCAGACAGGATCCCCAAAGCTCCCTGTGTTTGGGGTACGCTGCTAATGCCCCAGGCAGTGCCAAAGCTGCACTGCCATTTAGGTTTTTTTCCACAACTCATATCATGATTTTGCTCAGAGTTTGAGCATGATGCCATCACCTTCTGAATTTCTGCTAAAAGCAACTTACCTCCCTCTGAATCATGGAATCATAGAATGGTTAGAGTTGGAAAGGACCTTGAAGATCATCGTGGTCCAACCCCTCTGCCATGGGCAGGGACACCTCCCACCAGACCAGGTTGCTCAAAGCCCTATCAAGCCTGGCCTTAAATACTTCCAGGGATGGGGCATCCACAACCTCCCTGGGCAGCCTGTTCCAGTGCCTCACCACCCTCACAGTAAAATATAGAATAAAGATGACTGTGCAAACTCTGAGGTGGGCCAAAAATTCTTCTAGCCCTACAAGAGGCAGAACTCTTGAAAACACGCAAACAGGCATGAAACCATGAAAACACATGAAAACAGGCAGCATGTCTGGTGTGGCAGAAGCATGTTTGTATTGTCCTGCTAAATAAGTGTTCTTGCTGATCAGACAATGGCAACATTTGCAATGAAGATTAACAGAAAGCACCAAATGAAAGCACTTTCAATCCCATTACATATTGCTGGAGAAAACTGTAATTTAGATATGGAGGGGGAACGACTGAAGGGTCTTTAGATATTCATTATCCCATATGAAATCATCTCACTTGACAATTTCAATTTTCTTGTTCAGTTCCTCAGATAAAAACTAATTCTTCCACAGAGCAAATTCAGTTCCTCAGATAAAAACTAATTCTTCCACAGAGCAAATTCAGTTCCTCAGATAAAAACTAATTCTTTCACAGATGAAAAGCGTTTACTTTCCTGATGATGATGAGCAAGGACTCACCCATCTAATAATCACCTTAAAGTTAATCCCAAACCAGGCACCTGGATGTATCTCAAACCCATAAAACTATGAACAGAGCAGGGATCAAAATGGACTTGCATTCCCTCAAGGGGCTGGCAGGTAATCTCAACATTTATTATTCATACAGTATCATAATAGAAATGGTGCTTTTCAAATAATTAGAAATTAACTCCTGCCTAACAAGCATCCAGTCCCAAAGCCTGAGTCCACAGCTCCTTGAACAGGTGACAGCCCAAAGCTGAGCCTACCTCATATGTTTTGATTTTTGTTCTGCAAATTTGGAGCAGAATAGCTGCAGGATACCCGGATTGGCAAACTTATCATTCTGAGGGCTACTATTTTGTAATTGGGCATCTGAGTTATCATTAAAAACAAGCATGGAAGAATAGTTTTGTGAAGATTCAATCTGAAATATCCAGGAAAGGTTGAATATCCGTGGATTAACTATCTAGTTTGAGCAGTGTCTGAGGTCCAAACACCCCCAAGCATACAGGCACCTGACTCTCTCTGAAGGCAAAGGAGATTACATTCCTTTAAAAATCTGAGCCTCGATGCCTTTAAGGGAAAGAGCTTACTGCACAGAAAGTTTCTGCAGTTTCTTAAAAAAGTCAACATTTTGGATCCATCTAATCTCTGAAATTCACTCTGCAATCAGATTATGTGGCACTTTTGAATACAGATCCTGTAGTTTGCCCAAGATAATTATGTATCTCAACTATCTCCCAATGACATGTGATAATGTAACTCTTTTATTAAATAAGAAAATAGACAGAAGATGTGTGCAATCATAAAAAGATTGAGCAGGCTCATTTCCTGAAGTTTATTTCCTTTTTGTAACAAATATTTACTGTCAAATGTTTATTACTTTTACATTTGGATTTTTTTAATACTTTATTGAATTAAAAATACCACATTACCATTGGCTAAAAGAGGAGACGGCTATATTTGCCAATAATTTCTACAGCTAATGCCAATGACTAGTGCCAATTTTTTTTTTTTTGGTTCATATTTTTGTAGACAGCTTTGAGACTTACGATACAAGTATTCTGCAGATGAAGCATAAGAAACACAAAGGTGAAAAGAACAAAAACTTTGAAGGCTTAAAAATTAAAGCTGGTCATTTCCTGTAAAGAATTTCCTTCCATAGCCTTCAAACACCATTTCAGAGCAGCATAACAGGATGCAAATATTTACTTAAATTAATGGTATGTGACCTAATTGATCCAAAGCTTCACAGTGTGAACACTAACTCTTAATGCGTGTAAGAGAACAGAACAGAAAAATACCTCTAAAGAAGTGATTGAAAATTGTTTTTAACCTTTTGAATTTCTACAAGGCTTTCCATGAGAAAATACTAAAGTCCTTGCAAAATCTGCTTTTCTTTGGGATATAGTAAAGGAGTGAAGAAGGAAATGAACCCAGTTTTCATTGTGCTGTAAAGATGTCAAATTATAAGACCGGTGAAAAATCTTGGGAGACACAAACACCTGCTGTCTGTATCTTACAGAGAAGAACAGTCCTTCTTGGCTTCTTATTCTGGCAAGGAACTTGTCCCTGAAGCAATTCCAGACTGGACATGTAATTTCTGCCTGAGAAACGCTGACCACCTACCAATAGGCTGACATTCTCATTAGACACTCAACTATCCAGAGACAGAATGTTTTCTATCGCAACAGGGGAAATAGCAAATATCTATTCCAACACCAGTCAAGCTGGGTGACACCCACACAAGTGGAAGAACTTGAGTCACCCTGGGTAGACCTGGGGTTTTCTTTACAGGCCTATATTCTAACACTTTCCTTCCAGTACAGTAGTCTTGGTGGTCTGCATTTTCTTGATGGAGCTGGAAAATACAACCTACCCAGATTCTTTTCTTATTGTTTTATATTAGCTAGTTCCAAAATCCAAAATAAATAAAACAGCAAATGTGAAACAAAGAGCATGTTCCCAGGACTGCATGTGTTCAAGAGTTTTAGTCATTTGGCAGTTAGATACCTCAGTTATCACCAATCATTATTTTCTTTGTTAACACTGATTTAAAATCCCTAGGCTGTTCAGAATGGGAATAAGAGACATCTAAAAAACACAAATGGCCAGATAATGACAGCAAGAAACCTGCCTGCTTCATGCCTGTCTATATAGGAGAGAATGCTGCCAGCTGGTGCTGGTGACAGAACACAGTGCTTCATGACTTTTTCTGAGTCTCTCCGGGGCCACACTGGGAGCAGTATTTCTCCAGTCCCTATTTAAAGTGGGATGCAGACAAGCTCCAGTCAGAACGAAGCCATCTAACTAAGTACAAGACCTTAGGAAAAGTTTAGTTGCCTAAATTCCAGAGGACAAGTCAGACAGCCTCAGCTCAAATATGATCTACTCCTAGAGACACTAAAAATCAGTGTTTCCGTTTTGCCAACCAACCATGTGATACAAGCCATTGCACCCAAATCCCAACTAACCATCATGTCACTTCAAAAATACACAGGAAGGGGCCTAATTCTGCACAAATATCTAAACGTTCTTATCCAACAAGCAGTCATTAATATTACCTTAGCACAGAGTAAAGATTCAGCTCCTAAGAACATCGCAACGGTCTGAAGGTGAGGTTTGCTAAAAGATTCAGAGTCATCTAAGTCGACTCCGTGGAATCTGGCAAACGTTCTTGTGAGAAGGGACTTTGACCTCAGCTGAACTGACAGCAAAACAACCTCTACTGAGTATGTCAGCAAAACAGTGTCAAAAGGGAACTGTCCGTAAATTAAGACCAAGTACAAACATAAGTTTTTCTGGGTCTGCTCTAGGAGATTAATAAGATCAGTGAGGGGAAAGGGGGAAGGCTACATACAAGTGTGCTGTCAACACGAAGGGAGTTTGACTACTGGTTTTGTATCAGTATTCCGGAGCATGCTGAAAATCCCATTAAGGAGTTCTGAGTAAAGTATAGACTCCTTTTACTTTGCCAGTGCTTGACAGCTTTATTTCCACTTCCCACCTTGTTTCCAGGTACCCTCCACGAGCTCTTACCTCCATATTCTTACAGAATGTAGCATTGGTCCCAAAAAGTATCTGGCACTGTTCATCGGCACTGTAGTGCATTCCAGGCAGCTTGTGAGGGAGCCGCACCGCGTACTGGCTTCGGGGGTCTGTTACCAGCAAACAGGTGCTGACCTTGGACCTGTGGAGTATGAGAATTAAATATGCCTTTAAGGGAAAGCACCTTTGAACCAGAGCGTTAGATCACTGCTGTAGAGAAGCTGCTGTCCTCTCTTTAACAGGGAATGGGATGATCTCATGAAAAATAGTGGCGACTTCTCCAAGGATATATCTGGAAACCTTCTAAATCATTGAAAACTGTGGAAAGGTCCACGGGAACTCATCCCTGGCCTCAGGCCTGAAGGCAGAATTGCCCATATTCATATCATTCTGGGTTAAACATTCCTCTAAACTTCTCCTAAAAATCTGATGGAGACTCAATTCTGCACTCAAGATATCTCGTCCACAGCTTCATGAGCCTCACAATGTCAGCTAGAAAGTCTTCTATTATGTCTCACCTGAATTTTAAGCCCTTCACTTCTTTTCTTATCAATCACACGTGAAGGAAAGATTTTTCCCTGTGCTTTCACAACAACCTTTTACAAACCAGAATATCACTTTGTTACTGTCCCTCTATCAGGGACCAGAGTGAGCTCAGATGCAACTTATTTTTCAACTTCACACCTTTAAAGTAACAGCAGATACCCTAATTTCTTTCATTGTTTTCCTTTCTCTCCCACTTACAATCCCCAGAGTGAGGAATTTTCTGTACTGAACCCATTTCTAGCAACAAAAGCACTGGCCACTTTGCCAAATGCTGTTTGTCAGAGCTGCACTGTAGGTTTAAGACCACAATCACAAAGTTTGGACAATTCTAGTCCTTGCCATAGTACCTGAGAGTTAACAAGCAGCAGGACAGAAATCCTTCCTGAACTGCTGAATATGATGAGTTGAAAAATGGATGGAGTGGGAAAGAAGTGAACTATGTAAGACCAACACTCACTGTGGAGAATTGCCTTCAGGCAAAGTAAAGTTTCCATAAAATAAAAGCTATTTAATAAGAATGACAGCAAAAGCCGCAGCATAAAGCTGGCAGCAGAGATTTTTTTCTGGCCACCTAAACACAGATTTTTATCACTGCGAACCCAAAGTGTGTTTTTTGTAAAATGCAGGTGATCTGGGATTGTTTTGAAGAAGCATTGACAACTGCAATATTCTTCTACCTCTCTGCAAACTGCAGTTTTAAAGGGGTTACTGTAACGAAGACAGATTCAAACTTGCACACCCTGATGACACACACATACACACAATTTTTTTATAACACGTTGGATTCTTGCCTGATAGGATTTTTGATAATAGGCACAATCCTTACTTTAGGAAGTTTTCAAGGTCATCCCGGCTGCATGAAGACCAGGAAAGGTCACTTGGGTTCCTGCCCTTCACCCATTCTCCAGACATAATATGAGACCTCCCTGCACAGGGTTGATGATCATCATCGTGGCTCATTCCCATGCTGTTTGATTAAACAAAACAAGACAAAAAAACATCTGTCAAGTTATAATGTGAGTTTCTCATTTCCCACCTGACTTAGTAACGACAGCAATTAACAAATTGAAAACAGGCTGGACATACAATACAGAATCATTTACCTACTGCCCTGGGTACCTGCTTCACAAATAAATTATGTGTTCCTTTAATTTATCCATTTCCTTAAATTCACAAAGGTTTTAGTATTTCTGTGTTTGAAGCTTTTAAATGTTCTTCTTTCCTGCCAGGAAATGTAACTACGTGAGCGTTCATGAGAAGTGAACCTGGAGAAGTGATGAAGGGTATGTACCAGACTATTAAAGCTAGTATTATTTATTGAAAGTTTTGGATTGCTTTCACAGATTTAATGGATATGGTCCCTATAATCATACTGAGAGAATGGTCAAGAAGTTAATACTAGAGATAGGCCAATTTTGTTGTGTCACTGTGAATTTGGAATAACTTTACCTTTAGGAAAGACATCTCTCTGAATTTGTGGTACAATCTCTGTCTCATCTAACCTTGAAGCTGATCGTTCTTTGAGCAGTGGGTCGGACCAGATGATCTTCAGTGGCCCTTCCAATCTAAATTAGTCTATGACTCTCTACTGGCAATGCTCAGATAGCAGCCTGAGGCAGAATCGAGCCTTCATTTCTGCAAGCACTGTGCAAACAAGCACCAAGACTGTCCCATGCCAGGCTCAGCCAGAACAGAATGTGACCTACTCAGCAAAACAAACCGTCTAAACAAACAGCAGATTGTGGAGTATAAACATACACAGAGGAATTCAAACACGTTCAGTGAGGATTTCAAAAAGTATACAGAAATAGAAAAGTAATACTTTAACCTCCATCCAACTTCCCACTCAGGACCCTTCTGCCATTAGTGCAAGCTCTACCATTGGGCTGCTACAGTCAAGCACAGTTCAGAATACATCTCTGCTGCCACTCTAGGGAGGTGACACCCCCCAGCTGGAGGTTAAGCCTTTGTGAAGAGCGTTAATGGTGGTAAAATAACTGATGTGACCAAGTTCACCTGCTACATCAGTGAAACATCAGGAGTCCTGGCTGTCAGTCCTACACTCAGCCCATCGTGACATGCTGCCTGGCAGCAAGAGAGAGTTAAGTTTCCCATCCTACTTTGAAATGATCATTAAACCCATTTTTTAATCACACAGAATAATGGTATTTTAACACGTTAACATTCTTCCTTCTACTCTACTGTGATATGGAAAATGGCTTTCAGATGAAAGATGCCTTGTATGGCCAGCATCGCTTTCTAGCAAAGTAAGAGTCACCAATTTGGGGCTGAAAACACCGATTACTAGGAATTCACAAGGTCTCCAGCTGGTTGGACTGAGCAAGCCAGGAGCAGTGCTTTTAAATACGGTGTTGCACAATTTAATCCATGCTATTTCTCTACAAATCAGAGGCTCCTGTTTGCTTTCTGACTGTGCGCTTGGCTTTGCTTCTCTCCAGTTTTGGGACTCAACCGTTCAAAGCCTAAACACGACATACATTTCTAGTTGCAAGGAACCAAAACTGGCTTCAGCAGTTTGATAATTATGGCTTAGATTAAACTGCCATCTATACTATTTTTAGCTCAAAGTGAAGATTACATGATGGAGTCTATTATTTTAGGTTTATCTCCAGGGACATTATTTCTAGCAAAACTACATTGAACATAATTTTTTGACTCAGAAGTTCATAGTTATTCTTGTTTTTAAACATTTGTGGGTTTTGAACACAGCAGAACCATTAAAATCGAGCACATTTTGTTTGATGCACGCAGGAATAATTTAACAGCCTATTAGTAACTCTAACTTCAAAACAGTAAAGAGTGAAATTCCTGCTCCACTGAAGGGAATGGGAGTTTTGCCATTGACTTCAACGGAGCCTGGATTTCACTCCAAGTATTTTACTTGTGTTGTTTCTACACACAGAGAAAACCCTTCACATGCTAGGAAGAAAGTTCCAGCAGTATTCCTCCAATGCAAATAAGACCATCTAAAGTTCATATTCCCAAAAGTCAGGAAAGGAAGGGCTAAGTGCCACGAAGCCAAGGTATGTAAGCTTGCTGGAAATCTTCCAGAGGAAAGCTTGCCCAAAAATGCCAGTTTAGAAGGCTTGTGGGCACGCAGTTATCCCTGTTAACTTTTTTAATGGAAATGAGGTGGGTTTCCAGTTTCTTTAGCTTGCCTGCCTTGTGACTGCCACCGAGCTTAGTCTCAAAGTTGAGTCCTTCAGGCTTCTACTCTGTTAGGGCTTCTGGGGGACAAGACTTGGCAGCTCTGCCATCCTGAACTCTGCTTCCAGAACGGCCTCCTGGTTGGCACCTCAGCTGTTCCCCTCAAAAAGGATGAAAACAAACCATCTTCCTGACTTTCAAAGTGTTTTAGGCTCCCTGATTTTATCTCTTCCACAGAAGGTTAGTGTTTGGTCTAGAGTTGCTAATTAAGAAACGCCTTAGTTTTCTGATTTACTTCATTTATTCTTTGTTAAGTTTCTTGAAAGTGGGATTTTTTTTGTTGGCAAACACCAAGGGTAACAGTTACCAATCAGTACATTCCTGTCCTTAGCTTTATTTTAAACCTGACCTCGTGAAAGATGTCTGCCTAGGAGAAATGCTGAGGCTAACATTCATTACTCAGCTTTGATTTTGCAGGGGTGCTTGAGGCAGACAGAAAGTATTCGCTATAAAGACTGAGTCAGAACTCACACCTCAGTTATTTACAGGTTTCTTCTGAAATTTGTTCAATTCTTACATGTTTGGGAATCAATAGCTGAATCATATCCGATTTCTTAATAGAAATACTTTTAAAAGTCATAAGCATAAAGGAATTGAGCCTGAGCTATTGGTATAAAGCAAAACCAAAAGAACCATGCCAGTTTATATTAGCTGGGGATCTGGCCTCAAGGTATACAGGCAACCTCTACTGGCCTCTCTGTGATGAGTTTCTGGTAGAATGAAACCAGCAACACCTTTGGAGCCTGTTTTAATTGGCAGTACAGAACTTTTCCCAGCATCTACTTTACCTTACAATGACTCACTTGAGGGAAGGATTAAATGACCTGCAGGACTAAGGCATACCCTAGCATGCTAACACATTCTTTTCTGAAGTTCAAGGGTCTCCAGCTACATCAAAGGGATCAGTTTTTCCTAAACACATAGTAAACGTAATGCCATGCTGATTCTTTTCACTAATGAATAGTCCCCTTCCTTTTAACAGGAATAAATCAGACAGAGCATTATGTGTTTGCACTGAACAGCAGTGCAAGCACTGATTCAGGACTTTGCATTTTCTTTGTGATCATCTAATCTTACCTGCTACTCAGAGGTTCACATGGAATTAGAAGCAGATAATCAGTCTCTTGATATATTCTGCCATGGGAAGGAGTTCTATTCTTACATGAACAGATCTCAAAAAAAGAGTTGATAAGAATGGCTCTTGGGTTAGAAGCAGGAATGTCAAAATGGCACTCCATTACCCTGCAAACCCACTGTCCTCAGTACTCTCTAAGTCATGACTATCCATTTTATCAGGAGCAGTGGACACATGCTGCATGTTATCTCTTACACCACGAAGCCAGCAGAGCCATATCAGGTGAGCGGGACCTGATTTCACGTTGTGCTGTTACCACCACAGTCACTAGCTCCATTCTAAGCACAGCATAGATTTCAGCCTTTGGTTCGTCACAGTCTTCTCCTGAAGACAATGAGATTCCACAAAGGCAAGCAAGAACAGCTTAGGCTGTCAACTAAAAACTCCTTTCATTCTGTGTTTATTCAGAGTAAGCACAACGGGACTCTGGTTTCACACTCCAGCTTCTTTTCTAATATAAACAACGCATTAGTTATCAGTCAAAGCCACTAAGGCATCACCAGAGTCCTGCAGCATATTTATTGTTGCTCATCATATGTGAGTCCAGAAACAAGCTGACTGACCAGTTTGAGTTCTGACCGTTAACATAATCACAGCAAGGCAAATTTTATCAGGAGTCACAGGGAGGCAGCAACAACAGATCTCTTTGATGCTGGTTGTTTTTGGTGGGGTTTTTTTGGTAGAATGAGGTTTTAAAGCAGGATTGCTATGAATAAAAAAAAAAGAGTATGCAGTCTCTCAGTGCTCTGGCTTCTCTGAAGTCTGTGCTCCTTTCCAGCACACTATTCTCCATCAGAGTCTATGCAGCAATCAGAACTGGGTCAGGACGCCAGAATTACACTCTGGGCATGAGCTGGCCAATTTCTTGTGTAACCCCTTTTAGCTAAATACAATTATCAGCCGTTTGTTTTCTCACAGCAACACTAAATAAATGCACTTGCTTTTGTTTGTTTCAGTCATTAGCGGAGCTTCTCCTCTAGACAGTTAATGTAACTAAACTGCTTTGTTTACCCTTGGTGCATTTTCCAGTGTTTCCTGTTATTCTTTGAAAGCCTGAGCCAAAGAGCACCAAAGCCTGTGGAAAACCTCCTACTGCCTTCAATGCACTGTGCGTTGCACCTCCAAGTTCTGAAGGTCATGTACACAAATCTTCATCAGAGTCCCTACGACTCTCAACAGGTTTCCTATTAAAAGCCCCAAATCTGAGTTTGAAGATAACGCCAAGGGCTGGGGGAAACTGATTTAGGAGATGTTTTAAATTTTTTCAACAGCTGTAACTGTGGTTGGTAACAGACCACTTGAGAAATCCCCAGGATTATCATCGTGCACTCCCCTGCTGGTGTGGAATGATGAAGTGAGGGCAAAAGGCAAGTTTGATAGAAAATACCATCAACAGTAAAAGAAGGAATTTGCTCCAGAAAAAGGCAGAAAGAGCGTGGCAACTGAAGGGAAAAATTATGAAGAAGTCTGAAAAAAACACACCTAAAAGTGGAAAGATCATGAGTTTCTACAAACCCTCTATTTCAAATAAACCCTTCAGCTAGCTGGTAGTAAGAGGTTCTCCATAGCTTCCCCGTGAAAATCAAACCATTCCACTTGTCTGCAAATAACTGAGGGTGTGTCAAACACCAGTTCACTTTAGAAACGACTGACACTTAGGACTAGCAAGGCTACCCAAGACAACCTGGCTGTCACCCGAGCTGCTTACTAAACTTCTGCACAACACACAATCAATTGCTTTCCACACAATTGGCACAAACCTCAAAGTCACCATTTTTCCAAAGAAGAGCGAGGCTGTCCAGCTACCCAAAGAAATGAGGACAGTGGTTTGTCTCTCACTTCCACAGACAGAGAAATCCAAGGGAGAAATCTTTCTTTTCCTGAAGAACCGACTCACAAACTGCTGTGACACATAAGCTTAGCATGTCATTAAGAAGGAAGAGCTCCTTGGGGCCGTCTGCCCTGCAGACCAACAGGGACTCAAAGAATTGTGCAACAGCAATGTCCCAAATACAGAGAGGGATACAAGGCTGTGATCTCTCGCTCCAAGTGAAAGCTCAGCTGGGCCACTAAGGTAATTTCACATTTTTTGCTGATCGCTTTTTTTGCTGGGAAGTATGTTTTCTCTGCCTGTGTTTGTACCAGGAGGCTCTCAGTCTGCAGAAGTTCTCTAAAAGGCTCTGTTTCTGCAAGGCAACATGGAATTGTTGAGAGCTACAATGCAGTACCAGGAGCTGCACGTCACAGCAAGGTAGGTCACTGCTGACCTTCTGAAAGAGCATACGGGAGAAGTCATTCCCTGTGACCCAGCTTGCCATTAACTCACCCAGAGGTAATCAGCATTAACTGCAGAAGTAGAATTAAGCACAAGGTTTCTTTCTAAACCCCACTGGAAAAATATAAATGCAAATGGAGAGCAGACTGGACAACATCCTTGCATTGTACAAGAGGGAAGGGAGAAGAGGAGCTGTAATTTGTCTGCTCTGACATTTCACTGTGGGCAGGATGACAGTGTCCCATGAAAGCTGCTTATTCAGACACGCTGTGGGCACAAATGCCATCTGTTTATCTATACGAAGGACATAACTGAAGGACAAAATTCCTCCTACTTCCTTTGGGGTCTCCATGACCAGCTAAGAAGGGAGTCCCATCTCTATAGTCCATCCAATCTCAACCACAAAGAAAGATGCTGGTATGGAAGGAGGTTATGCAGGGTGTGTGGCTGACAGCTGAGAACATTAAACATGGCCATTAAACTCAGATCAATACAGGTCACTAAGCAGAGAACATACATCAGCAGTTCTCAGCAGCTACTGACTTGGGCTGGATTTGAACCAGCAACTTAGAAGTGGGAGACAGTATATCACATAATCGAGCCTGTGAGCCGTCCAGTCCCAAATCGAGTTCAATGTTAGGAATTTTTATTAGTGTTTGAAATTGAAGCTGCATCACTGGAAAGATGCCTACTTCTGAACTGGTTCAACATGTTTAATATTTCAATATAAAATGCTGATATCTTGCAAGTTATGGGGTTCGCGACCAGTTGAGAATAAAGGCATAAGAGAGGCAGAAGTGAAATGTGGTATCTCATTAGAGCTGGAATTATAATAGGAACTGCAATGCAAAATGAGGACAGTAAATTTAAGAGAGTGACCTCCGAAGGTTTGCATGTGCAAAGCAACCGAAGAGAAGCAGAGACAGCCAGAGGGTCAGGAGGGAGTCCAAGCGAGGTGTGTATGGAGGGCAAACTAACAAATGCCAGGGAAACACGCTGAGGTGAGCTGAGGTGGGGAGGGGGCAATGAAACAGCTTGGGTAACCTTCTTACAAAACCAATGATCACTGAGACTGCTGGATTAATGGAAAACAGGCTTTTTCACCTCATGCTTTTCAAAGACGTAAACACAGTAACTGAAATATAACTGTCAGGAGGTTGCTTTGGGAAGCTGTGATGAAGAGAGGGAGATGACCCTACTTAAAACATCTGAAGTAATCAGAGACAGTCATTGCATACATAATGTTATCTAGAACAGGATGGCTGCTGAGCTATTGCTTGGGGTTTTTTATCAGAAGAGACAACATTTAAAGGGAGTCATGACTACTGGACTCTTGTTTTCATAACCAAGTTTATGTCACTCTCCAATAATGAAGTAACCAGATATTTTATATGGTTATCTACTCATCAAGCAGTCAAGAAGTCAACAACAGCGAGTGAGAACACACGAACGCCTATAGTGAATAACAGGGTGGAAAGCTGTGGTTTATTCAGCTGCATGACAGATCCAGCCCTTTATGATATGGTTTTCATTTAAAAAGAATTAGTTCTTTTGCCATGGAATCTGGAAGGCAGCAAGTTTGAGCCTGTCCCGCAAGGACACATGAGATACTAACATGGCAGGGACAGGCAGCGTGGCCTTTTACTCGTTCAAACATTTAAACATCTAAAGGCTTGCTGACCACGTGATCCTAGACACCTGTAAGAGAGCTGGCCAAACACCACTGACATCAGTGAGAGTCCTTTTGATGGAAGCTAGACCAGGGCCACGAAGACCAGGATGAATCATCTTATGATCTTCTCCCCAGCAACAACATCACGTGCTCACACTACTGCTTTTTCCAGCCGAGATTTGCTTATGCGATTCTCTCCTGAGAATCCTTGCCTCTTTTGCAGAGGGGCTGATTCACAGTGGGGCGGGCACTGATGTATTCCAAGACTTTCGGTAAGATGCGGGAATCCAGTTGCAACACAACTAAACACCGACCAGTCCAATGGTCTGGCTCCACTGCATCTAATTTGGAGGATGTGGGCCCAGCACAGCAAGCTTTTCCTGAAAAACTTCATAGTGTTTCTGGTAAGAATCAGCAGGTTCTGAGAATGCTGTGTTCCATTTAGCAAAAAGAGGAGTGTTCCACCAAATACAAAATAAACTTGGTGAAAACTCCACATTGAAGAGGTAGCGTTACCCCAGGAAAACATCCTTCTTCTTTCTGATCTTAATGCTTGGTCCTTTCCATGTCCCATGTAGTATCTAACACAAATCTCTACACGTGAGAGCTGTCAACAGGAGTAGCTCCAGCAGTATGCATTCAGGATCAGAAAGGACTGTGATTGCACAGCGTAGTGTAAACCATTCTCCCAACTCTCCCAGCACAGGCAGGGTCCTGTGCTGGTCAGAATCCTGTCACTCTGAAGGAGGACTTTTAAAGATGCAAAGTAAGGCATGAAGCTATCAATGAAGAGATGATCTACTCGATCAGAACTGAACTGTGACCCTAAAGAAAGAATAAATTTATCTGAGGGCCAAAGGGTAACAACTGCATGAAAATGTTTGCACTAAGCTGTTTCCTTCCCCTCCAGAAGATTTAATCTACTTCCTCTACATAAAAAAGGTTTCTTACTTGCTGCAGTCTGATTTCAGAAAACAGGGAATTGTTGAAGAAGGAACACAGTGACCATGAATGAACCAGCGGTGGGCAAAGAAAGGCTGCTCATTTTTCTGGTAAGCAGAGGCTGTTGTGCTCCACTGCTCCATCTGTAGCTCTTTGTCTGCAGAAAGCACCCTCGTGCATCGCACAAGTTAAGATGCTGAAGGGTAACAAGCTGTTGACTTTCAGCACTGCCTGGAGCGGGTGAGAACGAGACCTCAGAAAATGTGACATGCATTTCCTCAGAAGATGAAAAGAGAATATAAATTGTAGTGTGGAAAAATGACAAAACCCTGGGATAGCTGGGTGGGATTTCCCACCCACTGGGGAAGACGGACAAAAGCTCAGTAAGAACGGCTGACGGGTCTGTCACTCAAAGTGTCAGCAACCCAAGGGGAAGCTCTTGCGTGCAATCACTTGAGTGGGCTTTTCTAAAACTCCTATGAAACCAGTGAAAGCCTCCAGTCAACTACATTAATGACTGAGGGTCAAACCTGAATGAAGAGATACAGCATGAGACATCCTTAAAAGAAAATGCAAGGAGACTGAAGAGATGGTGGAGCATATTTGCCAAATCTGTGCAACACAAGTAACCACAGATGTCCCACAGCCTACTCCATCAGGAAGCCACCCACTGCTGAGCACAGAGGGAAGCAGGGCAGCCTGGGAAGTGCACTGGAGGAGTCAGGAATGCTGGCTGCCTTCTCCACCCTTGTACAGGCACTTCCATCACCCAGGAGCGCTCCCCATCCTTATGGAAACTCTGTTTCCAGTAATGCTCCTCTTATATTCCAGCTCCCTAAACTCTTGGGATTTTTCATAATGGTGCAGCTGGGAAAATAATTCATAATCCCAAAACCATCTGGCCTTATCTGTTCATAAATGAATTTAAAAGCTCAGCATGCTATCTTACTTAGTCTCAATCATTTGATCAGTACGGAGAGAACTTGACATCAACTAGAAACTCTGGAATTATGGCTTGGTATCAAAGCAGCCTGGTCTAGTGGAAGATGTTCCTGCCCATGGCAGGGGGGTTGGCACTAGATGACATTTGAGGTCCCTTCCTTCTCGAACCATTCTACAAAACCATACCTGGATTACTATTGAAAAGGTGTCAATAGTAGAGTGAAATAATGGAGAAAGAGGTAAAAAAAAAGCATACACGGTAGAGGTGATGACACTTGAAATGAGTAGATGTGAGTTGACATTTGTGCACACAAGCAGAAAACAAAGTCATCATTATAATGCTCCCGTAGGAAAACCCAGTTTGGCACATTACTTTACAGCTACTAAACCCAGGCAATCTGTATTTTTATCAATAATTGATCATCGATGACCATGGTGGCTCACAAATGCTACTAAAGAAGAGTTCTGCCCTCTTGGGCTAAAACTATCCCATGTTATACAGCAAGCAGCTTTACTTGAGATAAAAGAAATACAAGACAGGGAAGAATTTACCCACTGAAAGGTGCAAGCAGTTGTGTTTGAGAGACAGAGGAAGTAAGCTGGGCTTTTCAAGGACAGATAAGTTTTTCTAAGTATAAAGACTACTTAAACTAAGAAGGAAACTCTTTCCAGGGAGCATTTCTTTATCCTGTCTAGTTTTAATGTGTATAATCAAAATGAATATTTAAAATGGCAGATAAGAAACCTGGCACTTTATTAGCTACCTTTGGAGTGGCTACCTTTGGAAGGGAGCCCAGCTGGCAGCAGATGGAAAAGACAGGCAGGGTTTGGACCCCCACTGGCAGGTTAGAGTCAGCTACCAAGGGTGGACATCAGAAATTTCTGAAAAGTCCAGCTGTCCCACATGTTGGTAAGACCTGACATACAAAAGGAGAGTCTCAGTGGAGTTTGGAGCAGAGGAAGAAAGTATAGGAAAAAATACTCATTGAAGTATTTTAACTAAAGCTAATTAGAGGCCATCAAGAAGGAAAATTTTCAGGTACAAGAGAACAAGCCATTATGATAAGACTCCTTTTGCTTTGATTTGTTTTACCTAAACAAGAACAAAAGCAGAAAACTGAGTAAACTGTAGATTGTTTTTCTCTTTTTGGAAACTGGGGTTCAATTAAAGACACAGATGACAAAACCCTGCTGGGTTGGATCTAGCAATGGAAAGAGGCCCAGCATCTCATGTAGGGAGGATTTTGCAAATGGAAAGGGATCAGTGAGAATAAAGAAGGTCTGTTTATTTAGTTTGTCTAGTAAACTCTTTTTGCTGAATTTTATTCCCCAACACAACTGTTGGCCAAAAGGCAGCCAATATTGTTCCACTATAGTGCAGCCTTCCACTGACATAACAGTAAAGGGAACTACATTTTAGAGGCAACAACATTTCCAGGCGTTGCTGCTGCTGAGCTACTATCAAAGGCTTTTCCAAGTGACAGTCTAGGATTTATCACCTTCTTCAGCTCTGCAGTCATTTTCACCTGGAACCTGTTGAACTCAGCAGGCCAGGCAGACAGCATAGGTTACAGGCTATTGGAACCCAACTGCTAGTGGAAAAGTAAATATTTCAGCTAGATTGCTGCCTTTGTATATATAAAAAAAAATATTATTTGGTAAATGGCACTTGCAAACCTAATATTTCCTGTGTTGGTGCGTAGTGTAGAGGTCACACAACGGGGACTTGTACTGTCCCTGTGTTTTAGGGCACTGGGTGCACAAGGCTGTTGCCAGCAAAGCCAATGAAGTATGAAACCAGAACCCTTGTAGCAGGAAGCACATGCAAGATTTGCCAAATCAGTATGGCCCAGCTATTTAACATGGCCTTGGCTTACTCAGCAGAATAAGCCTTCAAAAAAAAAAGACACAGCTGGCAAAGCCACAAAGCTATTGATTAAGCGAAAATTGTGTTGTCTGAGAGTTTCTAAATGACTGTCGCTTGCCTGCTTAGTGCAGTTTTATTATGTTAAGTAAAGCTGTACAAGATGCTCAAAAACAAAGAAATTAGAGAGACTGCAAGAGAATGTTGTTTCACTAGGGATTACACAGGAATCCTTCACAAAGCATAGAGTAAAACCATAGAAACTCTTGCCCAGAACCACACTAATGCTTGCCACAGGAGTCCAGAAAGCAATGGGAGGTGGACATTCCCACGCCCAGTTCCAATGGTTACATTCCAATACTGTAAATAAACTATCAAAGTTGGAAGATACAAGGGTGAGAAAAGAAATGCCTGATAGAGGAAAGGTCCCCCACCACCATGCCCGGATTAGCAGGTTCAGTGACCACACCTGTAAAGATCTTGCAGTTTTACATAAAACTCAAAAACCCCACCCCAAACCAGGCCTATTATCCAGATTCTGACACACACGACTACTTGAACCTCTCCATTTCTCTTTCCCAATCTTCTTTTTGCCAATGTGATTTCTGTACGTGACTTTCTTTACACGACTTTTCTGTACGTGATACCCTACTGTCACAGCAAAACCAGCTTGCCCAGACAAGGTTAAGACAACAGGGATGTTTTAATTCTGGGATTCAAATGAATTTACTCTGGTATCACGTGCTGCATTATGTTGGGCAAACACACCTTCTGTGTAGTGGTTCTCCATCACTACCTCTTCCTCAGGTCAATCCATCCATGCCTGAAGTCTCCTCTGATTATTTTTTTTTCCCATTTACATACGTTTATAGATGTATCTGTCTTTTATCTCTGCTACCTTTTGACTAACTTAGAACAGAGTTTTCAGGAAGCTATTACCAAGCTACTAAGGTAGTTAATAATTTTTTGGGGTATAAAACAGATCCCTCAGTATTGTTACCAAAAGTGGAAGAAGTATCTCCTGAAATTTTAGGCTATACCTAGTTCGCTCTCTCCAAACCAGAATATGTTACTAAAGAATTGCTTCGGCTAGATCACGCTGATTCTGATGTACAAACACAGTGAAATAGTGTTCCATTATGTTCTTTTGGAGTTGTACAGAGAAGAGCAACTTAACTGAAAATGTGCTTGCAATTATCTGTGGAAGAAGAATGAAACCTGGGAGGAGGGGAACAAGAGAAGGAAGCCTGGGAACACAGAGAGACATTCCACAACAGATTTACAACACAAATGGCAGAAAATAAAATTAGCAACTCCAGGGTGGGTACGGACTGTTGCCAGCATTTTTGGCCAGCCTCAGGGTACGTCTACACCAGCAGTCAGTCACTCCCAGGAATCCTGCGACTGCAATATACAGGAACAGTGACATACTCCTGTGAGATTTAAAATGGGGAGTGCTGGTACTAGTAGAGTATAGCTGAGGCAGTAACTCCTCATATCAAACTACCCAGACTTCTTGGGAAGTCTTGGTGCAGGAACACAGTGACTAGTACCTGAGCTTGCTTGAGATTGCCTCTGGCTCCTTGGGATCCAACTGACCTACAAATGCAGACATATTAATTGCAACACATTGTCTTCAGCAGCGTGGTTCAAACAGCCACGCAGGATTTTAAAGGCACACAGGGAACTGCACCACAGCTCTCCACCACAACGACAGAGTCTACATCCAAACTATCAGCAATGCCACTGGAGAGGTCAGCAATGCCACTGGAGAGGTATATCCAGTGGCAAGACAGATCCTTGTCAGCCACAGGTTGCAACCCTGAACCATCACGTAAATGGCTAGTATCCTACAGGCCCACAGGATGGGCACTTCTTTGCAAGGTCCCTCTAATAGAACATTCATGCACAGGAATGAATAAGATGCCTGTGGGCATGTGTAAACTAGAGTCTTTAACTACATGCTGAAATACCACCCTGCGCATAGAAGCTTGGCCTAATTTGCAAGACAGAGGGTCCAGAGTTAAAATTGAAGTTGTCCAGATAACCCTGAAGCTGAGACTTTGGTGCTTCTACATGTTAGATTCTGCAACTTTAGTAATGTTGGTTTTAATGCCTTTTGGGAGGTAAGAAGTAATCTGGGGATAGATTGCTTCCTGGCAATTAATTTGTGCACTCTTGCTATAGCAATGAAGAAAAACATTCCACAGAAATTCAGGTCAGGCAGAACCTGCCTGATAGATGTGGGACTAACTCTGCTTCTGCTACACTTCAAACAGCAGTTGCAAGGTCTGCCTTCTTTTCTGCCACTGATCTCGCCTGTCAGCACCGTAACACTCTAGGATCCTACTGGTTGTTTTGCTCATACTTCTAAAAACCAGCTCTTTACAAACGCTACGAAGAAATCCTTGCATTTGCCATCATTACAATGCAGATGGTCAAAAGAGCAACACAGAGTAGCAGAAGAAATCCAGATGGGAGCTTTTCTGAAAAATAGGGTTAATGTTTAAAAGTTAGCCAGGAAGTGAACTACACTCGGCTACCTACATCGGTAGAGCTGTGTGTTCAGCACGAGACTATGGTGAGCTGCTCTAAAAAAGAGAGAGGGGGGTTGGGATTATTTTTCTTTCAAAATAGCTTCTCTGCTCCCACATCCTGCACCTAAATGTTATAATCCCAGGATAAAATGAGAGTATTTGTAGCAAAGGTCCCTCCATTTTCATATTGTTTCCAGAACTGCTCCCCTTGCACCCTACCATGATTTGGCTGGCAGACTCCACTGCCCCCAGCACTGCACTGCCTGGAATTACCAAATGGAATACTTCAGAAAAAGAAAGTTTTACATCAGCGGAGTGTCCTCACAGCACTACCTGCCTGCTCAGATCAGTCTGCCATTTACTCTGGTGGTCCTCAACTTCCACATGAAACTTCTCATTTTTAAAATGCATTATGACCAAATCTTTATAAATTGCAGAGCGGGGAAGAAGGGGGACTGTTAATTTCCTGTTTGGTTCTTAGGAATTAAGCTTGTGTGCCTGCACCACACTGACCTGCCTTTGCCAGTGCAAGCTGCCACAGGACGTTATTCTGTACCTCTGGGATCTGCTCAAGACACATTCCCCCTCAGCCTGCAGTATTTTCACACTCTGCTTTACAATTATTTGCATGATAGAATCTCTCTGCTGGGTGCTACACTAGACAGATCAGGGAGGGAACATCCAGAGAGTGCTTTTCTCTTACCTGCAACACCAACGTTGCTCGAGACATACCACAAAGGCCATACTTAGTTATGCCACAAATAATTACGCACCATGTTAACCAGCTACATCTATGAAGAATTAAAGTCTAAAGGAAATAACAATAATGGACAGAAATCTGCCAGTTCTAAACTCTTCTCTTCGCTGATTCCAAATCCAGAGCTTTTTGGTTTGTACACTATAGGCTTTTTACCTTTGGACTCATTTTTGTCCTCATCTGTTTCAGCTTCAAGTTTGAGGCCATGCGGTTTCAGGCTGTTGGCAACAAACTGCATCTTGCTTATTGTCAGTAGATTTTGATTCACTTTAAGGGCATCTGACACGGCGTGGCTTCCAGCCATACCACCTCCAGCTATTCTCTCACCATCGAGGCAGTGCCAGGTTCTGCTAGCTCATGAATGGGAATCTTCCCTACCCACCCAAGCCCTCCCCCCATCCTACAACAGGAAAGCCAAGGCTGTTGAAAGAAACAGGAATGGCAACAAAGCTGGCATTGTTGTCCGGAAAAACCACTGGCTGCAGCTCTCCCGCTTCATTTAGGGGATAACGGATATAAGGATAAATCCCAGCTTTTGTTTAAAAAACTTATTTGCCTTTTTATTTGGAGAATGACTTGAAAATGGTAACAATGTCACTGCTGTAGGCAAAAGAGAACTGGAGTGTAGGGGAGTGGCACTATTTTTCTGAAAGTCACAGTTGTTCAGGGTGGTCTTTGGGGTATGAATCTCAGATCAACTTCACAGTGGTGCAGCTCATGCAGAAGGAGAGAAGGACCATTTAGGATTCAATAAGGCATTTTCAAGCTCTTACTGGTGGAGTTGCCCAGCTACTCTGAGGAAAAAGGAGAGTAAGAAAGCATTGAGCATATTAAACTCTTTATAGTATGAAGACCTTGGACTTCATAAGACTCCAGGGACCACCACTGCAATCATTGTGTCTTCCCTTTTATATAGGTCAGAACACAATTCTTCACCCAGCAATGCCCGGATAAAAAACAACTAACTGTGTTTACAGTGAAGTGTGTTATTTTAAGAGACATCCACTACTGACCATGCTGAATGAGGGAACGAGGCCTGCTGAGGGTCCCGACTTGTATGGTAAGAAGTTTGATTTGAAGCTTCATCACATATTCAGCAGTCTGCACCCTCCCTGTAATCTTTTAGTAACAGCAATTTTTTTCTCCTGGACTCTTTGTAGGAAAAGTTGTATCTAAATACCTATCTAAATATCTAAATTGGGTCCACGGATCAAAGTTATCACTCCAGATTTGAAGATATAAATACAAGAGATAAAAGTTATCTCATTCATCTCGTCATCAAGCAACAACAGCTCTATAGGTTAAACCTGAAGATGAACTTTTATAGGAACTGTGAGTACCACCCTAATGGACCCATTTAATGATGTCTCCATGTTTTCATAGTGCAGCTGTCCGTAAAAGTGTTTTTTTGCAGTGAGTCCAAATGACATTCGTGGCAGATTAGGAATCTGACACATCAATTAGTAATCCATTCACTTTTTCCAAAGTCTACATCAGAAACTATCTGAATGCCAAACTGGGCTTGTGATCCTCACATACAGTTGTTAGTCTCAGGGTAAGAAGTAATAAATCTCAGCTTTTCTACATTCATAAGGAAATCAGCCTTCAATAAAACTCACAGTTATGGCTCTCCAACATGAAATTTTTTTTCTAATATGGATGTACATTTTGGTTGGATTTTTTTTTCTTTTTAAACTAAGAAACTTGCACCCAGTTTTCCTTAGTTTTCATTTTTAAACCTGAAGCTCACGTCAGCTTTGTCTTCGTCTCTTCAATACGTATCCTTACATTTCAGAGTCATATAAAAAGTACAAGTTTACAGATAAAGCGTGCAAACAATCCTGCTATTTGCACAAGACATGCTGAAACAGGACTGCTCAGAACTGTTGCAGTTCAGAAACAGACAAGTAAGGAGAGGTGTGACACCAAGTCAGGTCAACAAAAAGACCTGGTGATTTCAAGGCCAGAGAGGCACCAGTAAATTGGCCAGACTTAGAAATAAGTAACTTGGCCACTGGCGGATGACAATAGAGGGATGATTTTGATGCTCAGGCTGGGTGAGGACAGACAGATGGCATTTCTTCCCCTCTCTTTTGAATTGGCACACTGGAGTTTGATTCCACATGATTATCACAGAATCACAGAATTTTCATGGTTGGAAGGGACCTCTGAGATTGAGTCCAACCATACACACACACACAAAAAAACAAACCAAAAAACAAAAAACCCCTACCAACACCCCCCCACAAAACCCCAAATCCCACAAAACGAATTGCCCAACCCAATGATCTTGGCCACTAGAGCATACTCTGAAGTGCCACATCTGCATGTTTCCTCAGTACCTCCAGGGATGGTGACTCCACCATCTCTTTGGGCAAGCTGTTACAGTGCCTGACCACCCTCTCAGTGAAGTAATTCTTTCTAATATTTAATCTAAACCTCCACTGCCACAACTTCAAACCATTTCCTCTGGTCCTGTCATTATTCACTAAGGAGAAGAGGCAAACACCCACCTCTCTACAACCTCCTTTCAAATAGTTGTAGAGGGCAATGAGGTCTCCACTCAGCCTCCTCTTCTCCAAATTAAACATGTCCAGTTCCCTCAGCCTCTTGTCATATGAATTGTTCTCCAGACCCCTCACCAGCTTGGTGGCTCTCCTCTGGACACGTTCAAGCACTTCAATGTTCTTCTTGTAGTGAGGGGCCCAGAACTGAACACAGCACTCGAGGTGAGGCCTCACCAGTTACAAGCACAGAGGCACCATCACTTCCCTACTCAAGGCTGGGCTTAAGCAAGGCAAGAAGGGGCATAAGGTCTGAAAGCTTGCTCCAGGATATGATAGAGAATTGCAAGTCATTGTGAAACAGGTTAACCTGGAACACATCCCCAAAACACCCATGGCAGCAGAATCCTGCCAGCAGCTTCTCTAACTTAACACAGTTGGCTCTTTCAGTTGGAGCCTTCCTGGCTCACTTGCCCTCTCAGAGCTATATTCCCCAGCCAGGTCTCTATTCTGGCTCCTACAGACCCTCTAAGCCCCTCTAGTACTCAAATATTCTGCCCTGTCTCTCTTGCCTGACTCTTCTCTCTCGGTGAAGTGGCTCATGAGGCAGCTCTGCTAGAAAATACAGTCTCCTTTGTCATTTATCCTTCTTCACTTGAAATCCTCATTTAAGCTCTCCATCTCTCCCTACAACTGGATCTATGGCTCTCCCTAAGCAGAAGATTCTCTGCACAATAGCACACTTACTGTCCAAAGCCTGCAGGGGACTAAACCCAAGCCACCTTCTGTCAACCCCTTTGGACATTTCATACCTGCCTCTTGAAACAATTTTCCAAGATGGAGGTAAAGAAAGAAAACCAGCAGAAAAAAGGACATTATGGCTTTACCGACAAAATTTCACTCAGAAAAGAAAATGGAGTTTGCTATTTTCTGCAGAGATGGCGAGCTCTATCCGAAAGCATTATATTCCCTATTTATGTTGTGGATTTTTTGCAAGGCATTATTAGAAGGAAGCTTGACAGCTCTGCTGGGAAACTTGGCAAACACCAGAGCAGACCAGTCTCACTATTTTACACAGCTGGATTTTCTGCAGCTCAAGTATTTTTCCCTCCTGCTCTCGGCCCATCCAAAGATGAGTGCTGAATTTCCCTTAACATTACCCACAGGTTAATTTGTTATTAAGTTTAGGCTCAGTTTAACATCTTGGCATGCAATTTCAATAAAATCAAAACCAAATGTCCTTCATTTCTGCTGAAACCACCCTTGGTTTGGCTCAGCTGCCTTTGGTGTCACTGGAGGGTGAACAGGAGATTCATTTTCGTCTTGTCATTTTTTGGTAGTAAACTAAATATCCTCCAAGCAACTTTGAAATACATTGCCATAAAATAATTATTTGTCATAGAATGAGATTGGCCAGAATCTGAACATGATGCAAGGGCTCTGATTTAGCTGTCAAATAATTGTTAATGTAGGAAAGGAAGACACAGCAGACACCTAAACAGTAGGAGTCCTGAAAGGTGCAGACAAAGCTCCTGCACAGCTTCTTACTAAAGGAACGATGGTGGGATATCCAGCCTTCCATCCAGAGAGGCTAAAGGAAGGAGGACTTGAAAATCCCATAGGTACAGCCTTTGCCCCTGTATAAATTTGTTCCTGGTCTAATTATATACCTTACACAGTCTAACTGTGACACAGAGCAACCAGAGTGATGTCAATGGAAAGGGAAAAAAGCTCGTAAGTATTATGAGTAAGTGCATATTACACTGAACCTGGAAAGCAGTGAATGCGGATGCTAACCTTTTGGTTAACTCATTAACTGCACTAAGACGATGCAGGTGACTCTTCCAGTCAATTTTGTTTTCTTCTGTCCACGGGATATTTACAGGCAGCCTTAAAAATTCTTGTAAGGCACTTCCAGAGAAGTACCTGGCAATCTCATTCTGCACATTTCTGTCTGACTACGAATTATCATGTTATTTGCCGCTTTTCAAGTCAAAGTGCCTTAGTTAGCTGTGACTGAACTGATAAATCAAGTTACATGATTTCTTCCTGTTGATCAAGTAACGCTGCTCAAGAGCATTTCCGAAATACTGCTGTTTACAATTTCAGCCACAGAAGACATTATTTTACATGCAGAGCTGAAGCCATTACCAAAGTATTTAACTATTAAAATCCTTAATGTGGACACCTTAACTTCAGAGAAAATTTAGTAAGTTCACAGATTTTTGAAGTTCATGTTGTTTCTGTGGACATGTGTTACAGCATAAACAAAAGCAGAATTTGTCCCTAACTACCACCGTCAGTCATTTAAGAGAATGAGGCTTCCTTGTGTTACTTGAAATCAAAACAGAGTGGAAAATAGGGGAGAAACAAACAGAAAGATTTGTGTTTGCTGATTGGAATATTTACATAAACCTCCTAAAAATTAAGTTATTTATCAATTTATTTAAGATTTATGAAATCACAACAAACCTGCCACGCTAGTAATTGCACATGTATGGCTTTAAATAAAAGTATGCTACAGTGGCATCAGTGAAGAAAGAAACAGGACAGGGTCTTACTTGTGCCCAAGTTCATGCGCGATTGTAAATGCCAGGTTGAGACCATTGTCTTCAGCAAGAACACACTTTCTCTTGGCGCTGCAGACACCTCCCAGGTAAGCAATTCCTGCAACAGAGACACAGAGAATCTTCCCATCAGAATCAGTGAAACAGCTCATTCACTCTAAGCAAACGCCAGTAACTCAACCAAAATGATAAAAAATGTGTCCAGTATGAAAAACAGAGTAGTTTGCATGTAAAGTCATGTATTTTGTTCATCATCCTATTGAATAAATCAATCTATAATTTTGTCAGAGGAAATAAACACTCACCTTCACTGTTTTCATTGGAAAATATATTCCACTGTCTATAATGACTCAAAAACTAATCTAAGCTTGTCTATTAATGGCCTATACTACAGTGCTAGAAGATGCAGCGAAGTAGCCTTAACAAGCATCTAAATGGCGTTCTCCAGATTTTCAGAATAAAGCTGGGGAGAAGGAATAAAATATAAAAATGCAGAGACTCTCTGAAGAGATCTTACATTTTCCCTTATTTTCATACTTAAAGAAAGCAAGAGGGGCCGACTCAGAAAAGCTGGCAAACTCCTCATGGTGAGTCACAAAACCAATGTAGGTGGCAGAAATCTACTATGACTTAGTGGAATTTAGGATTCGATCCCACGGACACTTGCACGGTGCTCTCTAGGCCTGTTTGTGTGGGCACCACAAATGATTGTAGGTTGAAGTAAAAAAGGGAATGAAACTTGTGCTATGGGAAAACAATTGTCCTCATATGCCCTTCCTGCATCCAGACTGTTCTCTGCAGAAAGTGCGGGTGTACTTGGAAATGTTGTGATGGCACCACAGGCCACACACAGGACAATCTGCTGATGAGACTTTGTTTCTGGGGATTACGCACAAAATTAAAGACAGTCTAAGGATGTCTCTATTTATACAAGTCCTCCACTGCTAAATGGGCACATCTCAAAAGCCTCACAAAAAGTACAAGTGTGCACACAAAGCAAGATTTCCAGATAGCATGCAGCATTCTAAATGCTGAGTTCATTCTGCCACTTCAGACATCCTTCTGCCATGCTCCAAGAAAGGGAAGTGTCCACAAACATCTGTCTTTTTTTTTTTTTCACAGCAGATATATTTGCTTATATTTAACAGAAACCAAGAAATCTATTTCCTCACTGTAATACTGTTCTCACCCAGAGGTAGGTAGGATCTACCTGCCTTCAATGAGTAGGCCACAATCATGCAATGGAAACATGACCTCTTTCTTTTTTTTTTCTTTCTTTCTTTTTTTTTTTTTTTTTTTGGTTTCTGTCGGAGTTGACAAAGCTGTGCTTATCAGGGTACAAATGCTACAAAATGTTAGACCTCGAAGAAAAGCAGTTCTAGGGTTTTTTTATGAGGTTTGACAACAATACAGATATGGATATTTGCTGCCAGGGGGATTCTGGATGCACAGAAGGGATGGGCAACAGCCTTTTAATTCAGCACTAGCAGCAGAGTGAAGGCAGGGCAGAAATCAGACACTACCATTTGCTTACTTTTAAAAGCGCTGACTGCAGAAGGCCAGATTCATACCACATGCGAAGAATGAAATCGAGATTTAATCTTTTTAATTCAATGATCATAGAAGGCTGGATTTCAGCACTATTCTTAAACTGACGTAGTTTTTACTCGCCAAACATTCACGAGGATGTTCAGGAAGTAATATGTTACTTTGAGAAAGAGTTTGCAACCTCAGTCCCCACACCCCATGGCCCAATGAATGGGTCATAGAACAGAGTCTCAGCTGTAGGTGTCTGCAGTGTGTCCTGGGCTATGAACAGGCCTTCTGTTCCTTTTAAAGATCATAAAACAGCTGGTTGATTTCTAAAAGTAGGTATTTCTCCTGAATTATATCTGCTACCACATGCCCTTATAAATAATTACAATTTACAAATAATTATACCCTCAACAATAACAGTCTTTTGCTTCCAGCCCTACTTGGGATCAGCAATTTCTGGGAATATTTTCAGAAGGAAAATACTCTTTGTGAAAATGTTAGTTTACTGTAAAGCCAACATCAGAAGGTCTCAGTTTTAGAGGAATTCCCAGATTTTGGTTAAAGGGAAGCAAAAATCTGATTATTTGAGTCACAGAAGATGAAAAGGAGCAATTAGGTGACTCAGCCAATCGTCTTTAGATTGGTGCCTTTGTGCATTTTTGAGTTCTTAAATTTTCTCCCAGAGGACATGAAACAGGGTACCTGGGAGGAAGGCTGCTTCATCCCAAATTGCTGATCCACTCCATAGGTGCCTCTTCCCTGAAGCACACTGTGTTGTCAGAGGAGACAAAACTGCAATGGCCCGTTGGCTGCTGGTAATCCTGATCCCCAGCCATGAGAGAGGAAATCTAGTGAGGGCTGTCAAGTTCATCTTCATTCATGAACTTTGCTCAGCCCAGGCTCTTCTCACAAAAGCTATGACCATGTGGCACAACTGGAATCTACTCCAAAGATGCCCCTGGAGATCCTTCTGCCTCTTGGGGATGAGGCAAACAAAGGTCATAATAAACTAACCCAACTCAGCTGAAATACACTTTTACTAGAGAGAAATATTTTGGTTACCTTTCAGCAGTTCTAGATACAGCCAACAGTAAAAACCAGAGCAGGATTCTAACTGAAAGCGTTGCATCCCCTCTGCTAAACCTGATTATTTCATCTTTATCTTCCACTTGACCAGTGCCAATACATATACCGTTTGTATCTGACACGTGAGGTTTTAACTGAGAAGCAACAAAACAGTATTGAATCTCAAGCTTACTGGTCAATCAGGCAAACAATTTAGCTGGAAATGATTCATGCTAATTTCCTTCCGATAAATTTCATAAAATGAGGGCGAGTCAATTTTTGCTGTCACTTGGAGACGGAAGAGGGAAGTATTTCCATGTTTGGGAGACGTGGGGTAGCAAAACAGTCTAGAGTTCTGTCAATATATTAAAAGAGGTTAAATATCAATTAAAATGTGAAATAGATTACCTCAAATGGCAATTCTTCTGAAGTCTTTGTTTAGCAGGTTCTAATCCCCACTACAACTGACTGGCAGCAACACTGCTCTTTGCTAAAAGTCTCAGTATTCAAAGGTGGAAAACTGATGACTGAGGACTTGTACATCAACCAGTGGCTGGAAAAGTGACTGTGGCTGTTATAGACTCTTAGTCAGCTTATTTTCACTAGAGATTTTCAATGCTTAATATGACCCCTGTGTGGCCACTTTATAATAGCTGCAATGACCAATTTAAAAATGTAGAAATCTAAACTTACTTTATTGTTACAATATTAAAGACTTCTGTTGGAGTGGAGCCCAGGGCTTAGACAAGAGAGGAACAGAAGTGGATTGGGGAGGGAAACCCATAATTCTAGAAGAGCAGACAGAAGAAAACTTTGCAGTACATGAGATGAACTCAGTAAGAAGTCCAGCGCACGAGCTGCTGAGTGCTTATTAATGAAGAGCCATTCTGGAACAGCAAACCAGTTATAAAAATTGTTAAAATACTTTAAGCCTGAAAAAGTTTGCTTCAAAGATGGTTTTGTAACATATATGTTCTATCAAACTATTTCCTAAGACTGTAATTTTCTTTTGGACCAATATATTCTACCAGTATTTCTTTCATAAGAACACAAATGGAAAATACGCTATCGATCTGCATACAGAATACAGTTCTTCAGTAAATATCTCTGAACCATTTAGATAAATACAACTCTTTTGTGACCCAATACAAAGATCAATATAATTGATATGCAGAGAAAAGTACACCCTTAACCAACGACGATAGTAGTACAATGCTTTGGTAGCTGCATTAATATGATTTATTTCCTTCATCGGCATGAATGGAAACTGCCGTTCATCTTATAAAATTCCAGATTTTTATCTGAAACTTTAAAGTCTGCAGAACTGGAACAGAAACTTCAGGAATTCAGACATCTTTGTGAAAATTCTGGCATGCTGTGGTTCTGCCAGGTTGGGACTAATGTAAGAGGAACTTCTCTTATTTGATCATTTTGCTTCTAGCGCTGTCTGGGAGACAAGTGTGTAAAAATGAAAAATAGGGAAGAAAGTTGAACTGTTTTTTGGGTTGGATGTTTTTTTTTTTATTTTAAAGACAACAACAAATCAACAAAACCCCCACAAAAACACATACTTCTGTGCTCACACAGATACACAGGCAGGGGCTTTCTTCAGGGAAAAAATGTCCTTATCTTTCCAGATAGACTTTTAACTGCCAGCACTTACCAGAAATCTATTTTTAATATCAAAAAAAGTCAATCAGGAGCATCAGTGGTAGAAGGAAAGGAAAGCCAATTACTATTTTTACTATTACCAAGTGTGAGGGTTTTTTCCTTTCTCTCATGAGAAATTGCATAATTACAGTCCATAACTTCTGTGCTTGGGTTCGAACACGCAAAGCTATCTGCACTTCCACAGCAAACCTTAGGACACAGGCAACTGTGTAAACTCAGATTTATCCAAAAAGTTGTCATGCATAAACAGTTTGCAGCTGTTGGCCTTTCTGCCAGCTAATGAGCCCTCCGCGAGCAGTATCTCTAAGGGGAATGATTACATTTATCCTACCAGCTCAGCTAGGCATTAGGATATTACATACTTGCCACAGTGATAGCCAAAGCTGGAGGAAGACCAGTTCTGATGCGTGGGTTCACATTTCAACCTACTCAAAACACGTGGGCTTCCTTCTGATGACTGTGGAATATCCACTCAGCAAGTGGTTTATCCAGGTACTCCAGCTTTCAACTCTCTAATGTCTTGTTTTCATTGCACTCCTAATACTTTAATCTCTTCTTTTGCCAGCCACCTCTGGATACAGAACTTTTACTTGATTAAAACTTGGCTAGCTTTCCTCTTCTCAACGTATTTGCTGTAGGGAAGGGAGCCAAACTCGAAGTCCTGAAGTCTGCTTGGCACAGATGGAGACTCACTGCAAATCCACATGCACAGAGCAAACCTCCCATTCCCCATCGTTAGTAGTTTGGTATTGGGCTGATGTTTTTCTCATCCTCCCATGATTTTCAATTTGTGCAGCTCACACATTGCCATCAATTACACTCCTGTAGCCTCTCTGAACATCCTATATAAGTAAAATCAGGGAGATGTAGAAGTGATTCATGCTCTGCCTCCCCGTTCAGTTGCAATGGTATGTTTGACAGAGATGCCCTGCCTGTATTTACACATCAAGTCAGTCACCAAGGGAATCTTTCAGTGCTTATGATACTTAAAAATGAAAAATACTTTTCCTGTCTATAAAGCTACATATAAAAGATTCCAAAATTTAAAAAACATTAAAGAAGTACTCACTAAACTGCCTCCAAGATAGGTAATAACACAACCCCTGTTCCACAGCTGAATAAACAGTGGTCCCTAGAAGTCAGCGGTATCCGGGTGAAAAAAGAACGGTATCCATGGAAGGACCCTCTCCAGCCTGTACAACACAGGGAGGCCAAGGTTATTACCATGACAGTCCTACCGAGCCTCTGGTTCCAAGTTTGGTTTACAGGGATTATCCAGAAGAAGCTAATAGGGTGAACTGTTCCTTCATTTTATGAGAATGTGCTAATTCAAAGCCAGACATGCAATTTTAGTGGCACAGATTAATTTGGCTTAATGCTAGATAGTCATCTAGATGCCAATTTCTGTTCAACTTGCAGTAACAACATGGTTTCCATTAGAATTTAATATTCACGAATGGAAACTGTTTTCCTTAGCAATAATTTTCATTGTCACTGTATTTAATGAAAACCAAGCTGGAAACAATACACTCTATTATGAATCACAAGTACAGGAATTACAATACAACCATCCAATGCACAAGAGAGAGCTACAGTCAGGTACGAGAACAAGTTAGGAATCATGTCAAGTGCTGTACCCAGTGCAAGGCACAATATTTTGAACTCGAGTCTTTGTATTGGAAGAGCTTCTGATGCTATGGACCATCTGACGTAGTCCCAGGCACTGCAAGAATTCAGCCATAGTCTATTTCAGACAGGCGTCCCCACAAGCGTGCCTTTATCCTTAAAGGGAATGTGAAGTATGATAAAAGCTCAATCTCTATGTGCCCAAGAAAGAAACCTGGACTGATTTTAGGGACACTGGTTTTCCTCTGTTTTTACTTAATCAAAGGACAGAGAATATAACCTACTGTCTGTCTCATTCTCTTGGTACCATACAAGAGACAAAAATTAGTCCAGGGAAGAAATCTTGAGTGGCAGAACTTCTACTCCTTGCTGAGGGCTTAAATTCCCTCCAGGGTACGAGGTGGTTGGACCATATTGAGGAAACAAGGCAACATACGACTGGTCCAAATACGACTCTCCATGCAGGACTCAGATAACAAGGGAATGGTCAAAGTAAAAGCCCTCAATAGTTCGCAATTCTGCAGAATTTAAGCTAGAATACCACCCAGGCAGGTGTATTGCGTATACAACTCCCCTGCTTTCAGCTGGTGGAGGAAAGTAGGGGAAGTAGTTTCCAGCATGAATTTTTCTGAGTATTGGTAAGTCCATGCCATTTCTGTGGGCAGAAGATGATCTGGATTCCTGGGAGTCCCAAGAGAGCTCTAGCTAAGGGCACGTGAGGTTCACTCCTCCAACTCTGCAGCACACATTCCTTTTCATATAAAGTTTTCAAACCAGTGTGCAAGTCCCTGTGCATATTCCTCCCCGTCTCATTGAGACACTGGCAAGTACTACACCAACTTTACAGAAAAGCAAGCTAAGACACAACATTCAAGTAACTGGTAACATCACAGAAGAAGCCACCACTACTTCTGAGAATACACATCAGACCCTGACTTTCTGTACTGACCCAATTTGTTGCAAATTCGCCCACCATCACAGAATCCTCTTCTTTCTTTGGAGAACCTACCTTACCCTGAATTTCAGTGTGACCTCTATAAAACTCTGTTTCTTGCCGCCAAACCAGCATGACCTGCATGTTTTCCCAGAACTCAGTGTACTCTGTGGCTGGACAACTCCCCTATGGGACTGACTCTTGTCCTGTAGTGCCCAATAAAATCTCATCTTCCTTGTAACTCCAAAAACACTGTCCCTTCCAGTATACACAACTGGCAAAGCCCAGCAAGAAAAATAAATAGCTGGAAGACAAAGTGCAGTTGCTTTCTGAATCTCTTGATTTTCATTACACACACCCTGAAAGACTAACAAATAACATCTCACCCTGATGTTCACAACGTGATGTTTCCAGAGCTGATAACCTAATGCTCCTCAGAACACAAGGTCCTAATAGCACAAATTAATTAAATACATAATACCTTTTATATGGAACACTTTTCTGGCTACTGGGAATGCATAAAGATACTTGTTGCTATAGCACCCAAGGGTCTAACAAATGGCCCTGGATAACATTTCATAAGACCAGGACTCTTAACTGTGAGAGTCAGATTCAAGCCTTAGTCTTTGTGAAAAGATGGTGATTTCTGCAGATGTACCCAAATCTTAGCCAGTGCACCACTGAACACTCAACAGAATCTCTCAGTTGACTCCTTCAGGCCACACTGAACTGCGCAGGAACGTGCTGCCCCTAGTTTCACACAGATTAGCTGACACCTCACCAGGGTTTGTCTGTGCAAGTTGCCCTACACTACACCTTTCTGATAAAAAGGCCTTTGTGAAGTTAGACCTTCTCATGTCTGTAAACCTGCAAAGGTGAGATTCTGCAAATTGTCAGACCTTAAAGCAGCTTTTGCCATCTTTTTCTCTTTGTTTAATTGCCCTGCAGGACGTCAATTAATGGAACATGGAGAATCCCTTCCCCAGCATGGCCAACTCTCAGGTTTAGCTTTCAGTCTTCTATGGGACTTTAATGTTTCCTGGGAACACTTCTGTGCTTTTCTAAGTTTAATGGATAAATCTTTTATCTGCTCCTTTACTAATCTGCCCACACACAGACATTCCTCAAGATGTCAAGAGCCTTATTCTAATGCTACTTGCATTGGATTTACACTGTGCTAATCCACTGATTTAAACAGAGCCTCTCCCAGTGTACAAGGGGCTGCCCAGACAGTTGAAAAGCCCTAGAGATTGAGACCTCTCAAGACTTTAGGGATAATAGTCCTCATCCAAGCTAGTAAAAGGTCATTTCTGATACTAAATGCATTGAGATGAAGAAGGTTGACAGATATTCTAACATCTTTTTGGTCTAGAAAAGGCTTTAATCAAGGCCAGACGGGCTGTTAACACTGAATTACACCAGTAAAGAGCAGATGGGATGTTTGGAACGGGCATCTTTGAAAATCACATTCCTTTCTTCCTTCAACAAAGATTTGTGATTATAAGCATAAATATTCACCACACTGACCATACCTGAGCTATGACCAACACCACCTGAACTATGGTGTTCACAGTAATTCAAGGAAAGCTGGAAACAAGTATACTGGTTAACCTCATGAGCAGATATCCATCAGGAGTGACACGGAGTATCACTGATCTTGCCTTGGAGCAAAGGAATGCATTAAAAGACCACCTGAAGTTCTTTCTAGCCCTAATTTTCTAAGCTTTTACAATAAAGCACTGGGATCTAAGACCTCAGCAAAGAAGGAGATTAAAAGAAATACCCTCTTTATTTGACATCTGCTCTTTGTTCAGCACGACATTCTCTATGCTATTAACGTGACTCCTCCCTTTCAGCAAACCCTTGCTTCTCTAGATGACAGCACATTAATAAATCCTCTCCATCTAATGTGACATGAGGAGTGGCTTAATTAACTGGAGCAGAGGAAGCAGGGTATCATCTACATGTTTACTCTACTTTGATATGCTAACAGCCACATTCCAGAGAGCTTCTCCTGCATACTCCCCAGCAACAGGAGCCTGGGCTGCTGCTGGATGCAGATCTCTAACAGGCAGAAACACGGTTCCTTTCTGCATTCCTGTTTCTCTAGTTAAAGATGAAGTTTTGGATATTTAGTCCAAATCAAGCCACCATTCCTGAATGTGGATTCCCAAACCCTGGCAGCTAATTCACCATCTGTTTGTAGGCATCATTACACAGTGCTAAAAGGCTCCATGCTCATGCACACACATATAAATACATGGGCTTAATTACCCAAAGTAAGATATATTACAACGGCTGCATTCCTGTTAAGAGGAAAGGCAGGGGAAGAGCTAGCTAAGTGCATCTGAGAGAATTATTCCAGTTGGGGAGGGATTGATTGACTGGATGAGTCAACACATAGTGCTGGGGAGTATACAGAAGCCTGGCATAATTCAAATTTAGTGAACAAGGGAGAAAAGACAGATGGGAATAGATTAGGGATTCAAAGGAGATGGGGGCAGAAATGTGGCAAATGGAGATAATATGGGTTTCCCAGAAGTCTTCAAGAAACATGACTTTGATCTCGTAAGCAGCAGGGAGTCACTTCCATGGGAGGCAGGGGTCAAGGAGGGCAGGAGATAAGATCAGATGGGAAGATGAGCTTTCTCAGAATGTCTGTGTGTACTTACTGCTGGACAAAAATGTATCTAAGGCCCTGGGTCATATGTTTCTGGCATCGTGGTTCACTTAAGGAAAGGCAGGAGCTGAACTGCAAAGAGCCTGATGAGGACATTGTAGTATTCAAGCAAGGGAGGCCTGTGCCTTAGTGTGAGTAAAAAAATGGCACATAGCATAAGGAAAGGACAGCTGTTAGAAACGTGTAGAAGAAAGCAATGGAAATCAGCGGGATACAAGCTATTGGAAGAAAAAGACACAGGTATCGGGGACAAGATTGTTCAAGGGTATTTTAAACCAAAAAGGAATGAGATTTAGTAGAAATCACGAGAGACCTGATGCTTTTGAAAGACTACAGCAACACGTGACTGAACTCCAAAAAAACCCATCACCAAAACTGTGAAACCAAACCATCAATTTGGATTCTGACTCTTGAAAGTCACACCTCTGCCTAGGTCTCAAAGGTATTTGGATTTGAAAGTCTTCTGTTGGCCTCTTTTGATTAAGTGGATGTGGACCACACTGCAGAGATAAACCTGCTGGTCTTTTCCACAACCTGCTGTAGAATCAAGCAGGATCTTCCCTTCTCACATGCATGCAAATATTTGCATAATAATATGCAAAAGACCATCAACCTGCCAAGGCAACAGGAGAACTCAGGAGCACTGGATTCAGGATTTGTGCAGCTGTGTCTGAATCACTGTCTTTCAACTCAGTGGCTGAAGGATCAAGAGGGTAGAAATGAATCCACAATCACCTGCTGGATGGCTTGACAAGAGGAGAGCACTCCACCTGTGCCTTCTCTAAACAGCCTTCACGAGTCTCACCCTTTGCTTCTTGGATGTTATTAAAAATCAAAATTATTTCAACATTCCATTTTTTAAATTTTACCTGTCCTATTTGGAGGAATAGGCTTGAACTCAAGAATTGCTTCAGTGTTCCCTAAGCTTTCAAGAATTCATCTTTCAAAAAATAAATAACTCAGGAAATGAGAATAACCAACCAAAACCAACTCTACCGTCAGAAAGGAAAGTGTGTGAGGGCTACCATCTCCCATGCTCACCACTCTGCCACATGCCTGTGGTTAGTCTACTAACACCCATCCACCAATATTCACATGATGGGTTCCCATCTCAAGGTTAAAACAGCCCTGGCCATTACCTGCAATAGCTACAACTTTGCAAACTGTGTAGGGTTCCAAAAATCAGCTTCCAGTTTTGAATGTCAGTTTGTCCCTGCAATTCATCTGAGCCATCTCCTTCAACAGAAGGTCTGAGTTCAGAAAGAATGAAGGAGAATGAAGAAAAAGATCAAATCAGAGCTTTTAATGAAACTGCTGAACAAAGAGGAACACGGAATTCAGCAGCAGGGATCCTGGAGCTTTCAAATTCCTCAGTATCTCCCTTCCAGAATGAAGGGAAAAGGTCAGACTTGGCAATAAATCAGAAAAAATATTTGGAGTCTTTGTACCAAATGGCATCTGCTTTAAGAGCTAACAGTCAGGGTCCAGCATTCAGTTCCAGTTCTTTTTCGTAACTGCAAACACTAAGAAACTCATGAAGTTATTCAAATAAATTAAAAGCTACTTTTAACAGTTTCAAGAGCTTTACTGAGCCATGCCTATCTTGGCCTACCGTAGTGTTGGTTGGGCTCACGAGCGAGGATCAGGCCTGCAACTGTTCAACAACATTCAGCGATGTATCATGAACAATGTTTCAGCGTCTGGAGAGTTTCAGCAGACTCTGCTGAACGGGACAGTTTTGGGGATGGCTGAACACCTGTGCTGCTGATGAATGGCATTCTTCCACGGCTCTCAATTAAATTCTTTCCATGTTCTTAAAGAATGACTAAGCAATTGTTACTCTGAAAAAGTGAATGAATCTATACTCTTGAAACATGTTAATATTTAAAGCATATTTTATTTTTAGGCACTGTATGCGTGTCAAGCTGTTCTCTTGGCAAAATAAGAGCAGCTCAGGCGACTAGCAGAGCAGGCCAGCAGAATGGGATGATTCACAGAAATCAAACTCCGAACAGATGCTTTTCCAAATTGCTTCTGTGATACTTCTCAATTACAGCTCCTACATCCTGCCTTACAGGGCTATCTAAGCTCCTGGCTTCACTTTGTCAAGCTGCCAGCCAACACACACACTGATGAACTTATTTAGCAATTCTTGGTTCAGCCCTTCTGTTTTAATATTTTGCTGAGTGCCTGACCTGAGAAAACTGACAAACCCAGGTTTATGCCTGATAATATTCACGGGGTCGAGTTACTCTGCTGAAGTCAGAACTTGGGCTTAAAAGCTTGCACCGTGCGAGAGAATGAAGCCGGTCCCTAATTCCTCAGCACCCTACAAGCTCTGCTCCAGGAGCAGCGAGTGAAAATGATCCTTCCACATCTGCAGGCAAGAAGAGAAGACTAAGGCAGTGCCATGGCTCTGTGTGTCTCCTCCCGCTGTACCACAGTCAGCACATTTGTTCTGGCACAGCATGATAGTATGGCGGAAGGGGAGGTGAAAATATAAAAAAACTCCCAAAACTTACTGCGAAATTAATGGCTTGATTTCCTACACATTTGCATTTCCACTAGGGGTTTCTGATGTAAGTGTGGGTGATGCAATCTTTCCCTCCGTGGCAGCATCAAAGGGAGAGGGCTTTCTCCTCTACTCAGTTTCCTGGTTTTCAGAAGACTTCCAGAAGCCTAATATTTCTGAGACCCATACCCTCACACTTGACTCAAATTGGCCAAAGGGTTATAAAGCTATTAGGGACAGACCATCATTGGGGTAGACAGACAAAAGCAGAAAGCACACACATTGGGCACACACACTCACCAATTCAGGTTAAAATTACTATCAACCTAAAGAGCCCTCCTCTGGGCTCCCAGACAGAGCTGTCCAGTTTGAATTCCACCTCATGGGAAAAGAAAGACCCACATGGTACTTTATACAGACATAAACACATCACAGTATCGGCCTGCCAAAAGACAAGTACTAGCTAATTTCAGAGGTAATGTAGCCGGAGATGTTTTTAATATGTCCTGAATCTACTTTCTTTAGTATGTTTTTCTCTAAATTACTCAGAAATTAAACGTCACCTTTACATTAAAAAAAGTTAGAAATTTTCACTAAGGCAGCGTGAGCTTTTCTCACACATAATCATAAGAAATCTCTCATGTTCAAACTCAAGCTCCTGTGAAAGAAAACAGAAATTTGGATGAATACCACTGAGCTTCTTGCGATGATTGACAGGAGGCAGAAGAGTCCCTGGTGCCTCACGGACACAAGTCAAGGCACAGTCCTAGTCCTGAGGCCTTTACAGTCTGAATTCAGAAATGACAGCACGTGAGGCTCCCGGGGAGCTTGCACCTGGAGGCTGCACTAAAGAAACTTACTGTCACAGTATCCTGCAGAAGCCAACGGGACATTTCCATGCACGTGTGTTCATGTTGTTGCTCTAGGTCTTTGTACTCATGTATCAGGACCAACGAGAGGAGAACTGCCTCTTTTAGTCTCATGTGCTTCTAAATAAAACACCCCTGGGAAGTGCAAGAAGCTTCTACATACGTGTATGCTTGTCTGGGTGACACTTCCAGTTCTGACTCAAATCTGTTTGTCCCTGATTAAAAACTATGTGCTGAGTGTGCACCATGGTTTGTAGGGGTTCTCAGCTGTCAAGCCACACTCAGTAAGTGGCTCCTGGAGAGAATTTGCAATGGTAACAGCTGTACTGCCCAGCTACACAAACGGGGTATTTTCGTATAAGCCTGCTTTGGTGCCCACTGGCAGCCACATCTTGTCAGCTCCACGTAATGAGATGCATTTCCCAACAAAGCCACCTGATTAATGACAGGAAAATTAGCTTCATGGCATTCACAGAAAAGAAGGTGAATATGTATTACATCTAATCTAATTGTATCAACTGTCATAATCACCATGGGCTTCATCAAAATCTTACGGAAATCAAGAGGAGTGTTACCACTGGCTCTGGAGAAGGCACATTAGGATGTTTCCTAACTTCTTTTCTTAGTTCCCACCCCTGGAGGGTTGGTGGTTTTTTACTTCAATGTAAAGCCAAAAAGCTTTATTTACTTCAGTGTTTAGACCACATTGGGGCTCCCAGACACTGGTGCACAAGTGGGCACTCTGCATCTTTGTATACACACTACTTCATTCAACAAATATGGAATGGACTACAGTTTTCCCACGTTTGAAAATGAAACAAGCAACAGACATAAAACCAAAAATGGAGAAGAGAGGGATCATTCTGAGATACGTAGCCAAAAGTTATTACTTTCAAATCTGTGACTCGGACAAGAAAATCCCAAGTATCTAACCATCACAGCAAACACACCTCTGCACTGCATCACAAACTGCAGCAGTCAAGAGTTAGCGCCCATCACGGCAAGGACCAGATAGTCTCAGAATCTAGAATATTTGCTCTGATCCAAGAGCATTGCATCCTTCTCCACCCCCCAGTTTTAGAGATACACCACAGAGAACATAAACATGTGAGAGCGCTCTGCCTACACTCTCTTCTTCTCCCTTTGCTCCACAGAGGAAGAAGGGAAATGAGAAGATCAAAGCAGTGACAGATAAACACACTGAGAGAAACCCGGAGCAAATCAGAGAACATTTGTGAGAAACAGGGAGGAAAAGGTACAAAACTGAACCTTACGTTATCAGGCTCTCGAGGCAACCGACATCTCAAAAAGAAACCTACAAAGCTTAGGACTTCAGCAGTCCTAAGCAATATTTTTATGTTGCAGGATCTGAGGCCCAGGTTCAGGAAAGCATCTCTATTTCAGATGTGTCCAGATACAGAAGGTTAGGCAAGAGTCACAGGGAAAACTATCTGGAAGGGCAGAGCAATTGCAGTGAACAATGCTGCTTTGCTGAAGTCCAAGCCAGCAGACACAGGCAGCAGACAGTCCATGTCATCAGAGGTTCGAAGGGGCAGCAGTTCTTCCCCAGAACTGATCAGGAGTCAAGACATAGGACAAGAGAGGTGTAGGGAGGAATTTCATCCGTACTTGGACGCAGACAAGACCAAGATGGAAATTGTACTTTCTGTCTGATCAAGAGATTTAACTAGGAGAGAAGACAAACTAGGGCATAGAAGATAGGAAACGTGAGCCTACAGATTTATTAAACAGATATAAAATATAAATTCTAAATAGAAATTTAACTTCAATCTTCTATTTTTCTCTCATTTCAAGAACAACAAAGCCTGATGGGATTGTTGGACTCATTTTAGAGCATCAGTTTAACTTTCCAATAAATAAAAACATCCACATGAAGTTTCCTAACTTAGTGGCCAGTTTTCTTATAAATAACTGCAGTGTTTACTCTGTTTGTCTACTACAGCACAAATATTGCTGTACATGCTAGAGCTTGATGGATGACATTATTAAAATCAACAAGTAGATCCTCAGCAGAACATTAATGTGTACCCAGCAGTCTAATTATGGTCAGACAGAGCCTTAATGCAAACAGAGCAGGCAAAATGGCTACACAAAAATGGATGACACTACACAAAACCAACAAAGATCTTCAACCTGCTGACTGCTCATGACCACTAACTAAAGTAGAAACACAAGGCTAATTCCAAGCTAAGCAAACACAGAAATCCTTAGCATTCTACAAATCATGCTGAAAGAGTACAGAAGGAGAAAGACATTTGATGGGTTGGGTTTCGGATTTTTTTAAATTTTTCTTTTAAAATGAGTTCAACATATTTCTATCAGGTGATTGAAAAAGTAAAAAGACTAGTCAAACTAACTCAGACAATCACCCTGCAGGTTTTAAGATTCTGATCCTGAAATTTAAAAGTGTATAGAGCAGAATACCTGTGTCTGAATAAAATTCCAGGGTTTCAAAGGACAGTTTATATATATATAAATACATATATATACAAACCTCAGTGAGAATTAGGCTAAAATTTCACCATCTCCTACAGCCACCTTCTGATCTAAATTGGTAAAATCTTGATAAGGAAACCCCAGTATTTTCTACAAAGAAGATCTGGTCAAAATCAGGTATTTAAAATTGAAACTACTCTGCCATGCATTTAGAGACAGTAATTTTGTTCCAGAATGGGCGTTATCAAAAGGTGTATATGTTCACATAAATGGATATAGAAATGCAAACACACGCACAGATGTATTCACATATTCTTGAACTGATCTAACCAGAAAGCAAAAATAAACAAAGAAAGAAGACCAAGTCTTCTCTAGTCTGTACCCCAACTTGGAGAGTTATTGCGCCTCTTCAAAATAAATAATTGCTCAGAGGGAAGAGAAAACTAAAAGTTAAGCCTATCAGAGCCACTGATCACAAGTGCTACATTGTATTCACTCAGGGCTAACGAAGATCTGTGTAATTTCCCAGCCAGAAATCCATACAATCCTCAAGACAGCTGAAAAGGAAAAAGATCCTACAAAACCTAAGTCTTTCACTGCATACCAGCACTTTTGATTATTAATGCTGCCTCCCTCCCTAGGATGTGCAAAAACACAAAAACTGGTTTTTTACCTTTATCAGTATACCTGTTTCTGAAAAGACACAAGCCCAGAGGCAATCTTTGTTAACTGCAGTATATGCATAAAATTTTTGAATTGGCAGAAATATAATGGATCTTTTATCAGTACTTTTTCCTACTTACTCTTCAGGGAACTAAAACCAGTTATTTCTCATGTTCCGTGACCGACCACAAAGTTCTGACACTATTTACGGCAATGAAACTCCATCATAAGCTTTTAGAAAAAGCTAGGAATGTGAAGCCCCCTGCATCTCCCCCTTCTCCTTGTCTGTTCTGGCAGGAAGAGTCTTCAAGAATTCCAACAAGTCACTGAGCCATGATCTTGCTTCCTTTCCTAGAAACCACATTGGCTTTCTTTTATCTCTTTTTATCTCTTTGGCCTGTTTGCTCACCTCTACCCATTTAAACTTTCCCAAGAAATGAGGTTAAAAGAATTGTTCTGGATTTTCTGGACATTAAACAGAGAAATGTGAATTTGCTGATTCAGCAGGCCAACCCTCAGCTGAGCATTATCTCCACACCAGATGTTCTAAAGTAAGGCCAAAAGATGACCAAAATTGTCCCAAAGACATAAATTCTGAGAAAATTATGAAGTTACCATTTTATCTTTGTGAACGCAGTCTCCTGTGGAGTCAGGGAATCAGCTGAGATGGCTGACGTGATTACTACCTGTTAATCTTCAGCGTCCCCCTCTCCAGTTTGTTGCCAGGGAGCAGCTGAGGCAGGCGCTGCTCTAAAAGGGAAGAGGAGCCGGGGCCGAGCATGATAAGGCAGGTAGAGGCAGCGGCCTCACTGACAAAGGCACAGTCCCATTACATCCAAGCAGGATGAGCAGAGAGGTTCTTAGCAGAGCTTTCTTGAAGTGCTTTCCTCGAAGCTGGACACCCGAATCATTACCTAAGGTGGCACAGGCAGCCAAGTGCCCAGGAGGACTGGGGATGGCACTCAGGGCCCTGACATTTGCCATCCCTGTCACGCAAACACATCCTATATCCCCCTGGGCTGCCGTGGTTCACAATCCTACATGAAAATGCAATATGAAATGCTCAATCATCTTAGTCTTCTGTAACTGCTTCATCCTCTTTCTCAACTTCCTAGGTGCTTCTCCAAACGTCTTTTCCATTTCTACAAGCAACAACTACTGAAAGAAGTTTAGCTCCTTGGTCACTCGCTTTCTATGATCTACCATTTAATAAATCACAGGATGGACAGTGTTGACATACAGAATCCTTGTCCAACGGTGCAGTAAAAAGGCTTAAATAGAGGGCATGATGAAACATGATGGATTTTATTTACATGGCATGATTTTTCAGGTGTAAGGTATCAGTTGTAGGTGTAGATAAATTTGCATTTAATATTTAAATTCACTTCCACTACAGGCAACAGAGCATTTATATTCCTTTTAATGGCCTAGTTCAGATGACCAAGTAGGTAGAATTTATTCACATTATTTACAACTATAGTGCAAAATGGTCACAGCTGATCAGCTTGGAGTCAGGAAACTATTAAATACAATTATATCACTTACACTTTGCTGTACTGTAACCATTACTCAAGTGTGGGACAGAACCACTAAATATAAGACTATTTTTGAAGTGGTGCAAAGTCTTGTTAATACCCAACTCCTATTTGCATTATATATAGCACAATCACAATTGAAAGACTTGGAGCTTGTGCTGAGGCAGTGGAAGTGGGAGAATTGTTAAAGAAAAACCAAAAACATTCCAAGGACTTAAACTGACTTTCAATCTATTGAGTGCACTTGATATAGTAAAACCCTTCTAGGGCCAGACTCCCTACAAAACAGGCTAAGTATTCTACTAGGTCATGTTACCCAATGGTTAACCAAAGTTGGGAAAAAAACCCAACCAACCAAATGAAAATCAGTGCAGGTCAAGTGCCCTTCTTGGAGCTGGGGAGGAAGTTTTACGCATGCTTCCCAGTGTTGTTTTCTTAGTTATCACTAGTAAAATCTCATCTCTATGTTATTTAAAACTTGCTCTCGAAATTGCATTTAGTCTTGGCAGCTGCAAGACAAAAGAAATGTAAGAGTACGGTAGGCAACTGTCCTTCATTTCCTTCCTTTACTCTTACATATCCTGTGTGCAACTGAAATGCTTCTAGTTGATTATTCAGTGGAGCAAATGCTAGAATGAAAGCAATCATGCCTTATTACCCTACGTGTCTGTAGCCTATTGCACAGCTATGTACAGATGTTTTTACACAGTTTGGTTTTTTAGCTACAGGGTCTATAAAACAATAGAAACTATCTGAAATGTTTTCAAGCCAGTAAAGGATAAAGGCACTGTAAAGCAGTCAACTGGATAAAAGCCATCTATGTCTGACAGGAGGAGAAGAAAAACCTCAGAGGTTTCTCAATTATAAATGCATCAGCTTTCTTAAACAATATGTGGCTGCAGCCCGCAGCAAACTGACCAGCCTGGAACATACAAACAGAGGTAAAAATAAAGACCTGGGCAGTGGTATGAAGAAACACAAACCTCTGGCCTGTTGAAGGGTTGAATCATCATTTTACTGACCTGAAGCCCTGGCTGCTGCCCAGGGAACCTGAACAGGGAAGGCCTGAGAAGAGGTAGCATTGCCTCCAGCTGAGGGGCTTGGACTGAGACTCAAGAGCTGTGGCTTTGGCCCCAGCCAGCCCTGTCCTTTGGCACGTCCCATCGCATCTCTAGGCTTCATTTCCTTACTCAGTACAATGGGGATAACAGTTCTGATCTCTTTGGTAAAGAGCTTTGAATTTTACTGAGGAAAAGACATATTTATAAATTCATTTCCTTCTCCTCTTGAGAAATCCTTTTTTACAAATGAAATAAAAGCAAAAAACTCCTGATGTTTCGTTTAATGGCACAGGTCTATCAGGGAGGCACCATGAATTAATGGGTAAGGCACTGGATTGGAAGTTTGGATGTGCAATATCCGTTCCCTGCTCTCGGATAAGGAACAATGAGCAAATGCTTTTATGACTCCCGTGTTTTCCCCGTCACCTGGTGAAAGCACATCATCACAGAAAATCCTGCTTTCTGCTGCAGAGAATCTTGGGTTGGCATTTCTAGCACAGATAATGGGGTATTTATAGCATAATGACAGCAGGTTCAACACTGTAGAAAAGAAACATTATTTGTCTTTCCACAGCCTTATATTATAACAGAGGAGGAAGCAGGATGAGCTACGAAAGGAGAAGAGATGGTTTTATTTGTTTATGTTCGTTCTTGTGGGAATCCCTGCAAGGAACAAATCCTCAGCAAAGGGAAGCGATGGAGCTTGGGTGTGAAGCTGGTGGAGCAGTGCAGAAACCATGTAAAATCTGCAAGTCTCCATTGACGTGGACGAGGTGAGAGACAACAGCAGAAATACCATAAACCCGAAAAGACAGAAACCGTCTGTCCACGGATCTAATGTAATGAGATTGTTCTGCTCACGTCTGCCTCAAAGGCTTCTCAGCTTCACACACACAGTAGCAAGGAGCAGTTCCAGAGCTTTTCCTGACAGTTGTTTGGCAGTGTGTGCTTCACTGGACATCAATTAGGCTTCTGCCTTCAGCTTGTCCGTTTGCAAATACAATGACCACTTTCAGAGATAAACAGCAGAGTTTACTTTAAATCGTGACCAAATGGTATTCAGCCATAAGCAAAGCCTTGGTTCTTAGGCAATGTCCCATAAGTCATCCCAATTTAGAAAATAATCAAGGCAGAAAACTGTCTAGGAGATAAAACTGTAATTCAGAAGTTCTAGCATAGTATATTCAGGTGAACAAAAACCGTAAGAACTGCCTGTCACATAAAAGAAAAAGAAATATTAAAAAAATATGTTTCTGATTGTTTCGTACTCCAAGCTAGCAGGAAAATCTACTCTATTTCTTCTGAGGGACACTACTATGTTGTTGGCAACTGTTAGTTAAAACAGTAATTGTTAGTTAAAACAGTAATAATGAGTGCTTCTCTCCACGATGACTGCATGTCACAGCCCCAGACCTAGGAAGGGGGTGAGGGGTAAAAAGATGAGGAAGGGAACATCTTACGCCGGTATCTGCCCTTTGAGCTGGGAGACTGAAATTCCCAGGTGCTTTATGTACATGTCTTTATAATTTCACACAGACATAAATGGCCCTGGAGCGGAATGCAGTACATGTTTGCACCCGTACAAGTCAAACTGCACAATGATTTAGTGCACAAAGTGAGTTATGACATGGAGCTGAAATGAAAGAATAAAGTCAGAGTATCAGAATAAATACCAACAAAGTCACAGCAAATATTTTCCCTCATGACATACTCCTTTCAACAAAGGCAACAGAAAGGAGGTCAGTTACACACCAATTTGACACTAGGCTAGGATTTAGAGTCCTAAATACCTGATGGGAAAGTACCATAGCACAATTCTTGTAGCCAGAGAGTTTTCCAAAGGTATCTTTCATTCAAATAGTAATCAGCACCCATCTTGTACAACAATAAGATGTGATGGCCTGAAGGATCTTTACTCAGAAATAGGTTGCCTGGTAAAGGAATACTACGGTTCCTTTCCACAGGATTTTAGACAGTTGTTCTCCTGTATTTATTGAAACATGTTACCACGAACCATTAATAAAACCATGGGAGAAGGTAAAGTTTTCGAGCTAAGATGAGCTTAAACATCCCGCACCACCTCTGGGGCAAGTCACAATACAGAAGACAAAAGCTCTGTCAGAAAGCCTGGCTGGAGGGTCTGAGTGAGCAACCAGAAAAGTAAGATTTAAGACCAGGAAAAATACACTAACAAACAAAAGGTGGGTGGTAAGCTGATGAGACGATTTTGGACATGTTGTCTTGCAGTTGACAAAGACTATGTATGTATTTCAACAAGCCAGCTTAATTATCTATGATCATTAATTACCAATAGCAGTTTGATGGTGGAGGAAATGAAAGGCCAGGTACAGAGCAGGAAGTGTGTTATTCCTCCCCGCTGACAGTGTTTAGTTCCAAGTCATTGAGAACAAGCAAGCTTCAAACATACAACACCACTGCGAGGCCTATTGTTTTATCTTGTGGGCTGGGTGCTTACTAAGCAGACAGACAGACAGATAAATAATTGGAAAATAAAAGTGCTTGGAACACATTTTGGGGCTACAAAAGGAGAATGATGTATGGAGAAGAACTAATAAGGAACTGCTGGAGGTTTATGAAGAACAAAGTGTAGTAAACGTAGGGAAATTCCATGACCTCAGTGGGCAAGCCATGCAGTTAGAGTGATGGAAGACAGACCATCCAGGCCTCTCCGGGGAGAGCAGCCTCTTGGTGTCCAGGCCCAACTGAACAAAGAGAAAAGGAAGGAACAAAATTGAGCAAGAGCTTCTAAGAGCTCTGAAGTACCACCACAGAGAAGTAGACGCTTGGCAAAAAGGCAAGGGAAGGGGGTTAATCATGAGAGCAACCGAGGGTCTGTGACACTTCAGAGCTAGGGACTGGAGACACATGGAAGAGGGAGCAACGACAAACATACAAAAAAGCTGTCACTAACCCCTCCTTCACTAAACACTTTCATTTATTTTAATTACACAAGTTAACTCTTGCCCCAAGACGTGAAACAGCAGAGAGAAGATGAAGAAAGAAGTTGACATAACGAGAAATTCAGTTGATAGCACTCACAAATTAACAAATTTTAAGAATATAATAGATTGATCAATCACCTCTTTTCTACAAAAAGGTCCATACAAGTTAGGAACTAAGGACAGTATCTTGTTTTTGGTTACTGTGTCTCTTCCAAGATGCCCTTAGTAGATGGAATGAGTAAAGACAAAACCTAAACAAGACTACTGAGCTGAATAACAAACCCAAAGGCAAATGAAACTCAAATGGTCTATTTTCTATAACAATAAAAAGAGAAAATAAGTCTCCATAAAATAATATCAACACTTCACTCAACAAACTACTTTACACACATTGTAAGTTTTCATATAAATCAATGAGAAAGTTGATGTATTTAACAAGTATCTAGTCTGTTAAAACTGGCAAGCCCACCTTTTTAGGTGGATGGAGAGGGACATATGTGTATACATGGCCTTTGTTTATATTTTCCATTGTACTTGTCTTTCCAAAAAGAGACTGGTCAGCTTGGCTGTGGTTTCTACTGGGCTTCATTTTCTTGCTCTCACAGCCTATTGCTTTTATGTAAGATTCTTAAATATTTCAGAGATTTTGGAAGCTCAAATAGCTTAATAGACATGTCAACTGATTTTTCAGTAAGTACAAGGCACCATCCTCAGGATAATCAGGCTTTCTAAGGATGTCTTGGGTACTCCAATCCAACTATTTTCTCTAGAAAAGTCCTCGGCCAGTTTTTTGGCAGAGGCCCAAGAGAAGGTTTATGTGTCTCAGACAACATATAAGAACAGGACCATGATCCTGACCCCGCTGAAATCACCAAGAAAACTCTCAGAGTCCAGCGTAAGCAAGATTTTCCTCTGGTCTTTAGCTGAGAGCCTGCAAACAGCTGTGCACATGTGAAGCAGCCTGGCTGAAGCCATGTCCCTAAAACAAGCAAGAAGGAAAAGCACACACGGGACACTGAAGTGAGGAAGAGCAAGGGTTACGGCAGCAGGAATTCCTGATTACTTGAGTTGCTGTGCTCATCCCAGAGCTTCTATTAAAATTTATGCAATCTTATATTACACTCACTTGGCACACAAATTTTTAGTGGGAATTTGGAAGAGGAGAGATTGCTAGCTGGTGAAAAGAAATTGGAAGGCCGTTGTGGGTAGGGTGGGGCCTGAGAGATGGTAGAGATGAATATGCCCAATAGCACAGTTCTGCACTGTCTGGGTTGTGCAGCCGAGCATTTATTCCCTAGCAACCAAAAGGCAAGGGAAAAAGTCTTCCACTGCACTGTACCACGGCTCCGTGTGGTTTCATAAAGCCAGCAGCCTGACTCTCCATGGCCCTACACAGCCACAACTGACATAAAAAATTGCATTGCTGTGAGGTCCCTTTCTTTCACAAACAGCAAATCAACTTGACAGTATTTTTTTAAGGGACATTTTAACCTACAGTAAGTTCACTTTAATGTATTAAAGTGTGTTTGATTTTGGTCCGAAGGACAGTCCCAGCAAGGCTTTTGCTAAAGCCAGGCACTGCTTCTCTAATGAATTGTTTTAAGCAGCAGGTATTTCTATTTATTCTGGCATCAAATAAAAACCCGCCCTGGAATATACAGAAACATTCAACACGAACCACTATGGAAAATGTTTTTAATGTGAGAATTCCTTTTCTTTTCCACTCACAGCAAACCAGCTAGTCTTTTCCCTTTCCTTGGGGATTAATTCTCTGTCGTGACACCCTTAGGGGACTGGAATCAGTATTACATAGGGAAGAAGATTTAAGTGAACAGTACCTGGTACAGGCAGGAACAACCAGAACTGTTACTTGCTGTGGACAGGAGGTCACCCAACCACACAAGCCAACAGCCAAGGCAAAGGTAAAAATGTGCTGCTCTTTATTCGGGTGTTTTACATGGAATTAAAAAAGGATCAAATCTACTCGAGACATAGACCAACCTCTCATCTGCAATACTTGGACGTATTTTGAAACACCTTGCTGTGATAAACTGACATGAAGAAAGCAGGGTGCATCTACAAAGGGAAGGACACTGGCTAAAAGCACATTAATCTGCAGCTCTATGATAGCAGTTTTCACCTTTGAAAGAAGGAAAGGACGAAGGTATGAACACACAGGGAGGGATGTAATCTGCACAGCCACCCAGCAGCGCAGTGGCAAAACCAAAACCCGATTTCCCTATACACGTATCAGTGTTTGGAAGACTCAAGAAAAAGGACACAAAATATGGAAGGGTTTTAAATCTTCAGGACTCTCAACAAGTTATCTTTAAGCCCTTTAATTAAAGCCAACCGGGAGATGGGAATGTTTTTCACAAAACATTGATTCACTCGTGGAAACAGTCCGGAAAACTATGTTTCCCAATCACCTCCACTCTGATGCTCGGTTTTCTCCGGGCAGCTATTCCTTCAACTAAACCTGCCCATCTGCAGTATATACGCTAAACTCTGCTTTCTTTTCCCCATCATCAAGCCACAGAAAAGCATATGTGACTGCAGCAGAGGTAAAGATATTTTTTAACCAGGACAATTTAAGGATATTTAACACACATTCTCATTTTCCTTTTCCCAATTCCACAGTGCCCCCACTTTTATTATTAGCTGAATAAAGGGAAGCTTCAGCTTGGATCTGGGGTAACATGTACACTGAGGAATCAAGGCCAAGCTGTGCCTTGAAATATGCAGGATCATTCCTAACTAACCGTAAAGCTGCTTATTTGGCACTAGCAGTGGAAACATTGAACGAAAGGGGCATTCTCAATCTGCTTATGTCACAGAAAGGTTGGATTCTGACAACGTGCAAGGCTCCAAGCTGCAGCCTGATATTAATAGCTAGACATTAAACTCTCAATTTGGCTGGCTTAGAGGCAGCTCAATTGGAACAAAGATTTTTCTGCAGGAAACGGCAGATCTGGTTAGAGTCACATCACGAGAGATGAGTCTGAAGCAGCAGCAGCAGACGGCAAACTTTTTTGACTGGTGTGTGACGAGCCTGTGTCACACGGAGCAAAGCTTCCCTGCACAATTTGCAGAGAGTATTGGAGGTCCAGTGACTCAAGCTGCTGAAACGCAATCGTTGCAAACGTATTGCACACAGGCATATTGTTTGCCTTCTGTCCACCTCCTTCTGAATTCAATCCTTCTTAGGGCTAACTTACACAACCAAGCAGGGCAACGAACATTAACAAACTATTTCTTAAACAAACGAGGTTCTGTTTCTTGACACAGCCAGTGGGGTATCACCCCACAAAGACATACCTACATATTTTCACCATTTTTGAGCTTGTTTCAGTCATTATGTAACCTTCCACACTACCTTGGCAGCTGGGCCAAGAAAATTTGAACGAAGTCCCCAGAGCAACTGGTTTCAGTGAGGGGCCCCTGCCAGAACACAAATACAAACCTCCTGCTGCTGTTTTCTCTCTGTGTCTGCATGGCAGGCAAAAATTCCAGACAGGTTTTTCAATATGGGTCTTTTTGAGCACAAATGAACACCTCTTATAAGCCATTTAAACTTCATAATCCCACTTCCCAACAACAGCTGGGCCTCAATACTTCCACTGGGCAAAGTTTTGCTTCCATAGTTCTCAACATAAAGAAAATCAAGGCACTGTCACAAAAAAACTGTTAATTACAGCACTCTGAGTCCTCTTATTTCAGTACTCTTAATCTAATAGATTCTTCATAGTCTCTTAAACATGACTAAGCAACATCAGATTCTGGACTTGTATTGCATCATATACTCAAGGACATCACACTGCTTTATACGAGCAGTTCTTAAGCCATGCAATCTCCTGTAGCTTTGCACTCAAAATCCTCATTTCACAGAGGTAGACAGAAGTATTCAGAATGTGACTTGCCAAATGTCACACAATGAGTCAATGCCAGAGCTGGGAATAGAAATCAGGAGTCTAGAGTCCAGATTCTCTGCCTTATATAGAGCAGTAGCCTCGGTCTCCTAGCTTAAGTGAGTGCCTGCTCACCAGAAAGATACTTCTTCCTTTACAGGATGGCAGGGTACCACATTGCAATGGCCAACTTCATCCATAAGCAGGAATAAAAACACATATTAATCTGCTGAGACTGTATCCTCCATATATAAAAGTAAAGTATAAGGCAAGAAATGAAAGCAAGCTGCTGCTACAGAGAACTTTGGGGAGATAGCATCACCGTCAAGACCAAAGGCAATGTCACTGTCACTAGCTTCTTGCTTTTGCAGGCAGTCTTGATGATTTGGAGGAGACTACTTGTGGGAGCTAGAGTGAGGAACAGGAATTTGGCAAGAATAGAGACTGCTGAAACATCAATATAATTCTTCATAAGCCAGCAGGGTATACACATAGGCATCACCCTACTTTGACTGTGGCATTCGTATTAAGTCCAACTAAGTGTCATGCTATATGGCTATTTTTTATAACGTGTAGATGTATATACATATATACACACACACAGAGCATGGAATAGTGGCTATTAAAACCTATTTTTCTATGACTGATACCTATTTTTCCCTATTCTGACCAAGAAGGAAAACTGAATAATCTTTTACACAGTTAACATTTAGTACTGCTAGCACTAAGCACTTTATCAAACCATGCCACAGAATTATATTCCTTAAATCATTCTTTCTGCTGCGACACATTTGCAAATGACACAAGGCCAAATTTCCTTCTGGTCTAACATCTGTAATATCAATGGATTACGTATGAGCTAACTTCCATCATTAAGAAAAATCACATAGTTATATCACCAATACAACATCATTGACAGATGAAAAGAAAATTAAGCTAACAGTGCTATAGTCATGCACAGACGGCAGGGATAACCATCCCTGTGTAAATCACAAATATTTGATATATTCAGGGATCAGACACATTGTCCATAATTATCAGATTCTGTCCTGTGGGTTTAGGACATACATAAGGACTCAGAAACGTGAAATACCCATTTTATGGATAGGAATTCATCAAAATCCAGCATTCTCCCCATCTGATATTGCACCATGTCCTCAGCAAGCTGATGACCAGCGGAACTGGTTATCTTCTTCAGGCTCCAGTCACTAAGCATAAGAAGTCTTTCTCAAGGCAGGAACAGATGAGGTATAGGTGTGTGTTGTAACTTGGGCCGACCTCATTCAGACTGCAGCCCTACCAGAACAGTTCTTCATCTAATGGTTTTGAAGAAAATGTTCAATATATGTTTCCACTATATATAACACAGAGATAAGGGCCTGAATTTGTAGAAGATCTGAGATGACCGCAGTGACTCACCAATTTGGGTACAGGCAATAGTGCTTAAAAATTGATGTTATCAAAATATTTGCTTATTTCAACAGTATTTAAGAAATGATGGTATCATATGATGGAGAATATTACCTGTACTCAAAAACACAGCATACCACCTCTGGGTTCAGACAGCAGAAACAGTGGAGCACAGAAAATGCACAAGTGAAGATGTTAGTGCTTTGCTGCCATATAATGAAACTGTCAGGGGAGAAAGAAGGAAGAGATTGATGAGAGCAAAGAGGCCAGACTGGTTTTGTCCCAGGAGCTTCCAGCTTCTAAATATGTTGAAAAAACTGCACTAGAAAGAGTAACAAAATCCACCTTCTCCACTGAAGCTACAGCCTGCAGCAAGTCACAGTGTAAGAAAGCACTAGGGTATTGTAGGAACAGAAAAGAAGTCATTAAAATATTTCCTTAGTCATGCTGTCTATGGTAATATCATTCCCTGAACAGACATCTTCAACAATACTGTCTTTTAAAAATGGAAAGAGCTCTGACCTTAGACAGCATGTGTCTTCCATCAGCTTTGTTTCCCCCTCCTCCCCCCACCCTAATTCTTTATTGTATCGTACCACAGCAATCTCCAGATGCAGGTACACATAAAAACCTCACTCAGTGGAAGCGTGTTTTCCACTGGACACAGAATAGACACATTTTGAGGGATTCCCACTGGAAAGAAAACTTGGACGTAGACACCAGTCCTTGCTCATGTTTGAAAAGAAAACGTATGAACTTTTCAGCTCTTTTTTTTTTTTTCCTTCCACTCCTTTCACCTGATCAGTCCACAAAACAGAGAGGGAAAGGCCAGCATTCTGAGATGAAACTTCTGTAGGTAGTCTCAGAGCTCCCGCAGGGCACTTTTCCCCATGCTCTTCATCACCCACTGTCATCAGCACAGCAAACCCCAGTCTGCGAGCACCAATCTGAGCACTGGAGTCTAAGATCAGCTGAAAATCTGGACCCATTCCAACTTTAAACAGAATTTAGGATAAGGGGCCACTTGACTTTGAGGCAAGTCTTTAAAGAAAAAATCATGCAAGCATCATAGAGAGGATGTTGCGCTGTGCCTACAAACACTGCTGCTACTGTGGTGATTGGAAAAAATAAATACCAAAAGAACAGATACAGTGAAGGTTACTGCTACCTAAGTTAAATAAATAAATAAATAAACAAAGCATTTAATGTGTAGGATGTAAGGACCCTGTGTATCCAAGGTTTGGTTACTATCAAAAGCAGTTAGGAAGTAGGAGGAGTAGGAGGCAGAAGAGAAGATTTAACTTGGCTTTCCTACAATGAGGTATTCTTTTCTGTGCCTGAGTGCCAGTTTGATCTGGGAGTATTACACAGGTTCTTTACAATTGGAAATGCATTCATTAGTTAGCAAATTCTTGTTTTAGGTGAGAGAGCACTGAAAGGAGCATTATACAGGCACACCAAAAGACAATTTCTTGGTCTCCAAATATCTAATTCTACACTCACTCTGAAGAAGTGGAAATACTTGAGATTACTTCCTGAACTCAGAGACCTCAAGTGCTTAGAAGGGGTTAATATTTAATGGCTTATTTATCATTCATATCCTGTTTAACTAGTCCATATTTGCATCACAGAGGTGTACAGAAAAGCAAAAGCAACATTATGGCAAGCCAAAGAATGAAAGATTGCCCAGAAAGCTCCACTTAGCAGAGCTGGCTGTCAAAATATTCTCCCCTAGTTCTTTGACTTACCCACAGTGTCACAAGGCTCGTCTTTGTGTACGCAGAAATCTGTCCTAGAAAGAAAAACAGAACAGAAGTGAAATATATCCTGTGCCTCCAGACTTCAGGCAAGGAAAAAGCAGTGATGCATGACTCACATATCATGGGTGTTGAGGTTTGGGTTGTTTTTAAAACTGCTGTGCAGTCTACATGATGACAACACAGATAGCAGCATTGATTGCTACCGCAAGATTACAAGCAATTAGGTGAATCAGCTCCATACTTAACAGTCCAATTTAATAGACTTAAGATTCAGCATGTAAAAGAGTCCTGCCTCACTCTAGCATGTCAGACTTCTTCAGCAACTGAATTAAAACCGGACCTCTTTTTTACCACAAAAGAACTGTAACAAAAAGGAGCAGACACCCTGTGATGCAACAGCCCCATCAAAGGTGGGAGGAAGAGATATGGGGGGCACACTGCCTGGAGACACAGAAGGGATCATGTCTACCCAGAAATTCTCAGTTCTGGTTTTTTCTTCGTCCACGGAAATAGCAAAAGACAAGAAAGCAGCAGGACTAAACACATAAAGAGAGATGTTGAGAAGCATGAAGAGAATTTCAGGATTTGCCAGGTAACAGCTAGGTGAATTGGCTTCAGCTAAAGTTATTACAGTCAGATTTGCTATCTTACTATTTGAATCCAACACAGAGGTTCTAGAGACTTCGTTTGGTCTCTTACTCCCCCACATCTCATGCAGTCTCTCCCCAGATCTCCTCAAGGCAGGAAAAGATACTACGTATGCCACTGGCACCCAGAAATCAACCAGGAATCCACGGAGCTGTATTAAACAGAAACGCAATAAAAGGCCTGAAGCTCACCATCTCAGCGCTGACATTTCATGTGAGATTTTGTAACTGAGATTCCTCATGACAGAAAAAACAAGTGTGGGAGGAGAAGCATTTTATAACTAAAGTAATGGTTTGAATACATTTCAATAAGCACTTAGACCTAAACTTTAGAAGCTATCTTCACCAGACCCGCTTTGCAGTGCTATCCATTATGAAGAAAAGCTGGAGAAAAACATCACATGTGCTAAAACATTTCAGAAGTTCCTTAACCCAAGAGAAGCCGAGAAACCGTAATCTCTATCATTATGGCTTTCCTCACCCTGTGGGAAGGCTACTGAGAGAATCATAGTAGTACATTTGAAATGGGATTTTGAGTTCAAGATTTTGGCAGGGAGAAGATTAAAAACACTTCAAGAAAGACAATTCTTAGAAAAAGAAAATTCCTAGAGAAACATAATATTTAGAAAAAGAAAATGCTTTGAGAAAGATTAAAAACCTTTTTTCTTGAAGAAAGAGATGAAATTGGGGTTTATAGGAAAAGGAATTTAAGGCCCAGGACTGCGGCTGATGAACCCAAACCCTTCACACCAAGCTCCTTTGGAAGTCGCAAATCAAGTTGTCAAGGGCTTGGAAGGAAAGAACAGCTATTACCAGCTCTTGTTAAGCAGACATTGAAAACTAACCATGCTTTAATGCAGAAAAAACGTAACAAAGTGTGAAAGAATCAGGCAGAAAGAAAAGAAAATCGGAAGCTACAAACGCACATGAGCCCCAGCTTGCATTTTTCACTGCAGCCTTACTGTGTCTCGACACCTTGGCATTCCAGCCTTTCCAAAGAAGACTAATGACAATCTCCTGACGGAGCTGGCACAGGCGCGCCTGCTTGAGTTCCCAGAGCCAGCTTGACGGAGGTTTATTTAAGGACTTATTATGTTATATAAACTGGTAAATCAAACAGATGCTTTTCTTGTGACAACAGATAGCTGAACTATTAGTAGATGGCAGGAGGCCATTGCTAGAAAAGCATCTTTCTTCAGGGGCTGGCCAGCTCTGCAAATAAAGCACAGCAATTTTGCTCCTTGCACTCTGTGTTCTACACTGAAAGGTGTCTGGCACTTTCAGGCAGCTCCCTGGAGGAATTACCACCATGTTATAAAATAAAGGGTCCTGCAAATGATCCAGCACAACTTGCAGACTGTCCCACAGAGGTGGAACAATCCTTGTCTGTAAAGAGAGTGATGTGATGCTGTCTGGTAAGTGAAGGACTTGAAACAGGTCAACAAGAAGAACTGAACATAACTGCCCAATTCACTGCATGTGGGCCTGCAAGTATGAAACCTGCTCAGCCCATCTTTTAAACTGCCATGAAGACAAGTCCAAGAGACTTTATCATCTCTTCAAAGATCTTGCACCAAAATGCTAGGCTTTAAATCATGCAGACCTATTGTAAACATTTTACTCCCAAATTTTGTGGCCAAACAGAAAAGCACATCCAAACTTTTAGTCCTAAATGAGCACACTGTGTCTCAGTCTTCTTCCAAAGGCAAGAAGCCACCCCATCACAAAACCTGTATACGGAAACTCCTACAGTCCTTCCTGGCAACCAGAGGGGAGTTAAAGACTGGAGAGCTGTTATGAAAGATCTGTCTCACCTGTGCATCAGTCACACCAGTGAGGTAAGATGGCCCCATCCTGGAACTGAAACTGATCTGCTTTTAAAAATATTTCAGTTCCATTTCTCTCTCTGGAGCATTTTTGAGCTTGACTACATCTGTATTTCGAAGTGAGAGCTTGACATGAATGATACTACAATGATACTTCAAGGATATAAAAAAAAAATATCTTAATATACGTTGCACATAGAGAGGGCTCTTATCACAGAGACATAGTTTTATTAGCAGACTCTTAAAGAGCTATGTTGGAATAAAACTCTTTACTCCAGGAGCTGCAGTTCAAATCCAAGATCTGACCTTATCACTAAGTCTTGGGTAATATACTGAAACCACACACGGTAGCTGTGAAGCAAGTTTAACTCTTCACTTTTAGCCACTGACTGAATCAAGCAGGACATGTGTTCTCATCTTCCAGGGACCTGTGAAATTCTTGGTCATTATCACTTGTGGTACTGTGCAAAGTGTTCCCATTAGCAGACTTAAACAATTCCTCTGAAAAAATTGACAAGTCAGTTGTTCTGTTCAATGAAAATAGCCACAAAGAAGAGCTCAGAACTCCTCCTACAGTCACTCTTCCATCTGGCTTATACAAACTGGAAAAAAATACCAAACTGTGCTAAGCTAAATTTTGCAATTCAAGTCCTTCCTGTAAGAAAGAAGGACAGTAGTTGAACTGTACAACATGAATAAGTATTCTGTTTAATGGCCACTTCCCAGCATCCTTCAAATGACATCTTTGGACCAGTTTAACACTGCAGAGATAAAGGACAGAGTCAAAGGTAGTCAAAAATCCGCCAAATCCCTGCCCTTTCTCCATCCACATATATGTTTAATAGCACTAAGCACCGGTTTCCTTGATGCACATTGAATCGCTTCCTTTGCCTATTTAATGTAAAGGCAAAGAGTTGGAGAAATGTGGAAGGGAGGAGCACGCTGCAAATGGAATAACGTCACTAGCACGTTAGGAACAAAAACTAAGTCTTTGCTTAATTACAGCTCTTAATTCTGTTCCTATCGCTGTTGTGTCATTCTCTGCTTGGCTATAACATCACATATAATCTAGTAAGTGACCCAAACACCTACAGCCAGGAGGCAGAGAGAACATCAGAATGTCTGAAGATTTCCTAGGGAATGCCAAAGATAGAAGATCAAGAGGGGGAATGTGTTTCAAATGAGACATGCTTCTAAGATCACTAAGACGCAGACAGAAGTTATTCTGGTCAGCTGCCCATTGAAATATGAAGTACATTATCCAGAGATGCCAGAGATCTGAATTTCTGCAAGTTCAAGAACAGAACTTGAACAAGAAAAGCCTGATGATTATAGAGACCACAACACTACACTCAAACCTCCTGCTAGAGCAGATTATTCCCACTGTCTCATTTATTTACTGAACTGGACAATGCTACATCGTATTTCACAGATACAGTATGTCTCTCACCTGGAATTTAATCGTGTGGATACTATTAAAATCCCACAGGATTGACCTAGGTAATCTAAGTTTGCATACAAATGAGTATATGGGGAAGTTATATGTATCAGTTAGGGGTGAAGTTTCAAAAGGCTTGGTGTTTCAAAGGAACACGGCCAGATTGGAACCAGAGGGATTTCTTCAGAGATTGACCCCAAAGAATCTGTTTCTAGTCCTAAAGCAGCTGCAGCTGCTGAAAATTCAGCTTCTGCTTTTTCTGGCACAACTGCTTGTGCTGGACATGCTGTTGCTCCCATATCCTCTACCACTGGTCCATCTGTACAGTCTGGGGAGGGTCCAGGGACACACACACACACTTCCAAAGCCAAGAGTAGAAAACCTCATTTTCCTGACGCAGAAATCAGGCTGCTGGGCCAGAAGTCTTCTAAACAATACGGCATCCTCTATGCAGCAGAAGCAGGACGGGTTAAGGATGACAAGACACAGCAAGAAGGAAGGAAAAAGACTATATGTACCTTAGGGTTAACCACTACTGGTGTATCAAAGGGGAAAAATGCTGCTGTTATGCACAGCAATGTGTTCCCTGGCCTGAACTTTCTCATAAAATCCAAACCTAGTTTCTAACTCAACTAAACCAGCTACTCTGACTGCAAACCTCTGCAAATCTATTGAACATTTCTTCCTACAAATTCTTTTTACCATTCTTCCTCAGATGCCTGAGTCCAACTCATTTAGCCTGACATTATGCATTCAATTTTATAAGCTGCAGAGAGACTGCACAGATGAAATGTTCTGCTCATTCCCTCCACCCTGTGCTTAGAGCACATCAGAAGAGATTCTGTATGCCTCACTTGTCATGCAGGACAACTGGATGCCCAGATGAGTTTAACAAAAATGTTAGTTATTTATTTAGGCCCTGATCCAATGAAGCACATGCTTAACTATAACCAGGATGTGCAGCCCATTGACTTCAAAGGAACTATTCACCCTGTCTAAAATGTTAAATATCTGCTTAAGTGCTTGGTTGGACTACACTGAATACAGAGGAGAGAGAAGGATTTGGGGGAACTGCACACGTCTGTGAAGGTGCATTCTTAGAAACTTTGCTGGCCCCGTGCCCTGCTCACCAGCTATTTTAGTGAACACTCACCAAAATCCCATGGATAGTTTGCAATGTCACTATTTACACAATAGATTACAATCAGAATGACAGTTCATGCAAAATCATGTAGCTTTACTTACATTGTTGTACAAGAAAAAAAGGTGAAAGAGGTGCGTAATACTGAGCTGCATTACAGACATTTCTTGTCTTAAGTTGGGGAAGAAGAAGGTAGGAAGTAGTGTTTTTCTAGCACATAAAGTGTCCATCTCACACTAAATTTTTGTACTCACTCTAATTATTCAGAGATCATTTCTATAACAATGCATTCTTCATTTACATCTTAAAGTATGCAATCAACTGAAAAGACCGTGGATTTGCTGCTCCAAAGCCTCGCCTGTTTTTTTCCATTTACACCAGCTGGTGTTAGAAAAAAGTATCATCATAGAAAAAAGTATCATCTACAGCCATGTCTTGCCTGTAACCTGGCTATGACAACATCCTGTTTCAGGAAGAGAAACACTTTTGCACAACCTTGTTAAGTATACACAGAAAGAAGACAGAAATCACTTTCACTGGAGTCATCAGAGCCATCCCAACAGCATGGAGGTGGCAAATGTATAATGATCAACAGATCTTCTTCTTTTACTACTGCTAAACCAGACAACCCCGAGTAAAGTAAGCTGATAAACCAGACCTCACTATACCTGGTTACAAAAACAGCAGCATCCACAGGAGGGGTGTCATCCCTTGCGCCAGGAACCTGGTTGTTACCAAGGTATTTTGCTCCACCATATTCTTCATTTTGCCATTGACAAAAGCTCTCCAGAGATCTCTCTCCATGATGGCCAATAGACAACTTCGCCTTTTGGGAGAAAAAAGAAAGGGG
>VZRU01004543.1:0-27771 GCA_013398155.1 Pedionomus torquatus | reverse complement strand
AAACAAAAACAAACAAACAAACAAACAATAAATCAGCACATATATATTTAAGTAGCTGGTTCTGCACTTCTGTAATTCGGCTGAGATCTCTCTACGTCCATGTCCTCACATCCAGTGTGCCCAGAAACTCACTGCCTTGCTAAGGCTACAGATGTAAAAGGTGACATTTGACAACTTCTTTATCAGCTTATTTTTTTACCGTTATCACAAAGCCATAAAGAATCACCATTAGGAAAACTGTGCTGAAGCAAATACCTTGCCAAAAAACAAGAAAAGATTTCATTTTAGAGGTGGTGACTTAAAAAAAAAAAAGTGAACTCAAAGCCCTGGATTCATGCTTGTTCCTAGTCATGCATTACAGAGTAACTTAGAAGGAAATTCTTCCATGACCTTGGAAAAATCTCTCTTACAGCTTCAAATATTAGTTTATTAAATGGAAGAGCTTGCCCGTCTACAATGACTTTCAGAAAAAAAACAAGTAACTTTAATGTGAATCTATTCTCTGTTCAGGGGAATGGTCAGAACTACAGAATATCATTAAAACCAGAGCATTTGCTATTTGAAGTACTACCTGTTATTTCTGGGTTACAAAAGGGGTCTGCTGTGTTTCTGAACTGTTATTCTAGAGGAGGGTGGTGGGCTTTTTTCCTCAAGATTCTCATTTACCAAGGGAGCAATAAAACAGTATTTTGTAATGCTGACTTTTTTCCCTTCAGAAATTCTTGTAACGTAAATAGATATTAAATACTTTAAGGCAGATCACTTTATTTAAAATGTCTATAAATATAAAATGCATTAATAGGACCTCTTAATGCTTGTTTTGTGGTTTGACAGTAAACGTAATGGCTTACAGAGAGGAGTTAAGTTAATATACCCCTGACCAGTAATGTTCTATTTGCTTAAATGCAAGCATCCAAGCCAAAATTAACATTCTGGTTTCTTTTAGAGGCAGCCTGCCATCCTGCAGCGTAGTTGAATAAGCACTGCCTAATATCATGGGGCAAATCCTGTCCCCCAGCTAACAGTCACAGAAGGCAGACAGAAGTCCTGTCAAGGCAGGCAGGAAACAAAGATCCCAAGCAGCCAGGAGGGTCTTCATTTGCACGGTTACGTGGAGCACAACCTGGACTAGAGAAGGGTGTAACAGACATTGCCCAAAGGAGTTCAGGTTGTACTGTTCCTCACACTCACAGTTTTACAGATGGGAAAATGCCACACAGAGATTTATCATGGCTGGTTCAGGCACTACCTGGAGAGTGTGGCTGAGTGATGAGCTCAGCAAAGGCCTACCTAAACCACACAACCATCCTGAAATATATTGTCTGAGTTATTCTTCAGTCTCTTTTGCTGGGATGAAGACCAGCTTTCATTACAGCAAATGAAATGTCAAACCCCCCGTTGATTTCCTTGAATTTCACCTTGTTTTAAAGCCTAAAGAATAAAGAATCCGCGTAATGATGCCATCTACATGTTTGCCTATTATTATTCCTTGGTATGATCTGATCCCGCCAGCCACTCACAACCAATTTCCTCAGGTAGAGGGCTGAATATACTATGTTCCCACAAGTGTGAGAATGTAGGTGGCCAGACAAAGGCGAGAGACTCCGTTGGTGCTCCTCTGAAGCCTGAAAAGCTGAAACAAACTCAAATCCTATCAGACATCAGAAAAAAACACATGGGTGAGCCCCTAGGAGCAATGACTTAACAGTGGGAATCATTTCAGCTGGACTTTGCACCTTAGGAGATGTCAGATAAATGTGTTCCTCAGCCAAGAGTCCTCTTCCATGTGCACTCTCTTGTGTCTAATAAAGGGGTGAGCTCACACTACACCATCAGAACCTAGCTTAAAAGTCCATCAGCCAAATCCATTGGAAACTAAGCTTCAATATTTGCTCAGTAAATGGGTTTAGAGAACCCAACCCATCTATCAGCACCTCCCCACATGTATATATATTCACACCTGGCAAGCTGATGTTGCTGAGATGTTCTGCAGAACTCCTCAGCCTGGACAGACAACAGTCTTCATGGCCATCTTTTGTTTAGCACTTGGTCTATCAGCATAAATCTGAATTCACGCTTCTGTTAGTTCATAAAGTGACTTGAGAAGCAGGCTTGCTCAAAGTTTAATGTTCTGCCAGCTCATTGCGAAGCTGGTATGTGAATTTAAAGGTGGAGGACCATGGCTTTGAGAAGAATAAGGCTCTTGTGCCCCTAGCAAACACATCCTTAAAGGCAGTAAATAGGCTCTAAAGCGACGGTGACACAAATGGGTTTTCTGAAGACATTTCTGACAAACCCATCCAAATAAATGTAGAAACACAATGAAGCCCTATTAAGTGACTATTGTCACAGCATGGTAGAAAGCACAAATAAAAGGTAGAGGAAGGGACACAGAAAAGCAACTTGTTAATGTAGAAGACTAACTAAACAAGCTCCCTGCTTAATCAGCAAAGCATTTCACTACAGGAGAGCTCCCCCACACCAGCGCTTGATAAAGGACTACAAGACCTGTTAAAAAGCTGTTGTCCCATAGCAGGGTTATGCACGGAGCATCCATCACTCAGCTCTTCACTGGGAAGCATGACCAGTCAATTACTATTAAGAACTGGCTTTTTTTGTCCAAGCCAATTTGCTGCTCATGAACAACAACAGAGCAGTAGTCAGGAGAATGAGCTGTTCCTGGATGTTACAATAGCATGGGCAGAGGAATACATGCTTTCTCCAAGACTTCCTTGTGCAAATGCCTCTGGAAGGACCCCTGCCGCCTCTAAGCAGAGTTTTCAGTGTCCACATCCAATTTAGCCATTATCTTTTTATTGGCACTGCCAACAAGTGACTGAATGAGCATTCATTGTGAGAGGCTTTGTGTTCCCTTATCGACTGAGACTGAAGAAAGTTAATCCTAGGACAGCTAACAAATTAACACCCATGCTTCATAGGAGCCTGCAATTTCAAAAGACTCTCCTCTCTCCTGGCAGATTCTCTGCAGAATTTCTAGAATGCTTCTAAAACCCAACTCCACCAATTATTCAGAGGCGTGATCAGCATCACTTCATACAGCATAATAGGTCCTGGGATAAAGAGAATGGGATCAGCTAGCAGTTTAGTGATACATTTGCCATGTTTTCTACAGCAAGGGAGGCAGCCATTTTCATTATGTAATAATCAAAGCTTCAAAGTGTTTCTCACTGACTTAAAGCCAGGTTTTCTGCTGGAAATCAGTACGACTGCTGTCTTCAATAACAACTTGACTGCCTGCTATGACAGTGACCCACAGAGAAGTATCTCTTATGAAACAGGCGTGCCATGGAAATCTTTAGAAGCCCAAGAAATGTCATGTGAGACAAGACCATCTCTCCACTCTGGGGTACTCTCTTCCAAGGTAAATCACAACAGTACAAAAAGCATGGTAAAAAACATTACTGCTAAATAATTACAAAATATTCCTAACCGAAAACTTGCAGATTTGGTTTCAAAGAAAACCAAAACTTTTTTTTCTTGTGATGTTCTTAGGCAGTAAGGACAGGGGAAAAATACAGGGAATCACACAGCTGGGGGACAAAGGGCACACAACACGAGAAAACCAAAACCTTTCCCCATACCTCAAGGTCAAAACAGCTACCCAATTCATCTGTCAAGGACGCCAGCTTTAACCTACCCTGGATATGATCTGTTTACTCCTGCTTCTTCTTTTGAGTGTAAAGCACCTACTTACCATATTCATAACTGTGAGGATGAATCTTTGGGCAGCCTCTGCACCGTGATACTGGACCATATCAGCATCTGCCACCACCAGAGTTTCTACTGTGTACTCATTGGTAAGTCGAATGGCGTTTCTTCTCTCCCTCCAGTCACTGGTTGATTTCATTTTCTTTTGCCTCTTCTTTTCTAAAAGTCAAAATACTTATTAAGGCTGGCAGATCATAATAAAACATTTATACTCTTTTCAACAAACATTCTTCTGCACATTCAGATTGCAATGACCTGTAATTAAAGTGTCCTTGGCTGATTAAAAGAAGCAATCAAGAGGTTCTGTTGCAAGTACATCTGTACCACTGTATGCAGATTTACAGGAGCCCACCAAACTACATGCAAATAGAGGAAAGAGGACAAGAAAAAAGAAGAAAACCAGACAGTATAAGATTAGCTGTAATTTAAACCAAGAAGTCGTCATGCTCCTGCAAAAATTTCAGAAACTGGAAATCCTGCTTGTGAAAAACACTCTAATGGAACAAGTGCTAATTGTGGAAAAATCTGCTGAAGAAAACTTTAGGATAGGAGACCATGCTTTGGGATGCAATGTGCACACTAGACTCTGCAAGTTCTCCTTGGCCGGGGAAGCTGTAAGATATTCCTGGAGTCAATATTTCCATCAGTTGCATTTTTACTTGCTACCAGTGTTATTAGAGCAACGTAAGAGAACACACGATAGAGTCTCAAAAATTTTAAATTAAGTAAGATTATTTTGGAAGGTACATTATTGGCCAACTGCAGAAGTCTCTGGATGAAATCCAGAAGTGCAGAAGGTCAGGTTAGATAAGACCTTCTCAAGCTTTCTTTGCTCATTTATTGCCATTGGCACAAGCACCAGCACCAGCAGCTGCAGTCACTGGCCACCTACGTGCAGAGCTCACATACCTCTTTATTGTGGTACGTGTACCAAAAGCAGGGGACTATCCAGACCAGCTGACCCTTAATGAGCTTAAGTTACAAGAATTTGTGAAAAGTACCCATTCTAAGAAGTGCTAAGGGCTAAGAAGTGAAGCAGCGGTCAGCTACCATTAACACAAAAATTAAAGCACAGATATAAAACCTCTCTTCCTCCAAACTAAGGGACTAATGTATTAGTAATTTTCCCTCTTCTAAACTGAAAGGTGAAACACAATGTGTTTCACAGCTCGAAGGCAGATGAGCAGTCGAGGTATGAATAAAGGAGAAATTAAGTTCAGATCTGAAATTTAATCTGCTCACTTCATCGCAGTCACAAAAATATATTCATGTTTTCAACTGTAAAATAAAAGAAAAGCAAATGAAGTCATTAAGACAAATTTAGTTCGCAATAAGAAACAAACTGCCAAGATTCACTGAAATCACATCTGCGTACTGCAGCCTCCAATATACTACGGGTAAGACACTGACTCTGGTATCAACGCTGATTTCTTCCAATGAAAAAGGAGCAGAACACACAACAGGTCCTCAAACAGCATAAACACAACATTCAATGCAAAAGTGACAAGGGATAGACTGTAGTGGATGATCAGACAGATACCTCTCGTGTCACACTACAGCTCATTTCCCAGAGCAGAGAATCCCCTTCTCATTTTCTGTACATTTAACTTGAGACCCTCTCTTAGCAAGGCACCATCCTGCAGCAGGCAGGTCTGAGTTAGCATTCACTGATCCTGTTTTTCCACAGCCTGTTTACCAGCTCCCTTAACACAATTCAACTTGAATTTGCCTTTTTTTCCCAGGCTCATAAATCCACTCACAGTTTTCCCTGATGGACCATTGTGTGTTCAGGGTGATAAACTTCATCAGCTGGAAGCCCCCCAAAGCCCACCTGAAACAGACGCCCTTCCTTCTGCTAATTCACACATTTTCTGTCTTGTCAATACACACATCTGCACATGTCCATCCCGTATCCCTATTCAGAGCTGTCTAGCAGTCATCCAGTGTAACTCTGCACATGCTTTTCTGCCCAAGGCATCGACTGTCAACGCTGGATGCATATTTTAAACTGAGAAAACAACCATGAAATTCGATTTGAATCTTTTTTAAAAAGAGTTTGGAAATCTCCCCCCTGGGTCTAAAAAGACAGACAGGAGCCCATGGACGAGCAAAACCTGAAAACTTGGGTGTTCATAAATAATGGAAGCTACATGCCAGCTGCAAAGATGAAAATGGTTTCAAGGCTTGTTTTCACATGGACTGTAAAAAAGCTACAGAAAAGTGCGCAATCATCACAAAGCTGCCACAGAGCAGGGAATTTGCATATTTCTAAGTGCTGCAGAAAGGCAACAAAATAAAACAGAGCGACTATACCAGAAAGAAGAAAAGATGAATGCACCTTCGATTTGCCAGCTATGAAATGGAGAGGACTTCACCAAACTTCTGTGAAAAAGCTCGCGTTTGTTTGCTTATTCATTTCATTCCGTTTATCCTTGCCTCTGCACAGCCACGCAGCTTTAGCTGCAGTACTTTCAAAGTTATCATTTAAATACCAGAGGAGAAATCAGAGAAAAAGAAAGAGAAAGCAAATTATTCGAGTCTTACTGCTAGCAATCAGAACCTTCCTGGAAGCAAGAGCACTTCCTCATCAAATTCTTCTTTTGGTGATTCCTTAATAAATCAAAAGTTTTCAGCTGGTGTAAACTTCCTACCTATATGCTAGTGTCAGAGGAAGAACCCGCTATGCTAGACACTCTGGGGAGAAGAGGTCACGCCATGGTCATTTGCCATGGGATTGCCCAGCTTGCTCTCTCCTCCAAAGGCAGATGGAAGAATTGGCGAAGCTTTCCCGATTCCACTCGGCACCTCTTTGCAGAAGGCAGCTGTACAAAACTCCGAAAGGTGTGATTTCTGGAGAGCAGCAGCGTAAAGGGACTCCTGGCAAACCGCTGGGTAGTCTTAGTTCCCACAAAGCCTCTGGCCCCCATTCCTCCATGAGTTTTACGCGAAGCTGTGGATTGGCTGCTTTCCACTGGGTGGTAGGGATTAGAGGTTGTGTGTGGAAAACTACCACCCCACAGGCTTGCCTAGAAACACAGCCAAAGTGACCTAACTTAGAGATTCTGGGCTCCTACTCTCATCCTCTCCCTCACCTTGTCCAAATGTAAGCTTACAGAGCACTTAAACCAGGCAACAAGTAACGGACTCAAGGGAGCCTACAAAGAACTCAGGTGGTCATCAACGATCCACTCTCGAAGAGGTAAAGCAAAGTAACACAAACCATTTGAGCAAAGGTGTCACGTGTTGTGTCCCCTCCATTGCTGTTTTGGGTTTTTTAAGTTTGTAGCTCCTTTATAGAGTAACTTTCCTTCATTCTTTTTGTCCTTGCAGAGGGCTACTTTCAGAGTGGTCTCTATTTGCGTCTTTCTGCCTACCGCACACGCAAACAATTTTCCAGCATAATCAAGCACATGGAGAAAACACAATTATCATTTGCATGGATCAACCATCACAAACAGAAGAAAAGAAATACATACATCTGGTATCGCAGATATTTGATGAAGAGGAGAAAAAGATCAAAAACCAAGAGAAAAAATTCTCATTAAGCGTATCTCCAATGCATACCTGAGGTGACTCAACTTCAGGGAGCTATCAAAAAACCCCCATCTCTAGAGTCTCACCTCAGAAACAAGTCAGCCCAGAGAAGTCTCACTCCTGCCCCACATGATTTATGGATTATGGGCAAAGAATCCCTCCATGAGTACATGAAGCCCCAAACTAAAATAAACATCAGCCATTAAAACAAGGATTAAATGCTCAGTGGATTCTTTATTTGAACAAACTGATGTTACAAATTTTGTGGTGCAGATGTTAAGTGTTAGTGTGAAGGCATAAGAGGCCATAAAACATGGGCAGGAGCATGTCAAAGAGTTTATATTGCGGGGAGTATACATAACCAAACTGCACACTATTTTAGGAGTCAGGTGTTCTCCGCTTAAGAGGTCAAACAATTTCATGTGAAATATGAGCTGAAACAGTCAATCTACAGCTTGGCACGTATATGCTGCGAGTGACTAGGCACAAGGGACATCACTCTTTTGCCAGTCACTTTGACAGTGTGTTATAGGGTCTATCTGGTCAAAAATTCCACCAAATTCAGGACTGTTGGGCGATGGGGAAAGGGCAGTACACCCCCAGATCCTCAGTACAAAATGGATTTAACTGCACAAACTCATTAGCTGGCTCTTATGTACAGGCTCTTACTTATCCTTGGCTAATCACCTGCAAAGGAACACAATCATATCACATTCTGCAGTCCAGCAGTCTTTGCAATCTTCCTCAGAACAGCAAAAAAATAAAGTCCCTACTGTGATCAGAAGCACAACAGAGCTCTTCTGAAGCCTCAGTAGAAAACTCCTTATGTTCAGTGCTTTTTATGGCAACCCAACAGATGTACAATTCCAAAGCAACCGCCCCAAATGACCTTTTCCTATTACAAACCAAAAGCCCTGTCTAGCACTGTCTGGGTTTTGGCACATTCTTGCTGTAGCTGCAGAGTCCCTTCCTGCTCCTCCTACCTCCCTTCCAACAGTATTTCCCAGACTCATATGAAAAGCAACCTCTTCTCTTTTTTTTTTTTAATCCCTAATCTTTCCTTTTGCAATTTTAGCTACCTCGTTCTAGTTAAACCTACTGAAAGTTTCTGGATGCAGTTCAACAAAAGCCACAAATAAAAGTCAAACTGCAGAGGCCTTTCTGAAAGGCCGAATTTCTCTCTAGAAGCTCTTTTCTATTGCTGCCTTAAAAATCCTCTCCAGTTCTTCCTCAGGAAGCTGCCTGCTGACTTCCCTCCACCCATGACCCCTTTAACATCTTTACAGACCCTCACATGGACAGCAAGCTCTGTTTTCCTTTATGTTGTTACTTCAGAAGCATAAAAAGGAGAGAGCACGTGAGTGGGGCAAACAGCTAACATTAGTTTGCCTTATGCTCCAGGAGCTTCTAGAGAATCTTTCCCTAGTACTCAGATTAGACAGGTTTTGCTACTTTCACTTCAAAATAAAAACCATCACCTCTCCAAAGCAAAAGAGGAAGAAAACAGGAGGAAGGGCAAGTTTGCTGAATTATCAGAGGGACAAGATGCCACAATGTTTCTCTGGTACCAGCTGTAGGATGCAAACACCTCTTAAAATGCTATCAATTCTCTATTTAAACCATCTTTATAACTGCATCTATGTCTCTTAGACATTGCTACTTAACCTTGAAACTGCACTAATGACAAAAGAAATTTTCAAATCTAGCACAATGACTTGATTTCATTTCAAGTCAAGAAGGCAAGGTGTAAGGCAGAGCCGAAGAAGGAAGTGAAATAGGAAATGGAAGTGAGCAGCAGAATTTACATCCCCAGACCATTGCAAAACCAAAACCTATGCAGAATACAGGGGGGCTTCCCTTCCCTTTGAATTAAGATCAAAGGGTGGGGGGTTGAAACATACAGAAAACTTTATTATTTTAAAACACCTCAAAAGAAATACGCTACAGTGAAGTCAATCTACTCCTCACATCTGGATCTGACAGCAGAGCTGCTTCCAAACCGTTAATTGAACAGCTTCATTAAAAGACTGCACAGCATCACCATGGTGGATGCATATAGCAGCCTTCCAGGACCTGAAGGGAGCTCCAGGAGAGCTGGAGAGAGACTCTATTGTCAGGAAGCGTAGTGATAAGACAAGAGAGAAGGGTTTTAAATCAGAAGAGGGGAGATTTAGATTAAATACCAGAAGGAAATTCTTTGCTGTGAGGGTGGTGAGACACTGGAACAGGTTGCCCAGAGAAGCTGTGGCTGCCCCATCCCTGGAGGTGTTTAAGACCAGGCTGGATGGGGCTTTGAGCAACCTGGTCTGGTGGGAGGTGTCCCTGCCCAGGGCAGGGGGGTTGGAACTGGATGATCTTTAAGGTCCCCTCCAAATCTAACCATTTGATGGTTCTGTCATTCTATGCACACAAGGTGTACAAGTCAGCAACCTTGTTTGCTTGGCCTGGGAATCAAGTTGCTCACGGTTAGAAGCAAGACAAATTTGAACAGGTTTAGAGCTCTAAGTCTTCCAGGATAACAAAGCATTGGCTGTAAGAAGTCAGCCCACTGAAGGCTATGGGCTAACACAGCCTGACCTAAACGAGCAACCACAGATCATGGGACAGCTCAGGGCTGTGAGATCACCACAGGCACATAAAGGGGGCCAGTTCAAAATTCATGGACACCACCAGAAACATCCCTTGACTGCCTCCTGTGGGTTTTAAATCCAAAGCTCTGTGCATTGGTTACCTTGCAGCTGCAGTTTTAATCCATACCACAACACAGAAATTCTTTTCTAAGCACTGATCTCTTGAAGATGAAAAGAAAAAAAAAGAAACAACACAAAAAAGAAACCACACTTCAGCTCCAGGGGCCAGAAGCCTTGCTCCACACAGTTGCTTCCTTTACATCTTTCCTGTGGCATCCACCTCATGCAGACACAAGGAAGGATTGAACAAAGAAATTAAGAACAGACATTGTTGCACTTCCCAATTTGTTTCCAGCCATGGGAACATGGAGGTTCTTTCACCACTATCGGGACAAACCACAAAATTGTCCCTGTGCACTGGACTTTTACGCCTCCATTAAAAGCATGGGATTTCAGATTTACTACAGGTAGCTGAGGCCAGTCGGTAATCTGAAGCACAGGGATTAAAAATCGTTGCTCATTCAAATCACAGCTGATTGCAGACTGAGAGCTGTCCTCTCATTTTTAACGCCTCGGCTTACAAAATGATTATGCACCTCCAATTTCTTTCTGACTAGAATGGCTTGCAAAATCATACATCAACTGGTAGGAAAAACATCACTGCATAGCAGAATGATGCATTGTTCCCTAATCCACCTCCTAAAAACGTTTGGGTTTTTTTTTTTGCTGTTTGTTCAGTGGTTGTTGGTTTTTTCCACAGGGCCACTTTCATACCGAATCACAAGTTCATGACTATTTGTCTGGCACAGCAGCAAACAAAAGTTTGAGACACAAGTCATGAACTCTGTGCTGCATCTCAAAACACCACAGACATTTTATTACAAGGACTGTTATCCAAGTTAGTCTGTGGCTTGGACACACCAGTTAAAACCTTATTCTTCTGCAAAACATACTCAGTTGTCAACATAACACATCAGGACTTTGTCTTTAATGGCAGGCCTGTAAGACAGCACCAGAGAAGTGACACACTTTAGTCTCCTTGAAGCCATCTGCCTGCCTTTCTAGCCAGAATGACCAGTGGAATACCTGTGAACATCTCCAGACAAGGACAGCGTACACCAGACAACCTAGTTCATGTCTACCTGCCAGTATGGATTTTGTTAAATTTCAATGAAAACTAGCACTACGTTTTATTAGGCACCAAGTGAAGGAGCAGTGCAGCTCTACTCTATGCAGCTGCTCTGGAAGAGGAAGAAATCCATACACTATATATATTTGCATGTCCTCTTTTTTACCTTGACAGTAGAGGAAGAAGAAACTGGAGTCCCTCCTGCTCCACGTTATCCACGCTGCCCTCGTGCTGAGGGCTTCATCCAGAACAGACGGGCAATAAAACCTCACTTGCCACATGTGATGGAAAAGGACACTTCCGAATGGCAGGCTGCTCCAGAAGGCTGCTGTTTATCAGCCATAAGGAAACAATCACACACACGGAAAATCCAGACTCCCTGTTTGGAAGACCGGGGACCTCAAAAAACCAAGGGATTTATGCACACAAGTGAGACACACTCCCACGGGTAAAGTGCTGAATTTCTGATAGAGGGAATACTTCTATGCTTACACACACTTAATCACATTACACCTTCTGCATAGCCCATTGTTGAAATCCTTGCTTTAATTCTTCAACAGATGCTTCCTAATATGGACTAATACAGGTTGCATTACATCTATTTTTAGTGCACATGTTTTTTGGCCATAATAACTGCTATTTCAGGCCAAGTCAAACCTGCAGAGAAAACCCAGCTAAGAGACAATGATTAAAGATGAAGAAATGCAACAGAGGAGGAACATGTGTTTAGGATTTATACCTGTTCAGGGAAGTATCCCCTACATTTGATACCTGCGTACTAGCACTTACTTAAATTATTACCAGCTTTGATCAATTGTTAAAACAGGTTGAGAAGTAACTGGACAGAGAAGCAATGCATTGTTATTTTATGAATTAATAAGCCGATTTTCACTATATGCTTCTCTCCACGCAACACGTTTGCATTAAATGAAAACAAGTTCATTCAAACTGACAAAAGGGTTTAAAGCAAACCCACATTCAAGAGTAACTTATGAGCTCTGTATCATAAACATGAAATAACCTTCCCTCCAAAGACAAGCTGCTCTCTCTCATGCTCCTGGACTGTATTTTAATATCAAATCCCTTCTATGTAAGGGGACTTTAATACATCACTGGAGACCTTTGGAAAAGCTATCACAGAACTTACTTGTCCCAAATAAATAGAAAGTTTTATGACATGGTTAGAGGAGATTCCTAAGCTTTCATAACATGGTTTGATTCCGTCTTTGACAGTGGTATTTTCTCCCACCAAGAAAAACTGAAAAACTTATACTGTCCATAGACTTTGATGGCATAGGAAACATGCCAAGTATGTGACCAAATCTCAGCAAATTAGTTAAACTACTGTTGTTCCATGATAATTAGCATAACTATAACGATCTACTGCAGCTGAAGATATTGCCCTGCAGAAGCAGCTTTACTGTATACGTTACAAGACTGCAGAGAGAAGAGCCAATGAAAGAAGCCATATCTCAGGTGTCTTCTACCTCTACTCTTAGGTACAGGAGGTTAATAAGGGAGATGATACAGCTTCCCCTTAGTCCTCTCTGGTCTGCCCATTTCCCTCTGCCATGAACTCTTCGTATGGGGTTAGAGATTGGTGGGAGTCACAGATAATGCCGGAACACAGATTAACCCTGCAGCTGCCTCTTGTCCCAACAAATACATTGAGAAGCCACGGAGGTCTAGCTGAACCCAAGGGCACTGTAAAAATCTTGTATGATGCATTAAAAGTGATCTTCTTCTCTCCCCACTTTGCTCATCTGTAGTGCAATTCTTACTTACATTATTAAAACCTACAAACAAAAGCTCCCCATGATTCCGTTCTTTCTCCAGAACGCCCACTAGTCCGAGACCTTTGAGAAGAAAGTTGTCAAGCTCGTTCTTTAGAAACAGAATAGCATGTGATAGCAGGCTTGTATCCCAGATGCAGCCCAGTGTCTAGTGATGAGAAGCGTTTCATGTCACTGGTGCGAAGCTATTTCCCATGTTCCTAATGATGCCATGCTTCAGAGCAAATGAAACCCAACCTTTCCTTCCTTGCCCCTCACTGCATATGCACCTGGAAACCTTTTAATAGGTTTTCTGTTTGCCTCACAGGGGCTCATGTTCATGTCTGAGTAGAAATGTGCGTTGTGACTTGAACTCTTTCTCCTGCTGGATGACAGGTGATAAAAATAATGCGTATACACATATCATATGACTAACAATAGCACCTGGCCCTTGGTGAGAGGATGGGTCCTTCGCTGCTAGAGCACTTCAGAATTTAAACAAAGGAATTAAAACATCAACCCTGAATCCACAGTCCTGGGATTTTTTTTAACCCATTAATAGGCACTTTCAGATTCAAATCTCAAAGATCCAGTCATGCAAGACCACAAGTACTTTCCCATTCCTGACTACAGTCAGATTAATCCTCTTACACAGGTTATTCCAGGAGAAATTAGGCTCCCACAAAGTTCTCCTGCAGCACTAAAAATAATTTCAAGTGCTGTAGGACATGTTATGCCACTTAGACTAAAGAAGTTGTTTTGGAGATTTTAACAACCACTTATCAAACCAGACTGTGAGCATTACCTAGTCCCAAGGAACTGTGCAGCTGAGTTTCCCTCTCCCATGGCTGAGAGGAAAGTACCACACTTCTGGGTGGAACACAGGAGGAATGCTCCTGGCAAGCTGTGCTCTGTCCCCTCAGTAGCGCTGACACCTGGCACTTCTTGATTAAGTTCATTTTGCTTTCTTAAAATGCTTTCCTCCTCTGCCTACAAACACTCACACAAGTCATTATATCACCATGCATCTCGTTGGTTTTTGTTGTTTTGGTTTTTGGGGTTTTTTTTACAATCAATTAAGTTCATACATCACAGGGCCATTGCTGCCAGTAGAAATCTTCCATTGAGCAATAATTTAAATTCTTAGGACCAATAGCTAACATTAAAAATTCAGCATTTGATACCTTGTATTTTATTTGAACCCAAATAACTCTAGGTCATGCCAGGTTCTGATGAATTACAAAATTTTAAGATGAAAATATCTTTAGAAGAAATTCTTCTCTGTTCAGTAAACACAAGAACAGCAAAGTACTGGAAAATATCCAAGCATGGCAATTCTGTGGCTTTGAAAAATACTTATATTTACACAAACATGTATTTTTCTGTCTATGCCATTTCACAATACAGGATGTGTATCTAAAACATCTAACACATGAATATTTCCTATGTATTTACAACCTCCATTCTTCCCTGCCAAGTTTTAGCCTGGGTGAGCCAAATTAGAAGTGGGTGAAAAATAACTTCTAGTACAAATCTAATCAGTCCTTCAATCAGCCAATGTTGGGAGTACCACAACAAAGAGACCTATCCCAGGAGAAACTCTGGAAGCATGCCCCTAGATCATCATTTCCACACAATTTCATTAGGAACGGACCTTTTGTGTGTCAGACAGGATTAATCTTTTTGTTTCTAAACTCCTTGTGCACAAAAGTTAATCCAAACCAGACAGGAGTCAATTAGGTCGTTAACGTGCTAAGCCTATTAACAGCCACGACTTACATTTCTTTCCCGCAACAATGAAAAACATTCAGGAGTCTGCCTTTAAGTGGCAAAGCCCATGAGCAATTTCATTATTTTATGACACGGCTACTTGAAGCGGTGGCTGTTTGCACGAGCAAGCAGCACTCCCCACTGTGCAGCAGCCGGGTGATTTGCTCTCTTTTTAGCATAGCCAGCCTGCTGCCAACACAAAGAATCAGCACCCAGGGGATATGTATTCCATTCCCAGCTTTTTGCAAACTCCTGTGGTATCTCAAAGCAGGGCAGGGAATCACAGATTTTCCTCCCCTACCTGCTCAGGGAGGGACTAAAGCCATCCTGGTTTAACCCAAGACTCAGAGAAGCCCATATTCTCCCTAAATCCAGTCCTAGCTTAGCCCCTCATTTCACATCAGGTAGGAAAATATCCAGTCACAGGACAAGATCCACAGCCTTAAATGTATTTTACATCAGATTATCAATCTCCCCCTGCCTCTGAACTCAGATACACACTTAGCCCACGTGGCCTGGCTACCACCTTTGCATAAGCTGAGCTATGGCAGCTATGAGCAGGTTTGTGATTCTGCTGACACACAATGCAATCGCATCATGCTAGACCAAGGGTCCCTGTAGCCCTTGCCATGAGGGCCACCAAGCTCACAGCCTGCCCGTCAGTCACCTCTGAGCCAACCTGAAGAGGATAAAACTTGCAGGGAAGATTCCAGCAACTGTTGGGTCCATTCATGTTCCCTTTTGGACAAAGCAAAGAAAAGCAGCATGTACTGGGTCCCCAGAAGTCTTCAAGAAGCCCTAAGTGCTACTGGAAACACTTTTTTCAGTGTCTCCTTTTAGTTTCTTTTTTTTACAGTTCTGATGCCCTGGTACACACTCATCTACCTCATCTTTCCATTTGTGATACTACAAAATTACCCAGTGTCTCCACAGTTTCTTTTCCTTTAGTCCCTCTTCTCAAGGAGGGAATTTCAGTTCTGCCAAGGACAGGCAGCACCATGCCCCTAGACAGAAGGTCTAAAAGGATGAGGCAGATTTCCTGGACTAATTTTGGTCAACTCAGCTTTTAACTAATGGCTGTCTTCTTCAACGGTGTAAGAATTTTGTAATGGATTTCCTGTGAACACAATGCTACAGCACCCATGGTACTTGGCTAGCAGAATTCTGACAATTCCTCTCAAAAGAGACACGAGGGATCTGTAATCCCTATGCAGAACCAAGTTTTCACACTCAGAGAATCAAAAAGAAGATTGGCTTAGTCTGAACCCATGAGAATTATAAACCTGCTGACCTCAACCCCACACAAGAGAAAATAAAGATCCTGGCTACAGGATTTACCAACAAAAAGTGTCGTCTAGCTGGCAACCTTATGAGCAGAAGGTTCCTGACCACTCAACTGTTCCCATACTAGCGAGTCTCACTCTTGCACCCATTAAACCTGCCATCCTGCTTCCCATTTTGTCCCTTTGGCAATCCAGTAGAAGGCAGCATAGATGCCTGGACCCGTTGTCTCCATTTAGTATGGAGTCCTCCCAGCAAAAGGCTGGAATATTGGTGGGGTAATGGAGCAGGAGAGCAATAAAAAGAACAGAATATACAGGCACACTTAAACCTAAAGAAGAGATTTTGCAGAGTTCATAAAAAATACCTTCTATGCAACCTACCCACACCAATTTCCAGAAAGGATAAAATTCAATTGCTCCAATGCAGTCAAAATTAGACTGGTTTATACAAACTGACAATTTGATTGGTTGGCTTTAAAAATGGGAGAAGACAAGATATGATCAGTGAATTTTCTCTTGAAAAATGCTAGGAAGTACTACTACCAACAGCTGTTTTATTATTAGCACCAAACGAAAAAAACCCAAAACATCCAAATGAAAAGGGTGCAAGACAGCTACATCTTCTCAGGATTTCAGCTGATAGGCATTGGAACACCAGCAAGGTTTGCAGCAGCTCACAGGCACACGCTCTTAAAATGCAAAAAAAACAGTAAAGCTACTGACTTTCTTCAGTGCCTTAACTGGGGAAAGTGTTCTTTTAATTAGAAGGTTTTTTTTAGTTTAAAAACCATCTTTAACATTGTCACACTGGGTCACAACTGAAGACTGACAACTTGGAACACACCACCAGCACCTCACATACCCATGGAAACCCGTAGGATTTAAGCCCAGGATCTTAACACCAGCAAGGTGTGTCAGCACGACACTGGAAACTGAATCCAGAGCATTAGGGAATGTCTGCTATTAACTGCCAGACACGCAACTGAAATCCAAGTCAGAGCTATTTCTCAGGAAGTCCCATTGAAACAATATACTTCATATTGCTGAACCATTTAAGCACAAAAGGATTAGAAATTGCTTGAGAGGTTGTTGTTTGGTGCAGAATACCTTCATACACGAGGCACATCTGCATTTCAGCAGCGACTGTATCCACAAGCAGCCTAATGGAATGGCAGACAAGAACTGCTCAAGCACTCCACCACCTAACGCACACAGGCTCCCTGCTGTCACAGACGTTACTTCCTCCAATATCCAATCAAGCTAGAATAAAGTTAGCTCAGGGACAGCCACACGACCATATTTTGGACTTGGACCTCAAACCTGAGTTCACAGATCTCCAGGAAAGCGCAAGACCTTAAAAGTTTCTTTGCTATCTCTGTGACCTCCTTCCCCCTAACCCAAGGCAAAAGCTAAAAATAATAAAAAAAAAATAAAATCTAATTTATCTCACAGAACCTTAAAGTAAACAATTTAAAAGTGGCCACTCAAAGAAAAAAAAGCCCTATGGCATAAGAGCTAGAGCCTAAGTTAGAGCTTACATTTGATGAGTCAAACACCAGAAAGAAAAAGCAAAGTCAAGTTACTAGTTGAAAAAAAGAAAGACCTCGCTGAACTACGTTTCAAATGCACGTAAGTCTATACAAAAGCAATTAAAAAAATAAATACATACAAAGTTGACTGCATACCCTGATATACTCTGTTATGGATGGTGTGCTCTGCTAGACAGAAGTAAAAATGATGACATGTGAGAAGCTGAAAAAGGAAGTAGATTGTTTTACAAAAGAAATGGTGCATCTCTTCCCCTCTCCAGATATCTTTTCGTCCCGTTATGAGCTGGATCCCTGGAGCTGGACTCCATAGATGATACTTTGGATTAAATTATATGAAAGTATCTACAGCAACCCTTTCCGCATTCTGAAATGCAAGGATCACCAACCTGTCCAAGCCTACTTGGCGTAACTCTAGAGGAAAGGTGAGACAAAAAAACCCACCCCTCATCACTGAATGCAGTTTCCAAATTCAGGCCTCCACTAAAAACATTGTGAATGCTTTTCCAAGAAGTGGTCACATTGCATGATTAAAGCAGATTTTTACTTTGAACCATTATAAAGTTTATGTTTTCACAAATTTTATGTAAAAGCATATGTCCTAACAGTTTTAATATTTGTGATGTGGCTCCTTCTCCCTGACGTAGCAGAAGGATTCACTAACACATGCCATTTTTCACTAGCTCCAGCTGCCTGAACACTTGAACTGCAGACACATCTGGCAGAACAACAGTTAAAAATATAATTGCATATTCATGGCTGTTCTCTTGAGCCACTTCAAGCTCACCTGCTACAACCTTGCAGTGCTCATCAGGAATGTGCGACTTCAGGGGATGGCTTGATTTTGTGGATCGTCTACGCCTGATGAAGTGTTCTTTTCCACTAAATGAGGTCTCTGATGTATTCACTGGTTGTATCAGCATGTGCTCTGATCCAATTTGGATATAGCCAACCTGTCCACAAAAGAGAACAAAAAAAAAAAAACCCATCAGTTTGGTATCCTAACCTTGTCTATCAACCCCTAGACCATTTCACTGCAATCGTTATTTAAGTGTGAGGGAATGTACAGTGATTAGGATCATGTTCAGTCTGTGTAATACAAACTAAAGAACTTAATCCGCTTCTCGTATTTATTTTTTATGTCACTGAGTACTATTTAGAAACACTGTGCCCTGTACATCTACAAATGAAAGGTGGGGGGTCTTGTCAACACATTTGCTTTCCCTTCTTCCTCTCCCTCCAGCTACAGCACCACTCTAGCAGGAAGCATAAATACGCGTGTCTTATGAGATGCTCAGCTCACACGAGGGTAAGTAAATTCTATTAAGAGAAAGGCTTTCATAATCACCTTTCTAATTGCCAGCTGGAATTCCATTGTTATTAAATGGCATTTAATATCTCAGTAGAGCAAAAGGGTGAGGTTGCCTGAAAACGGGAGCCCACCTATGCATATCCCTCTGGCAGACAACACAAAGTGAACTGAAGCGATATTTTAAGTATGACTTGCAGAGCCACCCGCATTGTTTTGTACGGGGACTGGATACCTCTTCTCGACTACAAGAAGGGCCACACAGTAAGCACTGCTCTCCCTGCAAGCCATGGTTTTCAGAGGTCAAGTTGAGAATGGATTGTTGCACCTTATTATGCAATTAATGTTATGAAATTTTCCACCATCTCTCGTGTAAGTAACACAAGGCAGAGACCTTGTCTAAACAACAGTGGACTCCATAGACTACAGGTCAGAGCACTAAACCCCTGCCTTTGCTGCACCAAGTCCAGACCTTACACCAGGGCTGGCAAGAACATCTTTGGAAGGCAGCTTCTGCCCCAGGAGAGCCCTCCTCTGCTTGCAACCCAGAGCTTTAAAGGTTCTTTTATGCCTTTTCCATTCATTTTCTGGCATGAAAAGGAGAGAGTGAAAGCAAAGATATCACCCTAAAACTTAACAAAGCCTCCAGGTTTGGTAATGAACACTGAGGTTATAACACATTGGAGAAAGCGAATACATACCATGAGGGGTTCGTTCTTTCTTTTCATTGTACTAATCCAACAATTGTTTATATTGCAATTAAAAGTCTTGAAATATTTGCCGTATATTCCCCTGAGAGAACTTGCTAGGTCTGACCCAACTTCTCCTGGCAACAGGAAGCCTCAGGAGGCATCAGACTGTGCCTCTATGGTACACCTGAGAGGTAAAGGAGCTCACGAAGGGGTCCTGCTGGGTTGCAAGGCTCTAACACCCATCCTATACACACAAAGAGAGACCAGACTTTTTTTTTTTTTGCCCCTCCCACTGCATCCTGTGCCAGCCAGGCAACCATCCAAATAAATGCTCTGCACGTACATGCAAATACTATATATTCAACAGCTGACTGTACTAATATGATTTATAATATACATTACATACATACTGTATATTGTACATTTCCACGCCTCCCTGCCAAATTCAGTCCTCACGTACACCCAGGAAATCCCTTTGGCCTAGTACTTCCAGCAAGAGGAATTTCTGCAAACAGAAATGAGAGCTATCCTCTTTGGACAGCCACACTAACTGAATAACATTCAGGGGAAACCAGGATCTCTCGTAGAAAGGGTCACTAATTTCAAAAGTGCACTGGGGAGGAAACAATGAAAACAAAAACAACAATAAAAAAGAGTGTCTCTATTTGCAATGGCTGGGAAGCACGGTGGTATCAATGAGTCACCTGCCTCACAAGAGACACCTCTTTTGGGGTCTTTCAAAAGAGACCTTACCCTTTGGAGAAAGCGACCTTTGGGCAAGGTCACTGATTAAGTATAAAATGCCTTGACACCTCCCAGAAGGGCTTCCATGTATGAAGACTAATTGACTTTATTTCCTGGCCCTCCAGAATGCATACCTGTTTACAAGACCCACTCTGCTCTGAAGTTTCCAAAAGGGCTGCCTCTTCCTTGAAATTACAAGTTGGGCTTTGTCACAATGCTTCGGAGACAGCAAAAGCTCTAGTGACTTATTCTTCCAGCCTCCTTTACGATGCTCTCCACTACTTCCCTTCCTTGTTCCAATCTTCCAGCTGGGAGGTAGCCCCAGCCCCCCTTTTTAATATAGGTTTTAATTATTTAGAAGAAGGGTTGTAAATCTGGTGCCATGGTACTAAAAGCCACACCAGAGCTCCTGAAAGACTGCCAACCATTTTTGTTGGTGCCAAAAATATGTAAGAAGTAGTCAGTTTCATCACCACCCGACATTATCCCAACTTTCTGGCATCAAGTGTGAAAATAATTTAAACCATTGGAAAGGACTTATGTTTCACATTTGCTTTGGAATTGTGAAACCTATGGAGGGAAAGAGCCATGCGTCTTCACCCTGGAATAGGTTAAGAAGCAATCTCAAGTTTAATCTGACAAGCCAAGCAGAGTTTCAAGCAGGAAGGATTTGCAGGATTGGGCCTGTAAAGTATTCCTGGGGAGTTAAAATTTTCCCCAAACTTGCCAGTTGGGTTCTAAAGAATCCTCAAACCTGTCGGCCCAGATGAGATTTTTTCGGACCTGGTAACTTTGATACTCTGGTCATTATTTTGCTTTTTCCCCGAAGAAATGCATTCCTCATGTTGCCTCCCTCAAATCCTCCAACTACCAGATGCTATACTGTGCTAATCACAGCATGAGATAGATATCAAACAACAGCACTAAACAAATACTCTGTGCTTTTCTTCTCTGGTCTGTGTGATGTTCGGGGACAGCAGAAAGTTGGATTTTAAAGATAAAGAAGTAAAACAGAAGACCACGTAACTGTCAGAGCTATTTTTCCTCACATCTCTGGAAATCATTCCGATTAAATAAAATGCTTTGGATCTGCCAATTAACGTTTGCCTGGAGAGATGCATATCGAAAGCCGGGATACTCCCTCTCATCCTTCTTTCACAGTGAGAGCCTGTACAAAAAGAACCTGCCACTGTGCCAGAGCCCAGTATTGCTTAGTGTCCAGGAAAGAGCTGCTGTCCTGCCCCACCACCCCAGAGCACCCAAGACAACGGGGAGTCACTGGAGCACAAAAATCCAGAGGGGCATAAAAGTTCATCATCATCTGCATTATTAATCTAACCTGGATTTGACAGCTAGTGTAACAGGACCGCACAGCTGACGGAATCACACAGCTCAGCTAACAGGAAAGGCTGGAATGATTTCAGCCTCAAGAGGCAGGCAAGCAAACCGACAAACTGATTAAAATAAACAACAATCCACACTTCTCACTACAGCCCCACTCACCGCTGTGCTTAACAGTGGCTGTATCTTTCACATTAAGAGCATTTCAGAGCCTTAATTCATCTTAGCATTGCTCACTAGCAAAAAATATCCCCGTTCTCTAAACTAACAAACGAAAATGTTCTCACAAGCTCTTATCCAGAGTTTTATACATACATTGGCCATGTAAGCAATCTGCTCGCTCACTAACCTACTCTTGTACTACCAGTACAAGACTCTTCTACACGTTATCCTCCTTGCCACTGGAGCTTTTCCTCAAGCTAAATGACAGCGAGGAAAGGAGGAAGGTCCTTGCACTGTATCACTGGAATTACAACGGTAACAAACAGGACTGGCTGTTAGTGCTGGCACTCAAATAGCATTTGTAACCTCATCGTCCTGCTCCGCTGGCTTCACTGTTCTGTCTCTGTCCCCTGGTAGTTACTGGTGGAGCTACAACAGCTCAAGGGCTAACTCGGGACAGGAATCCAAATCTTCCGTGTTCTCCACACATGGTTCTGGACCTTCCCACACGTTAATTCTCTCCAACAGTTACACTGTTTTTCCAGACCTTTTTATTTTCACAACATCTTTGAACAAGATCTGTGAAATGCTGAATCTTTAACAGATTTTTCTTCTGCTCCTGACTGTTCATTACTTACATACATATGAACAGGCTTAAAAGAGAGGAGTTTTAAACATCTGACAAATTCCATTCCCTTCTCAATTTCTCAACTGTTACAAAGTAAATCTTAGCGTAACCATTTCCTCCAAGTTAAAAGGAAGTTAATATTTAAAGTGAAGGACAAAAAACAACACAAATACAGTTTAATAAGCTTCATCTGCCTTTTAGTCCTGTCCTTATTAACCAGGCTTCAGCTCTAAGTTCGTTATCATTTACAAGTGCAATTCAAGCAAATATAAATCAAGAGCTTTAACTTGGGTCCTGCTACTCCAGTGTCATTTCAGGTTTACACCCAGTTATGAGAGCAGTTCATACCCCAGAATAATAATACCTCTGCCCCAGCTTCCCAATCTGCTAAACAAGGAGACCACATCGTGCTCTCCCCCTTGTCCGCTGTGGAAGGGGAAAGAAAAATCCCAGCACAAAGAAACCCAGCACAGTAATTTTAAGAGGTTTAACTTTTCAGCTCGTGGACCAGCTGTGGATGAACGCCAGACAGCTCCTCTCCCAGACAGGAGAATTCAGCAGAGCTGAAGGTTTCCTCAGGGGATATTGTATCATCTTATAATCCTAGCATGCCTGCACTGCCCTGCTTCCCATAGCAGCAGACTCTTGCAGTCACCTGAAGGGCAGCACCGCCCTGTTACACACAGAAAACATTCAATACCACCGGACGGGGATTGAGCTCACCGGGCTTCAGACATCTGCTCTAAACCAAGCATCATCTCCCTCTGCAGTCCATAAAGAAAGGCAAACACCTCCCAAGTGACAATTCACCAGTGTAAAGTACCTAAGAAACAGGATGAACCATCAGGGGAAGTGCTCTTTGAAAGTGCTCATTTTTATTGTTCTCTCTCCCCTTGATAACCAGAGTCAGACTTAAAACAAACAGACCATGGCCTCTTCTCTATTCTTCTTCCTCTGTTTTTTCCCCCAAGTACACAGCAGATCTACCATTTCACGAAGAGTCCTTTGAGTTATTGCTTGTTCCCTGGAGGCTGCAGTCCAACCCACTCCGTTCTCTTTGCCCTCACTGGTCTTCTGTACTGGATACAAAACCACAACTGACATCCTACCCAGGCACTTACACCCACCTGGAAACCAGTGGGAGCTCAGAGCCTCTAGAATAAGTTATATCCAGATGTATTTCTTATGGTGTAGCTTCCATTACTGTACTCCATCCTATAATGAGAACAGCACCGTGCTCATTCCATGAGCCCTTGTACTGCGCATCATTCACTTCCATTGATCCAGCTTGCACAAGGAAGTCTCACTGAATTCAAAGGAGATGAAAACGTGGTGTGAAAAAGTTAAATGAACGAGCCTGAACAGGAGGGAACCACAACCTCTTCTCTTATCTCACTTGAGAAGGACAATCTACTTTAACTAGGGACAGGTCAAAGAGCAGTCCTGAATCCAAAGTCAGATTCCAGATTTCAAAATGAAAAAGAGAAGTGACTTGGAGTTAAACCTCTGCCTCTAAATGCATCCCGGTGATTTGCAGCTTTCAGATAAGGTTCCTTAACAGACAAGCTCCAAAAGCTAATGCTCATTTTATCAGGAACCCATGGCCCTCTGTAGGTGTTCAAAAAAATGTAGGCACAAGAAATAAGAAAAGTTGACACCAATTGTAAGGTGCTGATGTTGTGGTCCAACAGACTGCATAGCAGTCAAGTACTTCAGCATACGAAAGTGACCCTAGTACAAGAAAAAAAAGTAAATCAATACATCAAATGAAGTCTTTGGGAATCCTACACTACAACTGGTGAAGAAGTCTGCCCAAAAAGGCACAGAAATCTGCCTATCTCTCTTACCTTGGGTCCACAGGACTGATAAGACCTGCTAGGGACTCAGAGACAGCATTGTTGCAATCGCATCACGAATTCATGGTGCTGAAAGGGTCTCCTCTGTGGCTATGGAGACTGTGGTCTCCAGGCTTCAATCATAAAAGCTCTACAGAAAGTAAGACTGCTCTGCCCAACTCTGCTAGAGAGGGTAAGGGCAGCAAGCAGAGAGCAACAGTCAAAACCTGTGGAACTGTACCCAAAAGCAATGGAGATGCACCCAAAAGCTCAGAGATGTCTCAAGCAAACAGGAATTTCCTTGCTGGAGGGAGACCTAACTATATGTCATCCAGGAACTGATCTCAGACTTCGAAGTCGAGACTGTGGTTCACTACACAACTCAACTGAAGGTAACACACCATGGTCTTATGAAGCTGGACCTTTCCAAAAGAGAGGCAGTTTCCTCTACTGCCTACTGTCTTCTAGTTTTGGGCAGACAAGTTCCAGAACTTTGCTCCTGCCTGTGTCTTCCCAGCCCCAGGGTGATAGTTCAGTCCTGCTGTGTGGTCAGAATCCAAGTATTTACACGACTGCATGTCCCAAGTCCTGCCAAGTTGAAGGCAGTAGCACTTTTCAGCAACATAGTACCTCTTCTCTACCCTGCAACTCCCAGTCTGTCAAAACGAAGAGGAGAGTTAGAGAGTCCTCAAACACAGTACTTGAACTGGGTAGATGAGACCCTAGGAACACCAGTCCTAAACATGCCATGGCCTGCCATAGCTACAAGGGTATGGCCACCCTTCTCACTGCAATTGCAAGCTGTAGCAGGAAAAATACAACAGACAACAGCAGCATCTACAAGCAGAGTTTAAATATATATATATATATACAGCCTTTAGGTGCCACACTGGGAACCTGGTATCATTACCAGGAAGCAATTGCTCGGTCTGGTTGTATCTCAGTTTTCATGCCACTGCGTCAGGGATTTTGTTTTTGTTAGAACTCCACTTGCCCTGATCATTTCATATCACTTTTTGTGTGATTTATGGCATAGTTGAGGAATACGATTAAAACAAAGTCTGAGCCAGCTGGAGATCAGGACGCAGTATTATTACCTACCCCACTTGTTAGCAACCAGCTTTTTCAAATGAGATGTCCCGATCATCTAGTTTAAGTCCAACGAGCACTCCCACACTGGAGTTTTCAGGAAATCTCCCACTGCAGCACTAGCACCGCTCAAGAAACAAATGCCAGGATAAACAGGCTGAAGGTTTCTGCTACCAAGGTCTTTCTTCTAGCCCAGCATGCAGACCCTGTCCATATCCCCACCTGTGAAGCTCTGCTGCTGCTGAGGACAAAGCCTTAACCTTCCTGATGCAAACAGGGATTAAGGAAGCAACAGGAAAATTCAAAACCCTCTGTAGTGATGGTCTTGGCATTTCAAATTGCCAGACTAGGAGGCAAGAAATTTGGGCTCTAAGAGTCGCCCAATCTCAGTTCCGCTCATGGCAGATTCAAGACTTCCTAGATAATTTGAGGCAAACTCTTAATTCTTCTGATTCCAAAAAACACCTTACCACTAACCTGCATAGCTTTCACTACGGGTATGCTGATTTAGTGTGGCCACTGCAAAAGGCTGCATAAACACTGAAAGCAGCCTAAAATCCAGTATGTTTCACATTTAAGAACAGACTTAAGAAGCCAAAAAGTCCTTAAGAATGTCTATCTACATAGTAATGTAGATCATTAATGAAACCATTGCAACAGTTATTGAGGTTCATCTTAAGTTTAGGTTCGTCCTAAAGACGCTTCATTTTTCTGTTCTCTAGTTTTCAGCTCACAAGGGTGATAGAAACCTTAACTCACTCGTATGTATCCTGTGTGTTCTTTTAGCCTGTTTCCCATTCTGGGTGATTATCTGAATGAAGAATAAATGATCAGATTCCCCTAATAGGAAAGGAGTACCCCACCATGCAGAAACACATCTCTCTCAACACATCTGCCCACACCACTCTCAGCACTCCCAGGACCAGATCCACAGGCAAAGGGGAGCAGAGCTTTACCAGCACTGTCACTCACGCACGTGACAGTATTGGCCTTGGTCCCCAAAAGGTGCCACAAACAAGCCCCTTGACGCTTTTTGATCCCAAGTTCATCTAGCTGAGTTATGTCAATGTAGACACTTAAAATTCATATGATACAAACAGATATTGCAATATTGCGGCTCAGATTTACAGAGTAATGAACAAAGACTAACTAGTTTTGTTTCTTTTCCAACTTTTCTACTGGGAATATCGCCAATCCTTTCCACTCCCCCTCCTTCATTCCCTGATCTCAGGCAGTTAATACTGTGCCTACAAGTACATTCCTCTTTTTAAAAAGGTTCCTTCTCTGGCTGTTTGTGTTTTTCAGCTCTGCCGGAGTAGGTAGCTTTGGAAGCCCAGCACTTCATGAACGGGATTAACAAAACGTGCCTAGTGACAAAAGCGTAGAGCTGTTAGTGATTTAAAGCTTGAACTGGAGATATCAGTTTTAAACTCTGAGAAAGCCCTCGGTGGTGTACAGCTCAATTTACACAGCCACTCAAATACTCAGCATCTCTGAGCCTTTTTTTTTTTTCCTCCCCAAACCTGAGGCACAGCGCCCTCAAATGGCTCAGGAATGAAGGCCCCAGCCCCAAGTGCAGAGCACATGAAGTGCTTCTTACTGCAAAGCTTAAGACAAAAATCTCTATCAATAGGTCTGTACCGAGAAGTTAAGCACACATCCCAGGACTCTGTACGCTTATCTCCCCGGTGACTTTCTGAAGTTCTTTCAAGTTATCAACAAGAATCACAAACCAGCCATCGTCTTAAGCATCTAAGTCTTCACCAGTGAGAAACAGAAATGCTGTCCCATGCAAGATCACCCCTTCTTATTGGGATGCTCAGTGGAGAACCCAGGCCCTGCAGAGCCACCCAAAGAAGTGACAACCTCACGCAGAAAAATCCTGACCCCTGAGGTGGGAAAAGCATCCCTCAGCAGGACGGTTCCTCCAACCGTGCTGGAGTACCAGGTATCCCTACACTGCAGCTCCCACAAAACACCCTCACGCAAGCCAGGTGGAAAGAGCCAGCTGAAGAGCTGCAGGAGCAAGACATGCCGGCAACCAAACCCCCCACAGCGGGACCCAGCCACCAGCCAGATGGGAACAGTGACAAGAGAAGGGCTCATCCACCAGGCTGCTCCTCTACAGCATCCTCGGGCCCTGCTGCCCACTCGTCTGCGGCTGAGGTACGGCTGAAGCTGGGGCTAAGAGAAAACCCACGGTGTGGGTCGGTGGTGACACTCGCCAGGGCCCGGAGAGGTGAAAGGCCTGGCAGGGCAGCGGGGGAGCGGAGAGGAGGGGCACCGCGCTGAGGCGAGGCCTGGGCAGGAGGGTCACCCCGCTGAGGCGAGGCCCGGGCCAGAGGGTCACCCCGCTGAGGCGAGGCCTGGTCATGGGCCCCCATGGCCACCCCCCGCCGCGGCAGACCAGGGGGGCTGGGGGCAGCTCCCAGCGCAGGGAGCCGGGACTTGACAGGAAAGTCTTCCCGGGGGACACCGGAGACTCTCGCCAGGGCTCGACCCAGGCGAAGGGACGGGCAGGGCTGCGGGGGGAAGGTGCCACGGGCTGAGGTGAGGCCCGGGCGGGAGGGACACCCC